>CATNEM010000142.1:1495000-1815000 GCA_950096795.1 Macrostomum cliftonense
GACTCGAACCCAGGACCTACCGGTGATAAGGCACTCACCCTATTCAATAGGCTACAACTCATCTCCATCCTCCCCTGTCTTAATTCTGTCAAGACTCCAATCTTCAAGGAAAGATGGTGAGCTTCCCAGCCAGCCAAGTCACCTGCTCAGATTGCTGCTCCAAGTCCGCCAGCTGCGGCTGCAACTCGTCGCATTCGTTATAGAAATGCGTGGCCTCGGCTCGCAGCTCGGCAACCAGACAGGCCGACACCAGGCTGATCAGCTTGCGCAACTGACGCTGCGGCAGCAACAGCGTCAACGAAAGCTGCTTGATGCGGCCTGAATGCCCAGCCGGTGGAGAGGCTAGCGTCAAGGAGACGGAAGCGGCAGAGCTGGACGCTGACATAGTCGGAGACATCAGCGACACTGACGGCTGCGGCTGCTGCTGCTGCTGCTGTTGCTGTGGCGCCGGCGGCGGCGGCGGCGGCGTCGGAGGCAGAGGCATCGCCAGCTGCTGCTGCTGCTTCTGCTGCTGTTGAATTCGGCGATGTGGCGGCAGTCCGCGGCCCTGCAGTCGCAGCAGGCACAGATGAAAGGTCCAATGCTTGGTGAACTCCTTCAGATGGTTGGCTAGGAGGACCAGGGCGCGTTGGAGGGCCAACAGCTGACTCGGCTGCAGCGGCGGAGGCGGCGGCGGCTGCTGCTGCTGCTGCTGCTGGGAGTCGCTCGATGACGTGTTCGTTGAACCAGCCAGCTGACGCGAGGCCACCCGAAGGCAGTGCCGGACGAACTGCTCCTCGGCGTTGTTCACCAACACGGCGGCGACGTCCAGGGCGCCGAGCAGTCTGGCATGGTCGCGGGCGAGGCGCTGCAACAGGTGCTTGCTGATGTGCTCGCTGGCAGCTATGCTCACGTCGGAGTTCTCCGCCGCCAGAGCCACGTCCCAAAGAAAGTCGCCGCCGCCGCCGCTGCCGCCATCGCCAGGCTCAACTTCGCCTGACGATGTGGCAGTCGGCGATAAGGACAACGAATTGTTGTTGCTGCGGCGCTGGCGCAACAGGATGTAGAGCTGGAGGCCGGCTGGACTCAGGCTGCGGCTGCCGAGGCTGGGCAGGCTGGGGGGTGCGAGGAAGGGCTTCTGACATTGGTTGAAGTTGTTAAGCAATTTTCAGCAAATAGTTTGATTCATATAGACAGGTTTCACATTTTTAAGCAGACGTTAACACAGAGCACTAATTCTGACATTCTAAAGCCACAAAGTCTGACAATCGTAAGTACAATCTGAAAAAATCAAGCGCGCACTATCTGACAAGCAAAAAATCTGACACAATAAGGCAAAAATCTGACACAATTATGCACACAATCCGACACAATCAAACACACAGTGTGACACAATCAAGCAAACCATCTGACATAATGGAGCACACTATGACACAATCAGGCAAAAATCTGACACAATTATGCACACAATCAGACACTATCAAAAACACGATCAGACACAATCAAGACCATAATCTGACACAATCAAGCAAACAATCTGACACAATCAAAAACACAATCTGACACAATCAAGCAAACAATCTGACACAATCAAAAACACAATCTGACACAATCAAAAACACAATCTGACACAATCAAGACCATAATCTGACACAATCAAGCAAACAATCTGACACAATCAAAAACACAATCTGACACAATCAAGCAAACAATCTGACACAATCAAAAACACAATCTGACACAATCAAGCAAACAATCTGACACAATCAAGCAAACAATCTGACACAATCAAAAACACAATCTGACACAATCAAGAACACAATCTGACACAATCAAGCAAACAATCTGACACAATCAAGCAAACAATCTGACACAATCAAAAACACAATCTGACACAATCAAGCAAACAATCTGACACAATCAAGCAAACAATCTGACACAATCAAGCAAACAATCTGACACAATCAAAAACACAATCTGGCACAATCAAGAACACAATCTGACACAATCAAAAACACAATCTGACACAATCAAGCAAACAATCTGACACAATCAAAAACACAATCTGGCACAATCAAGAACACAATCTGACACAATCAAAAACACAATCTGACACAATCAAGCAAACAATCTGACACAATCAAGCAAACAATCTGACACAATCAAGCAAACAATCTGACACAATCAAGCAAACAATCTGACACAATCAAGCAAACAATCTGACACAATCAAGCAAACAATCTGACACAATCAAAAACACAATCTGACACAATCAAAAACACAATCTGACACAATCAAGCAAACAATCTGACACAATCAAGCAAACAATCTGACACAATCAAGCAAACAATCTGACACAATCAAAAACACAATCTGACACAATCAAGCAAACAATCTGACACAATCAAAAACACAATCTGACACAATTGAGCACACGATCTGACAGCATTGAGCACACGATCTGACACAATTGAGCACACGATTTGACACAATCAAGACCACGATCTGAAAAAATATTGAAAACAGTCCCCTACCGTTCCATCTCAAGCCGGGCAGCGGCCTCAGCATGCAGTCCATCGTGCCAGACCAAGTCGAACAGCCATTTGAGCGCCACATCGGCTAGCTGAGCGGGCTGGTCGGCCACCAAGCAGTGCCAGAGTTGGTCGGCCTGATCCGCTGTCAGCGGGAAATCCTGAGCTAATGCGAACACCAAGTCTAGACGAGCCAGAGCTTCGTCTGGCGTCACTGGAGGCGGCGGTGGTGGCATAGCAGAAGCAGCCGGAGCCTCCTCGTTAACGGCGTCACCTCTGCGCAGCCACAGCATGTCGGAGAATATGGCGTCGGCCAGGTGCAGATCCTGTAGGTACGCCAGTTGATTTGAAATTTAAAGCAGCTCTGGACTATAAAAGGAAAATAAATAGACAAAATGACAAGTTCAGATACAGGAAGTGTGGAAAACAAAGCGATATTAAGGCAGAATCAGAGATAAAAGAGGCGAAGAGGTTGTGAGAGATAAGAGAGGGAAGATGTGAGAGATAAGAGAGGGGAGAGGGTGTGACAGATAAGAGAGGGGAGAGGGTGTGAGACATAAGACAGGGAACAGGGTGTGAGAGATAAGAGAGGGGAGAGGGTGTGAGACATAAGACAGGGAACAGGGTGTGACAGATAAGAGAGGGGAGAGGGTGTGAGACATAAGACAGGGGAGAGGGTGTGAGACATAAGACAGGGGAGAGGGTGTGAGAGATAAGAGAGGGGAGAGGGTGTTAGAGATAAGAGAGGGGAGAGGGTGTTAGAGATAAGACGGGGAACAGGGTGTGAGAGATAAGACGGGGAACAGGGTGTGAGAGATAAGACGGGGAACAGGGTGTGAGAGATAAGACAGGGAACAGGGTGTGAGAGATAAGACGGGGAACAGGGTGTGAGAGATAATACAGGGAACAGGGTGTGAGAGATAAGACAGGGAACAGGGTGTGAGAGATAAGACGGGAAACAGGGTGTGAGAGATAAGACAGGGAACAGGGTGTGAGAGATAAGACGGGGAACAGGGTGTGAGAGATAAGACAGGGAACAGGGTGTGAGAGATAAGACAGGGAACAGGGTGTGAGAGATAAGACAGGGAACAGGGTGTATCTTTTAAGAGAGGGGAGAATGTGAGAGGAGAGAGTGGGAAAAAAGTTGAGAAAAATAAGAAAACAGACAGGCTAGAGCAGAGAAAACGATGACAAGTAGGTTTACAGACAGATCAGAAACGGACACTACACACCCATTTATCCCCGCAGACTCAAGTCCCCATCGCCACAAACACAGACCTGCACAGCCCAGCGCAGCATCTCCTTGGCCTGGGCGCCGAACGATCTGAACAATTTAGCCAATAGTCGAACGCAGATGAGCGGCGCCCGATGCTCGGCGAGGCTGGCCACGGCGGCCGACACGAAACGATGCCGGATGCGACCGTCGGCGCCGCACAGCAGGCAGAACAGCAGGCGTTGGGCTTCGTCTAATAGACGATCCTCGGCAAGGCGAGCGGAGGCGTCCGAGTCGCGGCAGAGATCCCACAGCAGGCACTGGCCCGGTTCGGCGACGCGATTAAGTCGGTCAGCCAGGCTGTCCAGCTGTTGCTGCTGTTGTTGCTGCAGCTGGTGCCGCTGCTGGGCTTGCTGGTGCTGCTGATGCTGGTGATGATGATGCACAGTGTGACGGTGATGATGGCCCTGAGCCTGCTGCTGTGCAGCATCTTGACCAGCGGACGAGTTCAGCCGACGTTGCCTCGCTGCTGGCAATGGCGAGTTCGGCATCTTCGCCGCGCCCGCCTGCTGGGAGTTCGAGGCGGCCGCAGCTGCCGCCGCCACCGCCGCAGCCGCAGCGGCTACCGTGGCCGCGTCTACTTCTTCGTCCTCGTCTTCTTCATCTTCGTCTTCTTCTTCTTCTTCGTCATCGTCGTCTTCTTCGTCGTCTTCTTCGTCATCTTCTTCGTCGTCTTCTTCCTCGTCATCGTCTTCGCCCTGCATTTATTTGTTCGTTACACTAAAATACATCGAGATATTGTACCTTAACCTATCCAGAATTTACTCAAATCAATTTAATGCAATCTAATCTATCAAGGATATATGAGCGTACAGTGTGTGCTCAAGCCTATCAACAGTGTGTGCTCAAGCCTATCAACAGTGTGTGCTCAAGCCTATCAACAGTCTGTGCTCAAGCCTATCAACAGTGTGTGCTCAAGCCTATCAACAGTGTGTGCTCAAGCCTATCAACAGTGTGTGCTCAAATCTATCAACAGTGTGTGCTCAAATCTATCAACAGTGTGTGCTCAAATCTATCAACAGTGTGTGCTCAAATCTATCAACAGTGAGTGCTCAAATCTATCAGCAGTGTGTGCTCAAATCTATCAACAGTGAGTGCTCAAATCTATCAACAGTGTGTGCTCAAATCTATCAACAGTGTGTGCTCAAATCTATCAACAGTGTGTGCTCAAATCTATCAACAGTGTGTGCTCAAGCCTATCAACAGTGTGTGCTCAAGCCTATCAACAGTGTGTGCTCAAATCTATCAACAGTGTGTGCTCAAATCTATCAACAGTGAGTGCTCAAATCTATCAACAGTGTGTGCTCAAGCCTATCAACAGTGTGTGCTCAAATCTATCAACAGTGTGTGCTCAAATCTATCAACAGTGAGTGCTCAAATCTATCAGCAGTGTGTGCTCAAATCTATCAACAGTGTGTGCTCAAATCTATCCACAGTGTGTGCTCAAGCCTATCAACAGTGTGTGCTCAAGCCTATCAACAGTGTGTGCTCAAATCTATCAACAGTTTGTGCTCAAATCTATCAGCAGTGTGTGCTCAAATCTATCAACAGTGTGTGCTCAAATCTATCCACAGTGTGTGCTCAAGCCTATCAACAGTGTGTGCTCAAATCTATCAACAGTGTGTGCTCAAATCTATCAACAGTGAGTGCTCAAATCTATCAGCAGTGTGTGCTCAAATCTATCAACAGTGTGTGCTCAAATCTATCCACAGTGTGTGCTCAAATCTATTAACAGTGTGTGCTCAAATCTATCAACAGTGTGTGCTCAAATCTATCAACAGTGGTGTGTGCTCAAATCTATCAACAGTGTGTGCTCAAATCTATCAACAGTGGTGTGTGCTCAAATCTATCAACAGTGAATACTTTAATCCATCCACATTGCCTCCTGAGCCTCAGCAACAACCAATCGAACAGGCTAACCTCAAAGTCGGCCATGTTCTTCACAGACAGGCGTCCAGACGAAGACGAGCGGGACTCGGGCGAGGGGCGCGTCAGACCCACGCAGTACCTATCGTCCTCATGTTCCTCGTCTTCGCCGCAGTCCTCTTCCTCTTCGCCGACATCGTCGACGCCGTCGTCAATGGCTAGGAGGCCGGCGCCAACAGCGGAAGTCGCAGCCGATGAGACGGCAGCTTCCAGCATCTCGGCGGCTTCCTCCGTGTCGGAAGCTGCGGCGGCGGCAGCGGCATGGGACAGGGCGGGCCGTCGCTTTGCCGACTTGGCCGACAAAACCGGCAGACGGTGACGCGACTGCGGCTGCTGACGATTCGGCCGCCTGCTGACGCCGCCTGCCGGCTGGCCAACGCCGAGACGTCGAGCTCGCCGACTTGGCAATTGAGCCGCCGCAGCCGACGGTATTCGTCCATGATGATGCTGATGCTGCTGGTGGTGAAACGCGGCGGCGGCTGCTGCGGCAGCGGCGGCGGCGGCCAGAGGCGGCAAAGCGGACAGCAGCCGGCGACTGTAGGCGGCCTGGGGCCGGCTGATCAGGGGTGGCTGCTGGTGTCGGTGACGCGGCAGGTGTCGCTGCTGCTGCTGGCCAGTTGGGATGACCGGCGGCAGGACCGGGGGCGGAATGATGCCGGCGAGGCGGGACGTGGCGCCTGGAGAGATTTTTGTAAAATAATTTGTTTTAAAAACTTTTTTTAAACAAAAATCAACCGTAGCGCTAACGAGATTTTGTTTGAAAAAATGGCACATATGGTTCTAAAATTGGCACTTCTGAAAATCTGAAGTTCTGAAAATGGCACCTAGAGTTCTAAAAAATGGTACCAAGAGTTCTAAAAATGGCACTCATAGCTCTAAAAATGGCACTCATAGCTCTAAAAATGGCACTCATAGCTCTAAAAATGGCACTTGTAGTTCTAAAAAATGCACTTATACTTTTAAAAATGACACTTTTATGGTTCTCAAAATGGCACTTATGATTCTTAAAATGGCACTTATGGTTCTAAAAATGGCACCTTGAGTTTTAAACATGTCACTTATAGTTCTAAAATGGCACTTAAAGTTCTAAATATGGAACTTACGGTTCTATAAAAAGTAATTGTAGTTCTAAAAATGACACTTATTACAGCAAAAATGACAAACTCTTGAAAATGGCTTATCGACGTAAAAATTGAGCTGTGATTCTTAAAATATGGTTTTTTACTTTGTAAACCTATGAGACAATATTTTGAAAACTGTTGGTAATTTTATAACGGCCCTTATATTCTGAAAATGAGCTCAAAATGAGACTGGTTGAAAATTTTGTATTCTTGGGTTCTAATCACTTTCAGAATGGCACTAGTAGGGATTCTAAAGTGACACAATCATTCAGCAAAAATGACACGAACAAAGGACAGAATCAAACCCGAACCTTTCACACCAGTCCGACCAGCCGAGGCGGGCAACTTGGCCGGTTGGCGACTCCGAGATCGAGCAAAGTCGAACGCCCCGGCGCCCTGCCCTGGCAACAGCGACGGCGCCATTATAGTGATATTCGGCGGCGGCGGCGTCTGCTGCTGGCTTCTGCGGCGCTGGTGCTGCATAGGGGGGGGGGGGGAGGTTGCGATTTTAATTCGATTTTGAAAGCTGAAAAAATTCTATAAAACCCTTGCATAAAATAAAATTCTCAGGATTGTAATCTAACCTTAACGTCTAGAATTTTAAGAGAAAATGCCTTCATCGCAAGCCTAATGAGCTCCAGATAAAAATCTTTATGGAAACCCTAAAGTCATGGAAACCCTAAATTCTTCACAGAAACCCTAAAAACTTCACGGAAACCCTAAAATCTTCATGAAAACCCTAAAATCATCATGGAAACCCTAAAATCTTCATGGATAAATGGAAACCCTAAAGTATTCATGGAAACCCTAAAGTATTCACGGAAACCCTAAAGTATTCACGGAAACCCTAAAAACTTCATGGAAACCTAAAATCTTTATCGAAGCCCTAAAATCTTCACGGAAACCCTAAAACCTTCACAGAAACCCTAAAATCTTCACTGAAACCCTAAAATCTTCACTGAAACCCTGAAATCTTCACTGAAACCCTAAAATCTTCACTGAAACCCTAAAATCTTCACTGAAACCCTAAAATCTTCACTGAAACCCTGAAATCTTCACAGAAACCCTAAAATCTTCACTGAAACCCTAAAATCTTCACTGAAACCCTAAAATCTTCACTGAAACCCTGAAATCTTCACTGAAACCCTAAAATCTTCACTGAAACCCTAAAATCTTCACTGAAACCCTAAAATCTTCACTGAAACCCTAAAATCTTCACTGAAACCCTGAAATCTTCACTGAAACCCTAAAATCTTCACTGAAACCCTAAAATCTTCACTGAAACCCTAAAATCTTCACTGAAACCCTGAAATCTTCACTGAAACCCTGAAATCTTCACTGAAACCCTAAAATCTCACTGAAACCCTAAAACCTTCACTGAAACCCTAAAAACCTTCACTGAAACCCTAAAACCTTCACTGAAACCCTAAAATCTCACTGAAACCCTAAAATCTTCACTGAAACCCTAAAATATCATGGAAACCCTAAAATCTTCATGGAAACCCTAAAAACCTTCACTGAAACCCTAAAACCTTCACTGAAACCCTAAAATCTCACTGAAACCCTAAAAACCTTCACGGAAACCCTAACCAGTCTTCATGGAAATTAAATCTTCCTGGAAAATCTAAAAACAGCATTAAAACCCTACGAGCTCCAGGAAGACCCAATACTAAAACCCTAAATACTTTTCGAAATTACTTTAGTGTATATAATTGAATTCATTAACGGCAATAGAAATTAAAAACAGCTTAGTGTTTCTTAGAAACGAATACGCAAAGGCAAACCCAAAAGCACACGATAAGTAGTTAGTTAGGACAGCTCTTCTTTAACTTACACCCGAGCCAAACTGCTGCTGCTTCTGATGCCGGCGAAACGCGCTGCCAGCAATATTATTACTGTTGCTACCCAATCCGACGCTGCTGTCATCGGCCGTAATTGATTTGTACTTTTCCTCAACAGAAGCCTCTCGATCGGCCTCGGAGCTGTCCATATTATTGATCATTCTATCGATGATTGGTTCGACTTCGGCAGCCAGTCTAATCGTTGATTTCAATGGAGTCGAAGCGTCTATGGCAACAACAGGATGTTGCTGCTGCTGCTGTTGCTGATGCTCAGACACGAAGGCGGCAGGAAACAGTTTCAATCGTTTACTAGGAGGCGGACTAGCAGCCGACGCAGCCGTACTAGTACTGGGCTCCGCTACTTTGCCAGCAGTTGCAGCGGCTGCGGCGGCGGCGGCGGCAGCGGCGGCTGCAGCGGCGGCGGCCTGACGCTGATGAAGGGTGCGAGAGACGGCAGTCCAGGCGCGCTTCTGCAAGTGAAAGGCCAGGCTAAGCGTGCCCTCGGTGTGGCACTGGCACTTAGCTAGCAGGCTCAGGAAGTAATCTACTAGACGGAGGCTCAGATGTCGCACAAACGGCAGCAGGACGTCAATGACGGTTTTGCCGCTCCAGCGCTGCTGCGCCGCCGTCCACATGCTATCTATGCAGCCTGCGGTGACGCAATCTGTTGAGGCTAGCAGTTGAAGGACCACGTGAGCCTGCAGTGAACGCGGGGAGTGCACATCGTGTAATTTTTCCAATGGAATTCAAACTCAGGACCTTACTATCTAGGTCTAGAACATAAATATAAATTTTAGACACCCGACTTTTCGATCAGATGTACAGCCCACGGCATAGCCGCAGCTAGTTGCGCGGCGCATCCGAGTGCTGTGTACAGCTGCTCAGTCCTGACGGGCTGGAGGGGCCGCAACACCTACACTAAATTTACCCAGCTCAAAACTGGTACCCGATCTCAGCTGGGTGGGACTGAAGCAATGCGGGATTAAGTGCCTTGCTCAAGGGCACAAATTGTCTCCTAGGGCCGTGACTCGAACCCACGACCTTCTGGTCATGAGGCAGGCGACCTAGCCACTAGGCTACAACTCCTCCTAGGTCTAGGGCATATGCCTAATGACCGGCATATAAGGTCGTGGGTACATGTGGTCAAAAGGTCGGATGTCTAGGTCCTGGGCTTAGTTCATAACTATAGAACAAAGCTTTGGTAATATAAGGGCATCCGCCATAAACTCAACCCACTCACCTGCTTGAGAACTTCAGCGTGCATATTTGGTCCAAACAGCAGGTGCACAATGCCCTTGTTAACCAGCCAAGCGGCCAGCTGCGGTTTCATGCCCACACACCTGCCAATCACGCTGTTGAGGTGGGCAATGCCAGTCAGCCTGACAGCCAAGGTTGACACGCTCAAACAGGTAAATATGAGATTTAACACGTCAATTGGAGGCGCGTCTTCGTCTGGGGCCAGCCGGCACACTGACCAGACCAGGTCCATCAGGTTGCGCTCGGAGACGCTCTCGGTGACCAGAGCGCGCAGTCGGGCGTCCTCCAGCCTGCTGGCGTACCTCGCCACACTGCCTCGGATGGCTAGGAAGTCGTCGCGAACTAAACGAAGATTTAGCCAGTCGAATAGCTGGGAAGATTTGGATAGGGTGGGGCTTGTTGCTAAGGGTGCTCGATGAATGAATTTCTGGCTAAAAGCTACACCAAATCTGCCTAAAAATGCACCAAATCTGCCTAAAAATGCAGCACATCTGCCTATAACTGCCTCAAATCTGCCTAAAAACTGCACAAAATCTGCCTAAAAACTGCAGCAAATCTGCCTATAACTGCCTCAAATCTGCCTAAAAACTGCACAAAATCTGCCTAAAAACTGCAGCAAATCTGCCGTTAATAACTGCACCAAATCTGCTTATAACTGCACCAAATCTGCTTATAACTGCACCAAATCTGCATATAACTGCACCAAATCTGCTTATAACTGCACCAAATCTGCTTATAACTGCACCAAATCTGCTTATAACTGCACCAAATCTGCTTATAACTGCACCAAATCTGCATATAACTGCACCAAATCTGCCGTTAATAACTGCACCAAATCTGCCGTTAATAACTGCACCAAATCTGCCGTTAATAACTGCACCAAATCTGCATATAACTGCACCAAATCTGCCGTTAATAACTGCACCAAATCTGCCGTTAATAACTGCACCAAATCTGCATATAACTGCACCAAATCTGCCGTTAATAACTGCACCAAATCTGCCGTTAATAACTGCATCGAATCTGCCGTTAATAACTACACCAAATCTGCCGTTAATAACTGCAGCAAATCTGCCGTTAATAACTGCATCGAATCTGCCGTTAATAACTGCATTAAATCTGACGCTAGTGACTGCATCAAATACGCTAATGATAAGAGCAACCAACAGACAATAGAGCGTCACTCACATTGGACAGCATAAAGAAAATGCAATGGGCAGCCTGAGCGGGAAGCCCATCAGGAGAATCAGCGGCCATCTGCATTACGTCGCGCACAGCTTTGAGGCCGCGAAAGTCGCAGAAAAAGCAGACATTCTGCAGCAGAAAGATTGGCAGACCGCAGCCGGGACCAGCGTCGCAAATGTTGCAATAAGTTTGAAAAGTTTGCACCATACTGTGTGACACATCCTCGCTAGACTGCTTGTACAAATGCCTGTAGGTCACGTGCACCGGAAATTCAGCGTGAAACACTCGGCCAACAAATTCCAGTAGTTGCAGCTTGTCCTCTAACGGCCAATCGTCAATTAATTCAGCGTTGAGCGCACCCGACAACGAGGTGTTGCTGCTGTCTTCAGCGGCTGTTGCATTGGCCGCATCTTGCCGGGACTCTTGGTCAGTACGAATGAAGGATTGCAAGATGGCGATAGAGACGCGAATTATTGACTGCAGGGCGTCGTTTAGCAGGTCAAGGGAGCGGCGCTTCTGATAGACGCACAGGCAACTGCTGCTGCAATTATTGAGGATTTCTCAGTTGAATGGTGTTAGAATCAAAATTTTGAGGATTTGGGATCAGAGCAAGGGAAGTTATAAAACTTATACAAATTATAAACACTCACCTGTCATTAAAAGTATTGAGGTGCTGAATAACAGTAAAAATTTGCTGCTGCGACAATTGAAAGTTGGCATTGTGACGCTCCTGGGCCACTAAAATGTTAAAAAAAAATATAGACTTAGTAAAGCAATACAAGAAATTGATACAAGAAAATGATAATATGAACAGTAAGTAATAAATTTTATAAGATATAAGGATTCAGTTTAGATTTTCTAAAGGGCAAATATAATAAGAAAAGATCATAGGAGTGGATAAGCTCTTTTTGGATAGGAACTTAATGAGTAGTCACCTGCTTGAAAATTTTAGCATATTAGAAAGCCTCTTTATAACAATATGGCTTTGGCTATTCACTATGGCTACTATGCAATTAGTGATTTTGTCAAATGGCAACTTATTTTCAGTATATATGGAGCTATAGAAAAAACAGCCCTTGGGTAAGGCTGTGTCATTGGTTTTACATGTGGTTGAAAAGTTAGGTCCCTAGATTTTTATCTTAGTTATTGTGGCCAATGTTACTAGGTTTTGGTCCAAACTCAAAGAGAAAATTTCTATTCTTAAAGAATATTTTTTACTAACTTGCAAATAAAAAACAGGAAAAACTGCCTTATATTTTCATGTTGATAAATAGTATTCAATTATTTTTCACTAAATGTCACATGGATTTTATAGAAAATTATAAAGAATTTAAATATCTGAATTATTAAATTAAGAATTATTAGACACTATTGATGTCACTAATAGCAAGCACTACTCTAAATTGACATCCTATTTCATATTTACAAGGTATCCCCATATTTTTCTAAGTAATAAAAAATGGATAATAGGAATATTTTAAGTTATCAAAAGAAAGAAGAGCTCAAGAGTTCACAGTGTCCCCTAACTGCTTTTGTATAGAAAAAGGCCCTTTATATGTTCAATTTGATATTATTTTTACTTTTTAAGTTATAGAGAACTTTGAAAGAACAAAAATCAATTGACACAACTAGGATCCCCTATTGCAGCCAAGGTCCAAAATGTACCAGACTCCTTAGCCATTAGCCAAAAAATGCACCAGATCACATAACAAGGTGCACCAATCCCAAAAAGGTTATTTAGTTCAGTTCAATGATGAATCCACAAAAAGAGCCTTTGGGAGTCTGGGTGACTACAGATATTAAAAAATAAGGTAGATACTATGGAAATTCTGTGGAAGGTCCATGGTTGGTGAGCCAGCATGCCAGCCATATTTTAAATTAATGCCAGATGCCATCAACGAAAATGACCCTTGCCTGCAATTGGGCTAGAATCTATATCAAGGTTTCTACAATTGCTATCAAGGATATGCTAATTTAGCTTACTAATTTACAGAATTAAAAAATTTCTGTTGTTTATAACATATTCTATTATTAGATAAATAGCATACAAGGTAGGAATGATAAAAGGAACAAGGAAAAAATACAATAAAGAAGGGATTCCTAAAATAAGGAGAATTGGGTATCCTATATATTTTTTAAGTATAATAAAATATTAGTTGAAGTATTTAAAAAGCAGTTGCATAACTTGTGAAAACATTAAAAAAATTAAGTCAAAGGCTTGAAAATAGTTAAATACCATTTTATTTCTATAATCCAATATAATAAAGTTAAATATTTTAAAATTTAATGAATTTTGCTTTTAAGGTCTAGACTTATTACCAAAGTATTACTTATTTGGTAAGATTTTATTAGGCTCTATAATTTACAAATCCTTAAAAATATTAACATGCACTAATCAACTTAATTTAGGTACTATTTATGAGCAAAGATGAAAGGTGCTAAAAATACTAATTTGGTTGGCCTACTTACAAGTATCCTCATTAAGCTTGCTACACTAAATAACTAAAAAATATTGTGGTAGGCTGTTATCTATGCCCTATGTCTATAGTACAATTTGATTAATAACAAAAAATTAACAAAAAATCTTAAAATTTTTGTTGCAAGACACAAACTGTTTTTATAAAAACCAACTTACCATATCCTAAAACACGAGTAATTTCTGCACATCCACCACATTTCAAAGGCATTGGAAAATTCTTTGCTTGGCCAAATGGATTCCAAGCCAGTGAAAATGTGCGATATCAAGTAGGATAAAAACCCAAGTAGCTCCAGCGACGTGTCTCTCTTTTAATGGAGTTCTTTAATTTTAATTAGAATGTTCAATGCCAGGTTTACAAAATGACAAAATCAGACGTTGACAAATATAAAAAATGGCTGCAATTTGCAACTGCAATTATTACAAAGTAAAAATTTAGATAGAGATAAACCTTACGTTAAGTTAAGGTTATGCTAAGGTAAGGTTTAGGATCAATTTTTGAAATTGGTGACGTGAAACTAATAACTTTTGATAAAAAAACTAAATTTCAAAATTCAACTGACACACCAACTGGAATATTTTTACTCGAAAATGAATCTTTACGTAGACTAAAGAGGCTTTTGATTTCTTCTCGACACGCTAGAGCTATTTCTAAGAAAAAGTCGGGTTTTGAATTGTGCTTCGCAGAAAAGACTTGACGCTATGTAGCTTCTCTAAAAGTATAATATTTTTTTTTTCAAATGTTATAGTATTTTTAAATTGGCGTTGAGAAATCTTCCAATGATGTCAAAAGCATCATAAGTGACCTTAAATAGTTATTTACGAATAAACATTTAAGTATTCGCCGGTAGTCCACCAGAAGGCTAGCATCCCTAAAATATCGACAGAACACAGCACTCTGTTGCTTAGATTGGTTCAAACAATCACTTAAGAATTTTAACTATCATTACTGCCTTCAAAAAAGGTAGGTTCCCGTTTTTACATTTTGCACAGTCACTATTAAGCACCGAAGCAGCCATGTTGCACAACAGACGCCGATGCTATGTTTTGTCCAGGTCCTTGGGTTTTATGCATACGAAAAATGAAAATAGTATAGAAAAACTGTAAAATAGATAATTTGGAGCAGATGATTTTTTATTTTGCTCGAAAAAGCCATGATAAACTTTTAAAAGTCACGTTAATGTTCGCACGTGTTATAATCAAGTATTGATTATAGTCTATGGTTCAAACCACCTCCTTCGTCGTATTGAAATCTATGGGATGGATGAGTTTGCTTGCTCCTTGGCTAAGATTGCTCGCAAAAACCAATACCTAGCTTTTCAAAATACTGCTGAAAGCCAAGGCTTAAAAGGGACCGGAATAAAACGCTTATTTTTTTTATATTCACAATGTGGTTAGCTTTAAAGGTCGCCGCTATTATTATTCAAAAATTGACAAGCATGCATGCATATGACTTGGTAGTGGCAACTAGCTATAAACTTAATTACAGAAACAGTTTACCACAAAAAAGGAACTAAAGAAGCGAAGAGCTCTGATTTTACTTTGACTGAACTTGAATTAGCTGAAATTAAAATTTTGATCGAAATTTTATTTTTTTCACGACTATAACTTAATTTTTGCAAAAAAAGCCTACCGAAAAAAAGTACAGGTACACAGTTGTCAGTGGCATTAGAGATTTCGAAACGAACCAAAAAAATTTCATACCCAAAAGGCTTCCAGAATTTTGACGATACGTTCTGTCCATAAAACTTTTTAAGCAAATTACATTGACAAATACACGTGAAATTAAAAAATTGCAAGAAAAAGACGAAAGAAAAAACAAAAGATTATTAAAAAATTGACGCTACATTTAGCACAAACGGCATCGCAAAGGTTTTTGGGACACTGTCAAAGTCAAATAGTTTTTTTATAGTTGTGAAGCAATATGATTGACATCAAATCGATTTAATTTTTGTAAAAAAACACAAAAAACTGAAGACTCATGTGTTTGAAAAAAATGCTCGCAAAACGACCCTAAGTGTAAAAAAATGCCAACCTTATAATAATTTTGCACAATTTTTTTTAAAAAAAAGGGCAGGGTGAAACTCCAAAGTCAAAGGCAAATTTTAAAAAACGTGTAGTGTGATCGATTGATTAGTTTTTTGAAAAAATTGAGTCTAGCCACACACAAAAACCAAAACATTAAGATAAATATTTAGGCAAAGTGAATAAGCAAATTGCTATTGTAACTTTCGCTCGCACTACCCCAAAAATATCTCCAACAGCGCTGAACTGTCCCAGCGCTGGATTGCTGAATAATTCCGTATAATAAACAAGAAATTAGTAGAGATAAACACGCGCATTAGGCTTGGTACCAGGTTAAACAAAAATCGCACCTACTTTTTTACACACAAGTCGATCTAGCATTTTAACAAAAAGTCAAACCAAAAATAAAGCGAAAATGAAAAAAAAATAGAAATGTTTTGGCAATCGCAGAGAAGCTATGATTCCATGGGATTTTGTACAGAAAAAACGCAATAAAATTTCTCTGCAAAAAGCTTTTTTAAAAAAAGAATACCGTTTCTTGAGAAAAAAACTTTTAACAAATATTCACATTAAGAAAATAAAAGCACGTGAAATATCAACAGACTAAATTAAAAAAAAATTAACTGAGCGAGGAAGATTCAAAGAGGTGACCATATATTTACAGCAGAGATTGGATTTCTAATCCTCAAATAATATAACACACACGCGAACTACACTACTACTATAAACTTTACAAACATTGTGTTACGCAGATTTACAAAAAGTACAAAAAAGATTTAGGTATTCGATATTCCTATAGCGCCTTCGAGCTGTTAGCAACCAGGGCAGCATATGTACAATCCATACAACAATAATTAACTAGGAATTTTGTTTGAATGTACACAGTCTATTAACAAATATTGATATTAAATGACATTAGTATACAGATGGCAAACATGAAACTTTTTGACGCAAACATTTCAATATTGTGTCCTGTCTTTTCTATAAAATCTGTGACGCCAGAATAAACCATAAACAATAACCAATGAATGTTGCTAGTTCAAGCCACAGAGAGGTAATGCAAGTATTACCTATTTACAGCGCAGCAAAAATTTTACAATTTGGGATTTTAAGAGATATTAAAGAAATTAGGAGACATTTTATCGGTATAAACAATTCAACAAGGAAGTGGGAAAAAACAACTAATCCCATCTAATTAAAAAATTAAAACCTACTGCCCTAGCAACCATCAACCCAGACGCTATGTAGTCAGACAAAAACAAAGGCTTCATCAATTTAATTGATGTCGCCGTCCTCCTCGAACACTTCCCTACTAGCATCGTAATCGTCCACGTCGGCCTCCTCGTTGGAGATGCCGACGCCGCTGATGGTGCGTAGAAGCTGGGCAACGCTAGCAAAGCCGAACCAGGACTGGCTGCGCGCCTGCTGGCCTGCCTGGCCGTGCAGCCACAGCGGATCGCCGGGATAAGACGAAGCTCCGCCACCGTTGCCGCCGCCGCCGCCTCCGCTGGCTCCGCCGGTGCTGGCAGCGCCGCCACCCGACGAGAGATGAGCCTGATGCTGATGCTCCGCTCCGCTAACCGAGTAGCCTCGGAGCCGACGAAACTGCATGCAATTTTTATACTTGGTTTTGTAATAAAAAACCACATCATACTACTAGCCTACTTATTAGTAGTAGCATAAAAGACCTCTAAAATGCTTCTTTTTGGTCGCTACCGCAGATACGACAGCACGTGGAAATAAAAATACGAGTACAAAGGTGGCAGATAGGTCAGGTACACGTCGGGCGAGAGGGTCGAGGAAAGGTCGAGCGAATATCGCGATCACGCCACTTATAGCCCAATAATATGCACTTTGATTTGTTTGCTAAATATCGCAGAATTCATGAATTTAGTTTCTACAGATTGCGCTTAAAAATCAAGGCCCGGCATCATATCTTAAAAGTGATTTTGGTTGTCGAGCCAACTGGCTGATACACACTATCAGAGAGAGATAAGAGAGAGATTACAAGAGAGAAGCAGCAAGTCAGCTGACAAAGCCGCCTCCCCACCCCTTGCAGTTTTTATAAAAGAACACAACGACAAAATCTGCGTGACACTCACTGCCTTCTTCTGGACACGCTTTCAGCACGTGAAAGAAAGCAACAGATACCGCTGCTTATATTAATCGCCTGTCTAATATTAAGCTCCGTATCTGCCTGCGAGAGGGGCACAGAGAGAGAAAGAGAGAGAGAGAGAGAGAGAGAGAGAGAGAGAGAGAGAGAGAGAGAGAGAGAGAGAGAGAGAGAGAGAGAGAGAGAGAGGCCACTTACTACAAAACTCCAGTCGCAGCTAGACCCAACTGCCACTTGTCAAAAAATGTCATTCCCAAAAATAGGACCTGACGCCATTCTTTCCAAAGCAGACGGGAGAAATAAAACCCCCTCAACTGCTGGAAGCCCCGGAATGATATTTTTATATTCAGCTATTTATAAATTTGGTATCCAGGCCCGGAAATAACTTCTCTCCCCATCTAGTCACTCATCATTAAACTGAAAAAAAAACAAAACGATTTTTCAAGATGGTAGACTTTTTTTCTAGTCACCAAACAACTATAGTTTTTGTGCATCAAAGTTACCTGTAATGGGTACCTAGATGACATTTCTAGACATTGCCTATGACAGCATCTTTTAATAAATATTGGCTCACGACATGCTGCACAAGAAGAAAGGGGTGCAATAAACAAAAAACATGATATTGTCACGAGATGACGCTAGTATGGACAGCAATTTGAACAATAAGCTGATAACGTCATGGACTCAAATTGAAATACATGTGGCTGACCACTTGTAAATAATTTAATTTTAGCTTGTGTTGACCCTTTAGAGTGCACCTTATTGACCCCGCAAAGCCATTTCACTATTTCACCATCGAGCTGTTTTGCATCGCAGCACCCTGTCACCCACTCTAGCACCCTGTCACACACTCTAGCACCCTGTCACCCACTCTAGCACCCTGTCACCCACTCTAGCACCCTGTCACCCACTCTAGCACCCTGTCACCCACTCTAGCACCCTGTCACCCACTCTAGCACCCTGTCACCCACTCTAGCACCCTGTCACCCACTCTAGCACCCTGTCACCCACTCTAGCACCCTGTCACCCACTCTAGCACCCTGTCACCCACTCTAGCACCCTGTCACCCACTCTAGCACCCTGTCACCCACTCTAGCACCCTGTCACCCACTCTAGCACCCTGTCACCCACTCTAGCACCCTGTCACCCTCTCCAACACCCTGTCACCCACTCTAGCACCCTGTCACCCACTCTAGCACCCTGTCACCCTCTCCAACACCCTGTCACCCACTCTAGCACCCTGTCACCCACTCTAGCACCCTGTCACCCACTCTAGCACCCTGTCACCCACTCTAGCACCCTGTCACCCTCTCCAACACCCTGTCACCCACTCTAGCACCCTGTCACCCACTCTAGCACCCTGTCACCCACTCTAACACCCTGTCACCCACTCTAGCACCCTGTCACACACTCTAGCACCCTGTCACCCACTCTAGCACCCTGTCACCCACTCTAGCACCCTGTCACCCACTCTAGCACCCTGTCACCCACTCTAGCACCCTGTCACCCACTCTAGCACCCTGTCACCCACTCTAGCACCCTGTCACCCACTCTAGCACCCTGTCACCCACTCTAGCACCCTGTCACCCACTCTAGCACCCTGTCACCCACTCTAGCACCCTGTCACCCTCTCCAACACCCTGTCACCCACTCTAACACCCTGTCACCCACTCTAGCACCCTGTCACCCTCTCCAACACCCTGTCACCCACTCTAGCACCCTGTCACCCACTCTAGCACCCTGTCACCCACTCTAGCACCCTGTCACCCACTCTAGCACCCTGTCACCCTCTCCAACACCCTGTCACCCACTCTAGCACCCTGTCACCCACTCTAGCACCCTGTCACCCTCTCCAACACCCTGTCACCCACTCTAGCACCCTGTCACCCACTCTAGCACCCTGTCACCCACTCTAGCACCCTGTCACCCACTCTAGCACCCTGTCACCCACTCTAGCACCCTGTCACCCACTCTAGCACCCTGTCACCCTCTCCAACACCCTGTCACCCACTCTAGCACCCTGTCACCCACTCTAGCACCCTGTCACCCACTCTAACACCCTGTCACCCACTCTAGCACCCTGTCACACACTCTAGCACCCTGTCACCCACTCTAGCACCCTGTCACCCACTCTAGCACCCTGTCACCCACTCTAGCACCCTGTCACCCACTCTAGCACCCTGTCACCCACTCTAGCACCCTGTCACCCACTCTAGCACCCTGTCACCCACTCTAGCACCCTGTCACCCACTCTAGCACCCTGTCACCCACTCTAGCACCCTGTCACCCTCTCCAACACCCTGTCACCCACTCTAGCACCCTGTCACCCACTCTAGCACCCTGTCACCCACTCTAACACCCTGTCACCCACTCTAGCACCCTGTCACACACTCTAGCACCCTGTCACCCACTCTAGCACCCTGTCACCCACTCTAGCACCCTGTCACCCACTCTAGCACCCTGTCACCCACTCTAGCACCCTGTCACCCACTCTAGCACCCTGTCACCCACTCTAGCACCCTGTCACCCACTCTAGCACCCTGTCACCCTCTCCAACACCCTGTCACCCACTCTAGCACCCTGTCACCCACTCTAGCACCCTGTCACCCTCTCCAACACCCTGTCACCCACTCTAGCACCCTGTCACCCACTCTAGCACCCTGTCACCCACTCTAGCACCCTGTCACCCACTCTAGCACCCTGTCACCCACTCTAGCACCCTGTCACCCACTCTAGCACCCTGTCACCCTCTCCAACACCCTGTCACCCACTCTAGCACCCTGTCACCCACTCTAGCACCCTGTCACCCCTCTCAACACCCTGTCACCCACTCTAGCACCCTGTCACCCACTCTAGCACCCTGTCACCCACTCTAGCACCCTGTCACCCACTCTAGCACCCTGTCACACACTCTAGCACCCTGTCACCCACTCTAGCACCCTGTCACCCACTCTAGCACCCTGTCACCCACTCTAGCACCCTGTCACCCACTCCAGCACCCTGTCACCCACTCTAGCACCCTGTCACCCACTCTAGCACCCTGTCACCCACTCTAGCACCCTGTCACACACTCTAGCACCCTGTCACCCACTCTAGCACCCTGTCACACACTCTAGCACCCTGTCACCCACTCTAGCACCCTGTCACCCACTCTAGCACCCTGTCACCCACTCTAGCACCCTGTCACCCACTCTAGCACCCTGTCACCCACTCTAGCACCCTGTCACCCACTCTAGCACCCTGTCACCCACTCTAGCACCCTGTCACCCACTCTAGCACCCTGTCACCCTCTCCAACACCCTGTCACCCACTCTAGCACCCTGTCACCCACTCTAGCACCCTGTCACCCTCTCCAACACCCTGTCACCCACTCTAGCACCCTGTCACCCACTCTAGCACCCTGTCACCCTCTCCAACACCCTGTCACCCACTCTAGCACCCTGTCACCCACTCTAGCACCCTGTCACCCACTCTAGCACCCTGTCACCCACTCTAGCACCCTGTCACCCTCTCCAACACCCTGTCACCCACTCTAGCACCCTGTCACCCACTCTAGCACCCTCTCACCCTCTCCAACACCCTGTCACCCACTCTAGCACCCTGTCACACACTCTAGCACCCTGTCACCCACTCTAGCACCCTGTCACCCACTCTAGCACCCTGTCACCCACTCCAGCACTCTGTCACCCACTCTAGCACTCTGTCACCCACTCTAGCACCCTGTCACCCACTCTAGCACCCTGTCACCCACTCTAGCACCCTGTCACCCACTCTAGCACCCTGTCACCCACTCCAGCACCCTGTCACCCACTCTAGCACCCTGTCACCCTCTCCAGCACCCTTTCATCCACTCCAGTGCGCTATCACCCTCTCCAGCACCCTGTCACCCACTCTAGCAATCTGTCACGCATTACAGCGACATAATATCCTAGCACCATGTCACTTAGTTCTCCACTGTGACTTTCTTAAGTGAAAAACAATTCTCAAAATGATTTATTGATATTTCAATTTAAGAAAGGATTAGAGGCACTAATCCTTACGGTGTGGGAGCGAGAATGGCTATAAGTGGAACAATCGAAAAGTAACGGGAAGCCAGAAAGCACCACCAACCCCAAATTCCAGAACGGAGGGGGGGAAGCGAGGGTCAGCTGACGAATTTAAACTAGCAACCCATCCTCCACAGTTCACTGACCGGTCTTAACCGCACTCACTCAGCAACCAATGACAAAAGGAGGGAGGATGCAGTTCATGGACTCTTTCAATGATCATTTCTGCACCGAATGAACCATTTATTTTTGGGAAGTTTGGCGTTGAGGAATAATACACTTAGCTATAGCCAGCCTGTTTACCATTAAAATTTTTTTAAGCGAAGGCAGCGAGGGTGGAGACCGAAGGTTTTGCAAGTTCAGCGGAGCTGCCGTCAAAAGAGAATTTTGCCGATTCATTTTTCCTATATCTTTCGGTTCCTTGCGGCAAACTAACGGAACCAATGAATTGAATTGTCAGATTAAAAAAAAATAGGGGATACTTTTGTGTTGTTATGAGTCACGTGGTAGAAATACACGCCCGGGGTCTCTTTCCCTTACCTTGCCCTTCCTTCTTATTGCGGAGGTGGGCAGGTTAGGGCGCTCTAGGACTGGAAGGTATGGATAGGGATACAGAAATTTTTCACCGACACACAGACACCCCAATGTTTTACCCTGTCGTTGCTATGGCAACTTACATAGCGGAGAAAAACAAATTTTTAGAAGCACTTGACGCACCGGATAAGCATCTTGCAATGAAGCGGAACCTGCTCGTATTCTTAAAGTCAATAAACTAGGATTATTTTCATGTACTTATACAGGTCTCATAAACAAATTTTATAGATTCATTTCTCAAAAACTGAAACCATTCATAAAATTGATTTTAAGATCTAAAGTAGATGCAGATGCGACTCGGGGGAAAGCTCAATAAGATAATCTCACACTGCAGCCACTCGGATGAAAGCTCAATAAGATAATCTCACACTGCAGCAACTCGTATGAAAGCTCAATAAGATAATCTCACACTGCAGCCACTCGGATGACAGCTCAATAAGATAATCTCACACTGCAGCCACTCGGATGACAGCTCAATAAGATAATCTCACACTGCAGCCACTCGGATGACAGCTCAATAAGATAATCTCACACTGCAGCCACTCGGATGACAGCTCAATAAGATAATCTCACACTGCAGCCACTCGGATGAAAGCTCAATAAGATAATCTCACACTGCAGCCACTCGGATGAAAGCTCAATAAGATAATCTCACACTGCAGCAACTCGTATGAAAGCTCAATAAGATAATCTCACACTGCAGCCACTCGGATGACAGCTCAATAAGATAATCTCACACTGCAGCCACTCGGATGACAGCTCAATAAGATAATCTCACACTGCAGCCACTCGAATAACAGCTCAATAAGATAATCTCACACTGCAGCCACTCGAATAACAGCTCAATAAGATAATCTCACACTGCAGCCACTCGGATGACAGCTCAATAAGATAATCTCACACTGCAGCCACTCGGATGACAGCTCAATAAGATAATCTCACACTGCAGCCACTCGAATAACAGCTCAATAAGATAATCTCACACTGCAGCCACTCGGATGACAGCTCAATAAGATAATCTCACACTGCAGCCACTCGGATGACAGCTCAATAAGATAATCTCACACTGCAGCCACTCGGATGACAGCTCAATAAGATAATCTCACACTGCAGCCACTCGGATGACAGCTCAATAAGATAATCTCACACTGCAGCAACTCGAATAACAGCTCAATAAGATAATCTCACACTGCAGCCACTCGGATGACAGCTCAATAAGATAATCTCACACTGCAGCCACTCGGATGACAGCTCAATAAGATAATCTCACACTGCAGCCACTCGGATGACAGCTCAATAAGATAATCTCACACTGCAGCCACTCGGATGAAAGCTCAATAAGATAATCTCACACTGCAGCCACTCGAATAACAGCTCAATAAGATAATCTCACACTGCAGCCACTCGGATGACAGCTCAATAAGATAATCTCACACTGCAGCCACTCGGATGACAGCTCAATAAGATAATCTCACACTGCAGCCACTCGGATGACAGCTCAATAAGATAATCTCACACTGCAGCCACTCGGATGACAGCTCAATAAGATAATCTCACACTGCAGCCACTCGGATGAAAGCTCAATAAGATAATCTCACACTGCAGCCACTCGGATGAAAGCTCAATAAGATAATCTCACACTGCAGCAACTCGTATGAAAGCTCAATAAGATAATCTCACACTGCAGCCACTCGGATGACAGCTCAATAAGATAATCTCACACTGCAGCCACTCGGATGACAGCTCAATAAGATAATCTCACACTGCAGCCACTCGAATAACAGCTCAATAAGATAATCTCACACTGCAGCCACTCGGATGACAGCTCAATAAGATAATCTCACACTGCAGCCACTCGGATGACAGCTCAATAAGATAATCTCACACTGCAGCCACTCGGATGACAGCTCAATAAGATAATCTCACACTGCAGCCACTCGGATGACAGCTCAATAAGATAATCTCACACTGCAGCCACTCGAATAACAGCTCAATAAGATAATCTCACACTGCAGCCACTCGGATGACAGCTCAATAAGATAATCTCACACTGCAGCCACTCGGATGACAGCTCAATAAGATAATCTCACACTGCAGCCACTCGGATGACAGCTCAATAAGATAATCTCACACTGCAGCCACTCGGATGACAGCTCAATAAGATAATCTCACACTGCAGCAACTCGAATAACAGCTCAATAAGATAATCTCACACTGCAGCCACTCGGATGACAGCTCAATAAGATAATCTCACACTGCAGCCACTCGAATAACAGCTCAATAAGATAATCTCACACTGCAGCCACTCGGATGACGGCTCAATAAGATAATCTCACACTGCAGCCACTCGGATGACAGCTCAATAAGATAATCTCACACTGCAGCCACTCGAATAACAGCTCAATAAGATAATCTCACACTGCAGCCACTCGGATGACAGCTCAATAAGATAATTTCACACTGCAGCCACTCGGATGACAGCTCAATAAGATAATCTCACACTGCAGCCACTCGAATAACAGCTCAATAAGATAATCTCACACTGCAGCCACTCGGATGAAAGCTCAATAAGATAATCTCACACTGCAGCCACTTGAATAACAGCTCAATAAGATAATCTCACACTGCAGCCACTCGGATGACAGCTCAATAAGATAATCTCACACTGCAGCCACTCGGATGACAGCTCAATAAGATAATCTCACACTGCAGCCACTCGGATGACAGCTCAATAAGATAATCTCACACTGCAGCCACTCGGATGACAGCTCAATAAGATAATCTCACACTGCAGCCACTCGGATGACAGCTCAATAAGATAATCTCACACTGCAGCCACTCGAATAACAGCTCAATAAGATAATCTCACACTGCAGCCACTCGGATGACAGCTCAATAAGATAATCTCACACTGCAGCCACTCGGATGACAGCTCAATAAGATAATCTCACACTGCAGCCACTCGGATGACAGCTCAATAAGATAATCTCACACTGCAGCCACTCGGATGACAGCTCAATAAGATAATCTCACACTGCAGCCACTCGGATGACAGCTCAATAAGATAATCTCACACTGCAGTCACTCGAATAACAGCTCAATAAGATAATCTCACACTGCAGCCACTCGGATGAACAGCTCAATAAGATAATCTCACACTGCAGCCACTCGGATGACAGCTCAATAAGATAATCTCACACTGCAGCCACTCGGATGACAGCTCAATAAGATAATCTCACACTGCAGCCACTCGGATGACAGCTCAATAAGATAATCTCACACTGCAGCCACTCGGATGACAGCTCAATAAGATAATCTCACACTGCAGCCACTCGGATGACAGCTCAATAAGATAATCTCACACTGCAGCCACTCGGATGACAGCTCAATAAGATAATCTCACACTGCAGCCACTCGGATGACAGCTCAATAAGATAATCTCACACTGCAGCCACTCGGATGACAGCTCAATAAGATAATCTCACACTGCAGCCACTCGGATGACAGCTCAATAAGATAATCTCACACTGCAGCCACTCGGATGACAGCTCAATAAGATAATCTCACACTGCAGCCACTCGGATGACAGCTCAATAAGATAATCTCACACTGCAGCCACTCGGATGACAGCTCAATAAGATAATCTCACACTGCAGCCACTCGAATAACAGCTCAATAAGATAATCTCACACTGCAGCCACTCGGATGACAGCTCAATAAGATAATCTCACACTGCAGCCACTCGGATGACAGCTCAATAAGATAATCTCACACTGCAGCCACTCGGATGACAGCTCAATAAGATAATCTCACACTGCAGCCACTCGGATGACAGGCTCAATAAGATAATCTCACACTGCAGCCACTCGAATAACAGCTCAATAAGATAATCTCACACTGCAGCCACTCGGATGAAAGCTCAATAAGATAATCTCACACTGCAGCCACTCGGATGACAGCTCAATAAGATAATCTCACACTGCAGCCACTCGGATGACAGCTCAATAAGATAATCTCACACTGCAGCCACTCGGATGACAGCTCAATAAGATAATCTCACACTGCAGCCACTCGGATGACAGCTCAATAAGATAATCTCACACTGCAGCCACTCGGATGACAGCTCAATAAGATAATCTCACACTGCAGCCACTCGGATGACAGCTCAATAAGATAATCTCACACTGCAGCCACTCGGATGACAGCTCAATAAAATAATCTCACACTGCAGCCACTCGGATGACAGCTCAATAAGATAATCTCACACTGCAGCCACTCGGATGACAGCTCAATAAGATAATCTCACACTGCAGCCACTCGGATGACAGCTCAATAAGATAATCTCACACTGCAGCCACTCGGATGACAGCTCAATAAGATAATCTCACACTGCAGTCACTCGAATAACAGCTCAATAAGATAATCTCACACTGCAGCCACTCGGATGACAGCTCAATAAGATAATCTCACACTGCAGCCACTCGGATGAAAGCTCAATAAGATAATCTCACACTGCAGCCACTCGGATGACAGCTCAATAAGATAATCTCACACTGCAGCCACTCGAATAACAGCTCAATAAGATAATCTCACACTGCAGCCACTCGGATGAAAGCTCAATAAGATAATCTCACACTGCAGCCACTCGGATGACAGCTCAATAAGATAATCTCACACTGCAGCCACTCGAATAACAGCTCAATAAGATAATCTCACACTGCAGCCACTCGGATGACAGCTCAATAAGATAATCTCACACTGCAGCCACTCGGATGACAGCTCAATAAGATAATCTCACACTGCAGCCACTCGGATGACAGCTCAATAAGATAATCTCACACTGCAGCCACTCGGATGACGGCTCAATAAGATAATCTCACACTGCAGCCACTCGAATAACAGCTCAATAAGATAATCTCACACTGCAGCCACTCGGATGAAAGCTCAATAAGATAATCTCACACTGCAGCCACTCGGATGACAGCTCAATAAGATAATCTCACACTGCAGCCACTCGGATGACAGCTCAATAAGATAATCTCACACTGCAGCCACTCGGATGACAGCTCAATAAAATAATCTCACACTGCAGCCACTCGGATGATAGCTCAATAAGATAATCTCACACTGCAGCCACTCGGATGACAGCTTAATAAGATAATCTCACACCTTTAGTGACTCTGATAAAAGGTCAGCAATTAATTAAGCATGATAAATAGTGTTAAATAAAAAACTATGAGTGATATGTTAGGAATGGATGATTTAGCAAACAATAGGATACAATGCCCGCATCTAACGACAGCACTCGGTCAACCAGAAACCCCGACACACAATAGACCGACTTAACTGGCTGGGCCCTGGATACTCAGCGTTAGCCTAGTAACATAGATTTCAAGCAGTGAGCTTACACTCACAATGATACTTGTATTTGGATTGAAAATATGTTTACGATCAAATTATTATGGAGCTATTATTGTTATTATCATTATTTTTTATCAACGGGGGGATTTTGACTTAGTTCCGACTCCAAACTGTTATTAAATTGCTAGCCCAGGTCAGCAATTCTTTGCATGGCTGGTTTAGATGAGAAAGACCTCAACAACAATTGACCCGCGATTTATTCCTCGCGAGGAAACACATGAAAACTGTTCGAGGGCTTTTCTCCGCACAAATCATTGTAGGTTGAAAATGAGGGCTTAGCTTTAAGGAGATTAGGTTTGAATTTCCCTGAGTTGCTAAGCAAGTCACTGAGTAATTGTTTATCTATTTCAAAAGGTTGTGAAAAAATATTGATTATAGCTACGTTGGATTTTGATCTGGAAGCACATATTTAATATCCCAACATTTATAAATGACAAAGCTACAAAAGAAGTTGTTAGGCAAAAAAACTAGACCTCCAAGCACACCGCCCTCCAAGCACACTGACCTCCAAGCACACCGACCTCCAAGCACACAGACCTCCAAGCACACCGACCTCCAAGCACACAGACCTCCAAGCACACCGACCTCCAAGCACACCGACCTCCAAGCACACCGCCCTCCAAGCACACTGACCTCCAAGCACACCGACCTCCAAGCACACAGACCTCCAAGCACACCGACCTCCAAGCACACCGACCTCCAAGCACACCGCCCTCCAAGCACACTGACCTCCAAGCACACCGACCTCCAAGCACACAGACCTCCAAGCACACCGACCTCCAAGCACACAGACCTCCAAGCACACCGCCCTCCAAGCACACAGACCTCCAAGCACACCGCCCTCCAAGCACACAGACCTCCAAGCACACCGCCCTCCAAGCACACAGACCTCCAAGCACACCGCCCTCCAAGCACACCGACCTCCAAGCACACCGACCTCCAAGCACACCGACCTCCAAGCACACCGACCTCCAAGCACACCGCCCTCCAAGCACACAGACCTCCAAGCACACCGACCTCCAAGCACACCGACCTCCAAGCACACCGACCTCCAAGCACACAGACCTCCAAGCACACCGACCTCCAAGCACACCTACCTCCAAGCACACTGACCTCCAAGCACACCGACCTCCAAGCACACCGACCTCCAAGCAGACCGACCTCCAAGCACACCGCCCTCCAAGCACACTGACCTCCAAGCACACCGACCTCCAAGCACACCGACCTCCAAGCACACCGCCCTCCAAGCAGACCGCCCTCCAAGCACACTGACCTCCAAGCACACCGACCTCCAAGCACACTGCTGACGTCAAAGCACACCACCCTACAAGCGCAACGCCTGTAAAAGGTGGGCAAACCCTCACCACAAATTGCTCCGTCCGATTGTGCATAACGGCACGGCTGCTAGTGATTTCGTCCCCGATGCGCCTGAGCCCGTTAGCCACTTGCTCGACGCTCTGTTCGCGTTGCATTCGAAGCAGCTGCTCGGCGGTCTCGGGCATCACTGGGACAGATTGGCTGCGAAACCGGATGTCAACAATGGTGGTCTCCATCACTACGTCCGGAAGGGGCTGCTGATGTTGATTCGTACCGCGAGCTAAAGAAAAGTGAAGTGAAAATCAGTTAAAATTGGGATGGCGAGTAATTAAAGTAATTAAGGTATCAGTTGCTACCCATTATTTCCTGTTACATTGCTTTATCCATAATTTCTTTTAGTCTATTTTTTCGATAATCTAAATCTTCTGTTCTCTAGATCTATCGAGGATAGATCTAGCATTCTAGCTGATAGTTTCCAGGGCAGAAACTTCGAAATAAACTCAGGTGCCTACGACCAAGATGACCTCCTAAGGCCACGCAAACCCTCACCTCTAACCAAGCACGTTGTTACATGTAGGGTAAGGACACAGCGCTCATAAATATACCGGGCACCCGACAATAATTACGCTCTGGCGCCGCGATGTCTGGCTTTGCAAAAATAAAACAAAAGAAACAGATTGAAAGAAATTTAAATTTATATCTATAGCATCAAGACAAAGACGCTTTCTGGTAAAAAATATTTTTCCTGCCAACTTTAACCCCTGAATAAAATATGCACAGTAACCCCGATGCCTGGGTTCACGCGATCGAACACGTGATCAAATACTCGTACAGTTGAAAGACAAAATATTTTAAGCAAATAAACGACACCTGCTGCAAAAAAGCTGCACTCATTTTGGAGTTAGTATAGTCCGCGGGAAACTTTAATTCCACTGGTTTATAAGGCTTAAATCCTCTTGCCCACATGACACGCCGCTTTCTTTGATTTTTTTGCTACACATTTTCTTTGGATCCTATACACCGGAAACCCTTTATAGGTTTTTTTAAGGCTCGTAGAGAATTATTTTGCATGCTGGCAACTTAAAAAAACTAAAATGCAGCGGCTTTATTCTATAGAGCAATTCAAAGCGATTCTGCTCTCTGCTCTTCCTATATTGTGGCGTCCTTAGAAACCGGTTAAACCTTGATATATCATAGCGTCCGTACAGTAATAGCGAACCACATAGGAAAACTGCAAGACTACGAAATTAAATATTAACGTACAATTGAGTTATGTAGTAGGCAATACCAATGAAAAGCACCATGCAAATGCAATGAGTCATCACTAATCTGTGCAAAAATCCAGGCAAGGGGGGAAAAATACCGATTAGAAACTTATTATTTTTTGCGTCTCAAGCAAAATCTTAGATATCAAGGCCAGGCCAGCATACTTATTGGAGAACTGGAACTAGAAATTGAGTCCTAAAATTTTGACAAAATGCGAAGAAATCACTGAAATCGAACATTTAACTATAAGCTAGCTGACTGTGAATGACGGCAAACACAGATTAGGACGGCTGCAAAGCAGAAAAACACAGCGCACAATATAGCCTAGGGTATGCTGTATGTACTGTCAGAAAAGCGGCACATTGAAATGAAGTGTACATTGTAGCAAGCGCTGCGCAGTGCACAAATTATACTGTCTAGACAAAGCAGACTGGAAACTAATATAGTGAAAGTGTAAGCAACAGTGCTTATGAACTAAACTAAAAAAGGCAGAAGCTTGGGTAAAATAGCTATATGGTTCCAATATTTTTGGAAATTAATTCAATTTTGACCCTGCTCTAATGATCCTCATTACGATCCGCGTTTAGATGTACAGATAGTGATTCCAAATTAAATTTATCACTAAGTAGAAATTCTGATTCCACAGAAAAAAATCACTAATCCCTTCCAGATTTTCCACTTAGAATCCCAAATTGTACACAAGAGTCCCAGATCCTTTCCTTACCAACTACCAGGAGTCCTAAATCCGCAATAAAGGGAATAATGTACCAGATTCTTAAGAGCAAAAGACCCTCCTCAACGAGGTTGCCAAATTACCAGAGAACTAGATCCACATTTAGACCTCTAAATCTTGAAGAAAAAAGCCGAAATTTCTTAAGAACACAATTGAATTGAATGGATTTTTTATTTTGAAACAAAATTTTAAGCTACGTCTAACAAGGATCATTTAACCAACACTTCCAGGATAATTTATAAACAATTTAACCAACATCACTTCAGCACCACAAAAAGTTAGATGGATTTCTAAAAAAAGGATGCGACAGAAGGACCCATCTTGTCTTTGACTTTGACCCTCTATCGACACAGAAAATCTATATGCATTGTGTATTTATTGGGTATTTTAAAATACCGTTACAAAACTATGTTGACCCCAACGCTCTAATAGGTGGACCCATCTGGTTAACAAAGAGGGAAGCAACTTAACTTAACAAGCAATTTACGTTTAACTAACTGTTCTTTTAAAGTATTGAAAAGAAAAAAATACAATATGGATGCAGTTTTGCAGAAATACTTTCAGCAGTTTAGCCAACAAGAGGTGAAATTTCAGTCAATATGCCAGGTTTAAATTGTTGTCAATATGCCCAGTTTGAATAATTGACGTCTTTGTTATGACAAGCCAGGCAAGGCACATCTGGCTGTGGTCATGACAATGCCATGGCATTCCTCTGAGGGTATCTGATAACCCCAAATCAATAAATAACACGCTTTTAATGCAAGCTGGCATTCCTCGAATATAATGAAATAGTAACTTATAGCTAGTGATACTAAATGAAACCTATCCAATACAAAATGGCACCCATCTGATTCAAAGTGGCACCTATCTAATTGAAAATGACACCTATCCAATACAAAATGGCACCCATCTGATTCAAAGTGGCACCTATCTAATTGAAAATGGCACCTATCCAATACAAAATGGCACCCATCTGATACAAAGTGGTACCTATCTAGTTGAAAATGGCACCCTATCAAATACAAAACAGCTATCTAAAGACTTCGATACTAAAATGTTATAATAGAAAACTGTCTTCATGATATGCCGGTATATAGAAAAACGAAAGCAAAACCCTACAGACTATTAAAAGCAACCCGAGTGGTAGCGTGTCACATTGAAAGTATGAGACAAGTTAAAACGAATAATAATTTCTACTCACAGTGACGAGTCTGATTCTGCCGCAGCAAAGAAGGCCTAAGGCCAATAGGATTATTAACAGACGTACTACTAGCAATATTAGCTGTACTGGTATTGTTGGAGGTGAAAACGTCGTCGTCAATTTCTGAGTCGGATTCCAAGCCAAAAATTACCGGCTCCTGCTGCTGTTGTTGTTGTTGTCGAGGCATAATTTTCTGTTGATACGAGTATGCACTTAATTGCTACTGAAAGCCTGTTTAGAGGAATCACATATAGCTACAGACTGGCTACCTTATTGTAGTCAGCCAGACCAAGATGACTCTTATAGGAGAAGCTTTTTAACAAGCCACTCCACAACACCGAGCTAAATAATTTTTTGTAAAGAAATTCTGTTGCGCTTGGCAAGTAGCTTATATAGCGGAAAGAAAGTAATCAGGACTGGAGGGGGGTTGCCGCATGGCTTTGCCTTTTACTTGTTGTAGGAATGATAAGAAGACCAGTAAAGGTGAGGGGTGGCACGCAGCCAGTGCATGGGGGCAGTGAGGGAAGGGCGGGGTTGGGGGGGAGGGGGCTAGTTAGCTTAAAAAATGACCAAAATCTAAATTTAATGCCTTACACATCGCACTAATTCTCATGAAATGCTTCGGCTTATTATGAGCGTATTAATCAGGGAGTGGTTGGGGCAGGCATGGGCACTTGTGCGGGGGATAGAGAAAAAAAACAGGTGCCTTCCTTCCCTCGGCCCCTCCTGGCCTGGCCTTAGGCAGACATAGACTTGGTTTTCGTTTCATGCCCCAGCCCGATTGTTTCGGGCGGTGGATGATAAAAATAGTAGCAGTTAAAGTTGAGCTCCGAAGAGTCACGAGACCAATCTTTTAGATCGCTATAGATACTATAGCGTACGCATATGAGGCGTAGTTTTTCGTTTCCACCAGCCAAAGTCTTACTATTGTTTCACCCTCAGCCCGCATTTTTCTATCCTTTCTTATCTAGCTCAACATATAACTTAAGTGGAAGTCAGTGGAAGTAAGTGGAAGTTAATTGGCCTCAACTGCTATTTATAGAATATCTTGTACAGTTTTCAGCGGGGGCAGGTTAGCCACCCGTCAAAACAACGACGGGGGGTCTCCTAAAAAGGCTGAGAATAGACAGACTGAAAAGAAAGCCACACAGAACACCCGACCCCGGCCACCCAGACAGACCAGGTCAGCCACTCGAAAAAAGGAAACAACAAAGAAATTTCGATGCCAAAATAAGACAAGGCGTGGCGGTGGCGGTGGCGGTATGTAAGGTTATGGTCAGAACTCGGGAATCAGGAGTCGAGTCGATGCTTCTAAAAAAAACTTCCACAGTTTTTGTTTGCTAAACGGTATTATCCAGGCCCATACTCGGTTAGTTGACAATAAAATGCTACCCTGGATTCTGGAACTGTACTAAAACTGGCCTTCAGCTAAAGCTAAAGCATATACACGTAATTATGAGATGCTAAAAATAAATAGCATTAAATGACCTCGGTTCGTTCGGGCGAATTAAAAGTCCGGAAAAAATGCTTTGCCTGTTAAAAAATAAGCCACTAAAAGTACGATTAAACCAAATGTCATGAAGTGGGCCACAACAAGATAAGATTACATGCGTTGCCGTTGAATAAAAATATTCAGCTTTGCATTTGCAGCGGTTTCCAAATTCAACCATAACGCCAGACCACGTGATTTGCCTGCGCTGCGCCTGTACCTCATCTTATCGCAAAAATTAATAAACATCGAAAAGAAATAATCGCGTATATAGAACTGCCTAGTAAAAATAACTTTGCGATTAAAAAGATGTTTTCTGTTATGAAACAATTTTTGTGCAAATAATCTAGCGATAAATAATAGATCAACATATTAGGGTGATTCTTTTTTTGTTTTTCACAATACAAATGGACAAACAGGGGAAAGGGCTTATTCATGCATTTTAACTCGTCTTGAATTTTTTAAATATTAAATTGCTGCTTCAAATCATAGTCGTACTCAATTTGTTTCAGAAAAGCTCTTATTGGACATTGCAGAACAGGGGGAAAAGGAAACAGCAACTTGAGTGCCCACTATCTAATGGCGGTGAGCAATTAGAAAATCAAAAGCTAGCGACTTTAATTATCTTTAAACCTTAACTAACACAGACACCCATTAAAAAGGCGCTAACAGTGCGACCAATGCGGCCAACTATAACATTTGGTGCAGCTGAACTTAACTAAAAGGCACAGAAACTAATTGGGTTATTTATAACTAAACCACCAGACGACTGCTAAAAATATTTTTATTATTATGTGTCACGCCGATGGGGCACAGCCAAAACACCAACACCTGAATTTGTTAATTCACGCTCATAACACATTGAGATAATTGTCTGTAGACTTGTAGTTGGTAAAAGGCGACAACCAAAAATAGTGCACAATACCTCCTTTTACTAAGCTGGTACAATTAAGAGAAAATTGGATTTACACACAATACACGTGTTTCTGTTGGCTATTTGTGATTAAAAGGGCGTCCCACGACTGTACATTCACTTATTGCCGATGCTGCCAGCTTATCTTATTGTTTTTTAGTGTGAGTCCACTTTAAGTTTAATTCTGTATTTACAAATATATAGTTAGAGATATCACGCGGTTGCGCCGTGCGTGATAATTTTTAGTAGACGGACTAAACGAACAATGCGAGTGTGCATGGCTGCATGCACTGATGCCTGTACTTTGATTTTGATAAGCCATAAAATATCAAATATAGAGTTAAAATTTTGCAAAAATAGGAAAACCCTTAGCACAGACGGATGGCCATGCATTTATTTATTTGCTTTCGTCGTAATATTGATCAATGACTCACTGGTATGTGGCTTATTCCCGTATGAAATTATTTTCATAATTTCCCATTTTTAATCTGCTTATCAAGTTTGAAAATACGAAAATTAAGTCAGCCCCTAATAAAAACTAACAACGTGAAAACCTTAATACGCATTGCTAGATCAACATCCAGCTAAAGTGCAAATGCAGTCTATATTTTATCGTCAGTTAGGGCAATTGAAAGCTATCTCTTACTTTGAGCTATATAAGTGAAATGAAAGCAATTACGAAATTGCTGATTTCTATATTAAAAGGTGTTGAGACTAATTTTCTCTCTCTTATTTGCTCTATATGTGCAGCCCAAAGACAAAGTACACATTAATAGCTAGATTGAATAGAGTACGCCACATGACCCAAATTCGGTCCAACCCATGTACCCAGATAGAGTGACTCAGTACGTACGTGACTGTCAGTTTGAAACTTTGAAGGCGTAAGGAAGTCCCCTACATGTCTTCGATGGACTTTTATTGTCACCAAGTGAACTTTAAACTTTTAATGGCACTGGGTGAGTAACAGAAAAACTGACTGAGGAAAAGGAAAAATGCACCAGTTGACCCCATCGACCACTGAAATAAACTATTGAAGTCGAAATTAATAGCCTTAGATTTTGGAAAATAAAGCTAGCAAGTAATCACGTGACTATAGATAGTTAATCACGTGATTAGATGCATTGACAAAATTTTTACGAATAGCAAAAACTTACCAGCAGCAGCAGCTGCGGCAGCAACGAGTGCAACCTCCTGGTCATCAACAGCTCCGGGATAGTCTTCGGCCTCAGCTTCGTCGTCGTAATCATCGGCATCGGGCAAGTCGGCCATCGGCACAGACGGAGGTCGATAATAAGAAGAATAATGGCCGTAGTAATGCTGATAGTTGTAGTGCGCTGTGCCCATCATAAGATTCGGGGACAGCTGTCTCATAGCCGTTGCTGGAACAGAGGCGGACAGCATGACAGGCTGCGGACTGACAGGCCGAAATGTGCCAGGAGGCGGCTGCTGCTGCTGTTGCTGTTGATTAGCTGACGGGCTAGGCAACTGGAGATGCAGATCCTCCATGCTCATTCGAAACTGCTCGCTGTCCCACTGGGAGTTATTGTTGTTGCTAGCAGCAGCAGCTGCACCAGCTGCCACTGTCCTGGACGCGGACGAGCTGGCTACGTTCATCAAGGGTGAATCAGTCTGGTAGCCGCTATCCATGCCGCCGCCGCCAGCGCCTCCTCCAGCTCCAGCCCCGTGTCGTCGCCGATAATAGCTGCCACTATTCGACGATAATGGGGTGCTCCATTCGAGCGGACCGCGGGGACTAGTTGTGGCTCGAGTTGAACTGCCAGCACTGCCGGGTGCAGCGGCATTGGCGAGGCCTATTCTACCAGACGCTGCTGAGGCTCCCGACGTTGATGGCAGACTGTTGTTGTTGCTGTTGGAAAATTCTCCTAGTTCAAATGTTACAGCCAGCTCTTCTTCCTCCGGCATTGGCATGGCGTTCATTGTATGACTTGGGTAGCCAGGCTGACGTGGTTCCATTGCGTATTTTTATTTGTATGGTAGAACCAGCGTATTAGTTTAAAGATGCAAGGTGGATGCGAATTGTACGACCTTTGCACTCAGCGTTAATGACAATCAGAACGTTTACAGAATCAGTGTCTTTACATGCCGGTTAAAAAAGGTTTTGCTGGCATTTATAAGCACAGTCTCCTAGACTTAACCGAAGCGAAATGTTCTAAATGTGCGAAGGGGTTGTTCGTTCCGCTATATACCAAATGGCCGTGGTTTGTCCTCTGCTGCACACCCACCTCACCCTCCTCCTCCTATTTTGCTCTGGCGCTTTCTATAGGAAGGGGTAAGAGAGCCCGCCGATTGGACGATATGAATGGGGTGGTGGGTGGGTTATTTTTTCAAAGTGACGAGACTGGTTGGGGGGGTTGCTAGCTTTTTCGGGGCGGGGTCTTCAGTGTGATTCACTGGATTTTCCAAGTCTAACTCAGCTCAAACCTCTCTCTGTCTCTGTCCCACTCTGTCTGCAGCCAAAGTACGAACTGCCATAAACAATACACCGATTTAAAATTAAGAAATGCTTTAATACTCTAAGTGTAAAGAAGATGCCCTTTTATGGCAACCAAATACGATGTCTTTGTTGAAAGGAAAACTGTGTTTTTTTAATAAGCGCATTTTCTCTGCCGTCCGCTGTTGTTGCTAAGCGGTTTGAATTCTTTCTGCTGTAGAAAATTCACTTAATGACGCTTTTAAAATTTGACAACTGGTTACTCCATTATAAAATTAGAAGGAAAAGTCAAATTACGATGGATGTTAAAATACGAGCGTATTACCGGTTGTGGCATAGCATTGGTTCGATAATTTATGAGCTGCTTTCATTCTGAAAGCAATAACGTTTTAAACAATATTTTTCTGCTTTTTTAAATGCCGCCTTCAACTGATAGCAAAAAAATTTGAAAGCAAATATTGTCGCTCGTACAAAAACGTGCTACTTTCTGTTTCTGTTAAGCCTGTTCACCTTTGTTTTTGTTTTCAACTATCAGAAATTTTTCGAACCAATAAAATTTCTAAATCATTTCCTACCTATACGCAGATTCGAGAGTTATTTTTGTTAGTTTGTACTCTTTAAATCAAGATCGTGCCGCGCATGATGCGATTGTGTATAAATTGTTGAACTGCGTGCATTTAAAGTGCACTATATAGGCGCAGACCAGGCACCGCGCATCCAGGGTCCGCACTTAATTGTTGATGCCGCCATGCAACACGCACTGGCGGCTGTTGGCGCAAACGATGAAAACAACAAAAGCATCAAGCAATGTTCTTCACTTCGTGCCAATACAGCGCCGATGCTGCAAGTGGGGATGACAAATCCAGATAGAATATATTGCAGACTTGCCTGTAGCGTCATGGCACGATCTCTTTCTCTTTCTCTTCCCTGTATCGGGTGCAGCCCGCTCCCCCGTCTACATGTATGCGTCATCCCGTTACTGCGCTCAGCTCGGCTCTCCCCATATGCAGCCCTCAGCCACAAATGCAATTCTATGCAGTATAGTGCTCATGCACTTAACACTTTACGCACTTGAAATAACACGAATTATAAAAAACTATCTAAATGAAAAATTCTACCTGAATGGTATCTACTCTAGCACGGTTACTATCAGTAGAGTGCTAAGAACATGGATCTTAAACTGTTTTAAATTGCTTGTTCCAGCGGTGCTTAATCAGTCACATAATTAAATGATCGAAAGTTGATAGTGCTTGTGATGCATGCAATCGAGTCATCCCTTAATTTTAGAATTTAACTGCGGAACAAAAGTGATTGCCGGCAAAATGCTTGACTGCGATCGAGCAAAAAGACTGTCAGCAGAGCAGAATGACTACCAGCAAACTGATCAATGCCGGCGAATTAAATGAGAATGTCGGCGAAATGAGAATGACCGCAAAATGAGAATCACGGATCGGAATATAAAGCGATTGTTGTCACAGAGGAGCAGCAGACCTTAAAGTTGCGTCCATGCTGCATGGTTGTCATGCAGCTAGATGTGCGTGCCCCGAGTTGGAAAGTTATCTGCCTCTGGGTATATAGTAAAGCCACTGAATCAATGGGGTCCCAAAACGTTTTAGCCGCTTCTCGATTACAAAGAGGCCAAGTGGAGTAACAATATAGAAGCAGCTAATGCCAGAGAAACGAGCGGAAGGAATTACACACAATTTGGCTTAAAAATTGCGGCCTTGCACTTAATCAAGGGCTCGATCTGCTGCAACCTCAATAATCTTCGGGCATGATTATGACAAAATCGGCAACAGTGATTAATTGGTTAATAAAATAATGGCTGCAGGGTAAATTCAAGGACTTCTAAAGTAGACAAAAGAAAGGTGACTTCTAGTGGTCCTTGGGTAAATTCACCGGAGGCGAAAATTTCGAGGCCCCAAGAGCCTCATTTACATTTTTTACATTTTTTGAAAGTCGAACAGAAAGACTTGCTGCACGCAGTCTTTAGCTGATTTTTGAAGCAGTCAATGATTTTCCCCCAGGGTTTTTCAACGTCATCACTGTAACAGGCTGGAAGGACGAGATTTTCCCACAAACGAAGTGACGCCAAGCTTTCCCCGCAGGAGTTCTTCCCGCACTGCATTGCAGGGTTCAGCTGCCCGCCGAGGTCTTCCCGCCGAGGTTTTCCCGCAGTGCATTTGATGTGACTCGACCCAAGGGTTGAGTCGCTGCTGCCTGAGCTAAGCCTCGAAGGACAACAGGCCTTGCCTTCTCGCTTGACCCGCCCCGAAATGATCTACTGGTAGCTTGGATGTGACTGAGCGGCTAAGGTCCTAAAGTACAAATATCCGGCCCAAGGAGTTTTCTAAGGTAATCCCGGGATGCGAACCCGAGACCTGCCACCAGCCACCTGCGGGGATAGGCTCCTAAAACTACCCCCTGACGAGACGGGGCTCCCGGACGATGGGCCGCCAGCTAGTTTAGGGCGTCAGATAAAGTACATTAGCCGATAATAAGGGACTCTGCACAGGGCATAACGATGGGCTGGCGAGCTCTAACAAGGACTTTTCTAGGGGTGCAGGGGCCTCTTTCGAGGTGATTTGCGGAGGGAGTTGGATTGAGGTGCTACACCTGCTGACTAACCTGGGGCGGGCTGCTCCATGCTAAAAGTACGTTACTAATCTTGGGGGTTTTATTCCATGTAGAGGTTCGTGGGGCGCCTGGCATGATTAGGTGAGGGACTCTTATCAGCCTCGGTCTGTGCACGGCTTTTTAGATGGTTTTTATGATTACATTAACTATTCTACCAGGCCTGGAGGCGCGCTATCTATGATCCTAAGCGCCTCAGGCTTCACATTAAAGTACATTAGCGGCTTCCAATCTCCATGTGGCTCCCCACAGCGGCGCACTAGCTATCTAAGCCAGCTGCTGCATGGCCTAAATGAGCAAAGAAAAGCTAATAAAAAGGGAAATCAACTGCAGTTTACACACACTCAGTGGCTCTGAACTGGCTCCTACCAGGTCGGCGGAATTATTATATTAAAGACCCTAAACTGAATCAGACAGGAAAAACTCGCGCACTAGGGACCCAAAGCAAAGCAGCAGAAACAAAACAAGGGGGTCGCTTACCAGCCGCTCAGCTCAGCTGCAGTCAGGGTCAGGTCAGGCGTGTCGCTGTCGGTCAGGCCGGGGTCGCTGCTTCGCCGGATGCCGGGATGCCAGACGTCGTCACTGGGGCTGTCGCTGTAGTTGCTGCTGGGCCGGAGGTACCTCGACGACCAAAGCGGGGGCCGGGACAATCACAACTGGGGAGTGGGCTTCCTCAACCCAGAAGGGGGAACGTCGGAATGTCGCGTCGACGGTGAAGGGGCTGACCGGGAGATACCTCAACCGGACAGGGGCCAGTCGGGAGGACAGGGGTTGCTCCTGGAGATACCTCGACAGGGAGACAGGGATGTCACTAGAGCCCGAAAGGTTCGAGTTTTCGGGGCCAAAAACCGCTCGCTTATATAGTGTGAAAATCACGCGTCACGCGCGTGAACCGTGATGCTGACGCCACCTGACCCGACCTTGACCCGCAGCTTCGCTCCAATTGGCTGAAAAGTGGTACATGTCAGGGGTAAACCATGAGTCAGCGATGACTCATGGGGTGGGTGGTGATGACGCAACAAGCTCATTAATTATGATTATCGTTAATATTGGTCACAGAAAAATGAGAGTTATACGGTTGGAAAGGGGATGACGCGCTGATTCTGAAATCCTAAAAATATTAGAGGTCCCTAAAGTACCGGAGGAATAATCTCCAAGTACGCACTTAATGAACTGAGTACGTTCTGCTCTAGTGAACCCGAACAATAGAGCGGAGGGGGGTGGGCGTCAAGGTCACCCGTGGTTGCGCAACCCAGGGGTAGAACAATGAGTCACCCGATGAGTCATCCTCATTACAGTAAAACAGGCTGTAGCACGCCTAGCAGGGACTGTTACAAGCTGGGGCACGCATAGCGATGGAGCACTAAGGTGAGGGATTGCGAAAAGATTCTGGGTGGCCAAGCCAGGATTCATCACATTTTGACCGCAAGGGCTTTTCCCGCATAACATACGTGCGCAACTTGAAAAATTCGGTCGGCCGGTGCGACTTTAAAAAAATTTGCGACTTACTTGGGGTCAAAGTTCGAAGGACCAAAAAAAATAATAAAGGTCGCCAAAAAATCGACAATTTCGCGACTTTTATCGACGATTTTGCGACTTACCTTGGTCAGCCACCAAATCAGTCGACCGACTGTTGCGCACGTATGCCGCATAAGTTTTGACCGCCACAATTTTTTCCGCGAGTGAATTACTGACCACTTTGTCTCCAAAATGTGCTTCCATTGTGTATTTATCATGATTATTAACATTTAACAAAATGCTCCGCACTACTCAATCCAACGACCTTGATTGGGACATGAGATAATAGATGAAATATAAGTTCATGTGTATAAGTAAAATAAAAAACGAAAGATCTTTTTGGATATAAAACTATTAAATGAGACAAAGATATTCCCTACGTACATCAATAAAAGTTTTATTAAGCTGAGCTTATTGTAAACGCACCAATACGAAAACCAGCGATAACTGCGAGATTAATTAAAGTTTAGCAAAATGAAATACACGCGATAGATGTATTTATATTGTTCTCATCATTTTTAAATTATAACAGCCAATGCATTTATTTTGCTTAGTTGTTTAATTTAGTGTTTTAACTGTAAATTTAAGCTTGATATTAAAATACCTTCAGCTTTTATTATTAGTTGTAACAGGAAGGATTTTTATAGCCTTTGCTCTTTGCTTATTTATTTGATATATTAAGGTTTTTAACTTTTTTCAATTATATTTTTAGTCTCACATGTTTAATTTTAGCAAGAGAGGGAATAAATTGAACAATATAATATAATAAAGAAACCAAAATAGGTTGTTTTTCAGTTTAGGAGACCAGAGTGATATTTAAAATCTACTGAGAACTTTTTGGATCATGTAGTTAGTTTTGGTTTAGGGGCCAATAATAAACCCTGTAGCTAAGACCATAAGCTAGTAGGCAATTTTCCAATCCTAAGCATGCAAGTAATTGTAACAGCCACTCTTTGTCGCAGAATAGTAGCTACCTGTGACAACAAGTGTTGAAAAAAATGCAAAGATGAATATTATAATCTATCTTGCAATAAAGGGTTGTACTAAAGTAAAAGTCCTCTAAACAAAAATGTGATCAGTTGCCTTGCATTGTAGGCAAAGAAGCAGCTATGGAGAATCATGTTATTGACCACAGTCAAAGATAAATATTATAATATTTTTTAGGGAACTTGCAATGGAAAATTTGTAGTTAAGGTCCTCTAAACCAAAATATAGTAAGTTGCAAAGTTGCAAATAACTAATTTGTATTATGTAAGGAGTCAAATTAACTCACAGAGAAATTAAGGCTAGTTACATTTTGTGACAACTTGTTGCCATCACCTTTCTTTGTTTCAGTTTAAAGGACCTTTTAAAGGAAAAATACTATTGGTCCCTTAATTAAAAACTACTATGATATTGTAAATATATTAAAGTAGATAAGGGAAAAGTAAAGCAACATATCTACAATGTGAAAATCAATGCAAAAAGTTATACTTGATTGAATAACTAAATAAATATATATTTTTTATGTATTTGCTTTAATATTAACTAGCAATTAAGCTATATCACAAGAATATATAAGCTATGTTACTATATAAAAATATAGGTTTATGTATGCCTATATAAAATTATATAACTCTTGGCATTGCTAACTAAATGGATCCTATATTCTGTGAAGTTTAATTATTAGGTTTTTGTCTAATAATTTAGTGGAGCTATAATCTTAGAATTGCTAAGTCACAAAGTAAATATTTTTTATTATATCATTTTTACTTTAGCCCTATCTTTGATATAAAAAATTAAATTGAGCAAACAGAATATAAAAAACCTAAATATTTGCAACCTGATTAATTAAACTAGTTTTATCTTTTTTATATTGTAGTTTACTCAGAGTTTTTCTTGAAGCTTTGAACAATCATGTCTCATGAAGTAAATATTAATAAATAGGAAGCAATATTATATTATCAAAAATTTTAGTGAATAAAATGCTTTGATTTAGAAGACTTCCATAACTAAGTATAATCCTTGGCTATTATATGGTAAACATATAATATTTTTTTAATATTTATCCTAGCAAAAAGTCCCAAGCATAATTTCCTACAGTTCATTTTCAAAATTGGCAAAAGGACTTGAAGTTATCAAATTATTAAGTTAGCATATGGCATAACTCTGTTGTAAATTTGCCATAATTTGTAATACTCCAAGTTCTTGTCATTTTGATCAGATAACTTCAATTTCAAGTTATATGTGCATACAATTGTTATTGTTAAGCTGACAATGCTGTATGATTTTTGTGACCCTGATTCAAGTTGTCCACCAAATGAAAAAAACTTAATATGTGCCTATGCTTTAAGCTTATTGGAATTTTCTATTCCTTCTATGCTTTTATTGAAATTGAATATGTAAAATAAGCAACTTTTTTATTTAAAGTTGAAGTTTAAAGTAAGATTCATCCCAGTACATGAGTACAGCATTAAATTGTTCATCTATTTCTTAGATTGCTTGTGTCTGTTCCAAGCAGTGTACAATTTGTGTCTGTCTATCCCTTTGCTATAATTCCTTTCCCTAAGCTCTTGGCCAGTCCTAGGGTTCTCCACAGATGTACACTCGTGCAGTATAAAAGCAGAGAGCGAAAACTAGTGGCAGGAGTAAGCGCTAGCTCTCTGCCTCTCAGTTTTTGTCTCTGCTCCGCCCCCTGCAGAAAGCTTCAGGCCTGCAAGGCTGGGCCACCACTCCGCTTGTGGACGGCAGACGGCAGGCATTCCGGCAATCTCATTGGCTGCAGATATTTTAGCTGTCTTTCTTACCCTCTCTTTGAATTAGACTCTTTAACAGGGCATCCAGCCAATAGGAGATGCGCCCGTTTGCAGCGCGTATTTTTTTTCTGGCCTGCTTGCCTATTCTGGATCTGACAGGATTTTGATTCTCCTGATATTGCGCAGCTGAATAAGTAGTTGTGTGAATACGATTTTTAAAAATCTGTTACTTAAAAATAGTCAGGATTAAACACGCAAATTAATTCTAGCATTCAGTCTAGCTGTTTTTTTGTTTATCTCTGTTTTATTTAACTGACTATCGGGCTATTTGATACTCACCATGTTGCAAAATTGTGGCGTACCAGAAACACTTTAGTCTCGAAACTAGGCGCTGTTTAGTTAGAAAACTGAAATTTGGTTACAAAATGTCTAGCATTATTTATTTAGGATTTCGTTTATATTATATTTATTGCGTCATTACAAAACAACCATTTAATTTACAGCCTTTCGACATCTAAATATTGAACTCGTGAACTAAAAAAAAAGAAAACATGGGCACCGTTGTGTTTCACTGGCTAGACTATCTGATATTCGCTCTAGTCCTGCTCATCTCAGCCGCCATTGGGGTCGCTTATCACAGGCAGCGGTCGGCTAAGGATATTTTTCTTGGCTCGCGACAGATGACCCTGCTGCCAGTGACCTTCTCTGTAATGGCCTCTTTTATATCGGCCATCTCTATATTGGGCACCACCGCCGAAGTTTACCAATCCGGGGTGCAGTACATTATCCTGGGATTCAGCTACTTCATGGCCTTCCCACTCACTGCCGAGGTGTACATGCCTGTACTGTACCGCAATCGGGTGCTGACCGCCCAGCACTACTTGGAGCTGAGATTTAGTTCCACTGTGCGCACGGCCGCCTCTCTGGTGTTCTGCGTTCAAATGTTCTTCTATCAGGCTGTTGTCCTGTACGCGCCAGCCATCACCTTTCAACAGGTGACTGGCCTGTCATTTCCCCTGACTATGGCGCTCACAGGACTAGTTTGTACTTTCTACACCGCTCTTGGCGGCATCAAAGCGGTGATGTGGACCGACTTGGTACAGATGATCATCGTGTTTGTTGCATTCTGCAGTCTGGTTGTCATGGCAACCATTGAAGTTGGCGGCTTGCAACGCGTATTTGATGTTGCCGCCAATGGTGGCCGTTTGAATTTTTTTTATTTTAATCCGAATCCGACTGTGAGGCACAGCTTCTGGACTTTGTTGTTTGGCGGCACGGGAATGTGCCTCACGATCTACTCAGCCAATCAGGTGGGTGAGACAAGCAGTGTAAGCTGTCAAATCGTCAATCTATTGACCAATCAATCAGTCAGTGTGTACAGTCAATCAATGACAAAGATTTGAGCAAAAAATCAATCAGCCAAAAAGTTAATTGATCAATCAATTAATCAATCAACTTGACAGTCAATCTTTTGATAGTCCAAGCAACTAATCTATCCATCAATCGATTGGAAAGTCAATTGATCTGTCAATCAATCAATTAACCAGAAAGTTGATTGATCTATCAATGTGTCAATCAATCAATTCACCAGAAATTTGATTGACCTATCAATCTATCAATAAATGAACTAGAAAATCAATATATCAGTATTCGAAACAATCAATCAATTAATCAGAAAATCGATTTATCTATCTATTAATCAACCAGAAAGATAATCGATCAATCAATTAATCAATCAACTAGACAGTCAATATTTTGATAGTCCAAGCAACTAATCAATCCATCAATCGATTGAAAAGTCAAGTGATCTGTTACTCAACCAATTAACCAGAAAGTTAATTCATCTATCAATCCATCAATCAATCAACTAGTAAATCAATATATCAGTAGTCGAAACAATCAATCAATCAATTAGAAAGTCGATTTATCAATCAATCAATAAATAAATTAACCGGAAAGTCAAAAAGATCAATAAATCAACTAGAAAGTCTATCTTTTAATAGTCCAAGCAGCCAATCAATCCATCAATCGATTGTAAATTCAATTAATCTGTCAATCAATCAACTAACCTGAAAGTTGATTGATCTATCAATGTGTCAATCAATCAACTAATAAATCAATATATCAGTAGTCGAAACAATCAATCAATCAATTAGAAAGTCGATTTATCTATCCATGAATCAATCAATCAACCAGTAAGACAATCGATCAATCAATTAATGAAGGAAACAGTGTGTTTGCTACAGTGAAACATTGCTACGTGTTCCATCAATCCTAGCATTCAATAAATTTAATTCACTTTGAAACACACGGCCAGGCTCAGCTGCAACGCTACCTGAGCTGCTCAACCGAGTCGGTAGCCAGGCGGGCAATCTACTTGCAGATGCCGCTCACCTTTCTATTCCTGTGCTTCCTGTGCCTGGCCGGCCTGGTTATCTACGCATTCTACTCGGACTGCGACCCGTTGCTATCCGGGGAGATTGTGAAGCGAGACCAGCTTCTCCCGGCCCTAGTGGTTCGCCTGTTCTCTATGCGGCCCGGCGTCACCGGCCTGTTTGTGTCCTGCATCTTTGCCGCCTCGCTTAGCACAGTCTCGTCCGGTATTAACAGTCTGAGCTCCGTTGTACTCGAAGATCTAATTAGGCCTTGTAGGCCGAATCTAACCGAGCGAGCCGCTAGCTGGGCGGCCAGAATTCTGGCTATCGTGCTCGGCCTGAGCACCGTCGGAGTTGGTTTCCTAGCAACCAATTTGCCAGCCACTGTGCTACAAATTGTGCTCAGCTTGTTTGGCATTGTTGGCGGACCCCTGCTGGCTCTGTTCACTCTGGGCATCCTGGTGCCCTGGTGCAATCGCTGGGGCGCTCTGGCCGGCCTGGCAACCAGCCTAGCAACCACTCTGAGCGTCAGCGTGGCCGCTCTGATCGACCCGCCGCCGCCGGATCATCGCCCGTTCGGCACGGATGGCTGCTTGAACGGCACCGATGGCAACTTCACCGCGTTTTCTACCGCCACTCCAACCAGTTTCTACGCCAATTGGACGGCATCTACCGCCTCGGCGTCGTTGGTTGTTGCTAGGCAACGTCCAGTTTATTGGCTATCCTATTTGTATTATACGCCGTTGGCTTTGCTAGTTGCCATGGCAACTGGTCTAGCTGTCAGCGCCGCGACTGGATTTAATCGGGCTAAGCCGATCTCGCCTAAGCTGCTTCACCCGATGCTGCGACGCCTGACCGCTGTGGGCTCCGTTCAGGTAGGCAGCAGCGCTGACGATGAGGAGGAAGCTGCGGCCGCTGATGCCGGTGCTCCTGTCAAGTCTGAGCACACGCCGCTCAACATTGAACTGGAGTTCAGCAATAAGCACTCGGCAGTTGCTGACATGCAGCAGAAATAGCTAGTTTTTATCTAGATCCCTTTCGAAGCAATAGTTTATAGTCTCTGTAGAAGACGGTAGAATAGTCTTTGTTTTGTTGATTTAAATTTTAGTACCAAGCTAATAAAGTAATTCAGGATTCGGCTAAATTTTTTAATCATTCTTTTTGTCGCACTTTCTGTTTTTAATTAAGAGTTGATTTTTTAGCTGTTTGATTTTTGTTGAATCTCCTAATTTCGCGTTCACAACCTTATTTGCACTTTGTGATTTTGATGTTTTTAAGAAACATTTTATACACTTATAATTATTGAATCCCTATTCCGATGAATTTAAAGTTTTTTTCCTTCTTTCTGGAAATTTTCATTATGAGTTTCTCTAAGAGTGTCACGGTTGTCACCCTGAGAGTTTAAAACAGTAGATTTCACCGAAGTTTCAAAAAAGCATCCAATTTTTTTGTCAGGTAAGTTGCGGGCTCAATAGCGCAATGCCTTTTGAGAGATTGTCTAACGACCAGTGAGGCGGCTGTGCTTTACCCATTCCACTGACTTCTAATAGCGCACATACTGTACGCAGGCACCCGCTCACGAGCCGATGTACATCTGCCCTGACCCTCTCGTCCTCAGGCAGTGTAGACTGTTGGAGGGGGTTGGTTGGCCCCAATATGGGCGTACATTAAACACCAACCCTCTGGCCTTCACTCTGCAAGCAGCCACCTGGTCACACGCCGATGTACATCTCCCCTGACCCTCTCATCCTCAGGCAGTTTACACCCGGCGTGCCTTGGAGGGGGGTGGTTGGCCCCGATATCGGCGTACATTGAGCACCAACCCCCAGCCTGCATTCTGCAAGTAGCTACCTTCCCCCTTCCAAATTTAATGTGGACAATAACGTGAATTCGAGCCCCTGGCTAACTACTGCGCTAACTACTGCGCCATAAAATTCCATGATGAACAATATCTTTCTTACAAAATTCCAATGATCTCGCTGGGATAATCCAGAAAACGATGAAAAAACTAAAATTGCTCAATTAGTGCAGTAAGAATACTGTTGCTTTTACAAGTAATTTTTACGTCTTTCTTTTGGCAAAACAAACTTTTTTGAGCAAGCCGCAAGAAACGCCTCTGCATGGATCCAATTTTTTTGTTTTAGTTTAGCTTACTTGTTGTTTACTCTGAACTTTTTGAACTTTGCCATTTTTATTAAACCACTACTATTGCCACCTTTTCTAATGCAGTTTTATGTCGAAAAAATTTTTATAAAATAATTTTTTGCTTTTTTAGAACGTAGAATGCACAATCTAGGGCTGAATTTTCGCTAATTTGGATACAATTATAACTCAAAACAATTCATGTTAATGTTCTCGCAGTTCGTTACCGATGCTTTGCAATTGAATTTTAGTTAATTGATCTGCAGGAAATATACATTAATCTACTCATGCTTAATATGGACCAAATGTCTTTTTTTAAGCAATATACACAAGTTGTTGTTTATAAAAAAATATGTGCATTAGCTGAAATCTATTTGTCCTTAATTTCTTGTGTCTGAGTGGTGCTTGATTGCGGCATCTCGCCTTCAGTTGTGTGACTAAAGATCCCATGCGTGTCTGAGTGGTGCTTGGTTGCGGCATCTCACTATCAGTTGTGTGACTAAAGATCTCATGCGTGTCTGAGTGGTGCTTGGTTGCGGCATCTCACTATCAGTTGTGTGACTAAAGATCTCATGCGTGTCTGAGTGGTGCTTGGTTGCGGCATCTCACTATCAGTTGTGTGACTAAAGATCTCATGCGTGTCCAAGTCGTATTTAGTTGCAGCATCTCACCCTTACTGAATGGTTTTTTAAGGTGACGTGTCCGAATTTGTCAAATGCCAAGTCATATCAATGGTTTTAGAAGTGAATAAAGTTTATTACGTATTTATTACGCAACAAAAATGAATGTAGTCAACACTCAGAACTGAAAAATGGTCTGGATTGCGTTTTTTAGCCACTTAGCTGATACAAGTGAGGCTAAACAGACGATCTCGCTTGACTTTGTGATCTGTGCCATTGTTTTTGCCTTGACTGCAATGGAAGGCTCCTTCTAATAGCGTTTGTAGCCTGCAGGGCCTCTGCAGTTTCACCGTCCACTGATATCACACCGGATACTCTTGTCCAGCCCTGGTCTGGGTTCTTTGTCCGGCTTGCTTGGTATTCTAAAATAATGTTTGTTTGTTGAGAGTCTTAAAAAGTGAGTAATTTTCTTAATTTAAGAAAATTCAAACACCCTAATCAGGATCTAATCAGGTTTTCCTGCAAGGCCTGGGGTCTAATGAGCTACATGTACTTTATGAGAAGCCTTTACTGTTTGACAAGGTTTTTAGGGTAGCAACCGATAGAAGAAGCCTAGAACTTGCATATTTTTGGAATACCGTAAGTTAACAAAATTGCTTACCTTCAATATCCAGATTAGATTTGGCTGTTTGGTCATAATTTTCGGCCACATTAACTGATGGATATGTCTGCATAAATGGCGCATAGTATTACACGTATTTGCTAATAAATTCAAACAATTTATATTACTTGGTGCACCTGTGCTATCATGCCATATTTACTTACCTGTTTAGTGCGCGGAATAAAACAAAGTATTGTCGCAGCTACGAATGGCATCAAACCGGCTATGTAGAACGGGATATCCCAACGGTCAGTGACGTCATTGATGTAGCCTGCGGTGCAAAATATAACAAAGTAGAAGCATTCATTTATTAACCTAAAAATAGTATTTTTTACCTTGAACGCCAAATCAGAGATACTAAAAACACCCCGAGTAACTCAATGTAGCCTCAGACACGATGCCATTATAAACACCCAGAGTGACTCTGTGTAGCCTCAGACACGAGGCCACTATAAACACCCAGAGTGACTCTGTGTAGCCTCAGACACGATGCCACTATAAACACCCAGAGTGACTCAGTGTAGCCTCAGATACGATGCCACTATAAACACCCAGAGTGACTCTGTGTAGCCTCAGACACGAGGCCACTATAAACACCCAGAGTGACTCTGTGTAGCCTCAGACACGATGCCACTATAAACACCCAGAGTGACTCTGTGTAGCCTCAGACGCGATGCCACTATAAACACCCAGAGTGACTCAGTGTAGCCTCAGACACGATGCCACTATAAACACCCAGAGTGACTCTGTGTAGCCTCAGACACGATGCCACTATAAACACCCAGAGTGACTCAGTGTAGCCTCAGACACGATGCCACTAAAAACACCCCGAGTGACTCAGTTTAGCCTCAGACACGATGCCACTATAAACACCCAGAGTAACACAGTTTAGCCTCAGACACGATGCAATTATAAACACCCCGAGTGACTCTGTGTAGCCTCAGACACAATGCCACTATAAACACCCAGAGTGACTCAGTGTAGCCTTAGACAAGAGACATACAAAGTAACACTGTGTAGCCCCAGACGCTAGGTCACTTGCACCACCCACAGACACGATCGCAGTAGCTAGACAAGTAGTGGCACCAGTGACACCAGTGATTGTTACGAAGCTCCTCAAACTCAATGACTCACCAGCCAGCATCGGTCCCACTGTAATTGGCACCGACATGGCCAGCAACAAAAAGCCGATAGCTTGCGAGGCACCGCTTGGCCCAACCAGATCAAACGCAATCGGGCCCAACAGACAGACGATAGCGCCGTCGCTAAGACCAAACAGCAGAGCTAGTAGGATGAACAGAACCCGATGGTTGCTGGGCGGCATCAGCAGCATGCTTAAGCCTAGGGTGACGTAGGCCGTCTGCTGCAAGGTCACTCGATGGACGCACCGACTATCGGCCAGTTTACCAATCGCTAATCTTGCAACGCTGCTTGAAATGCTGATGCAGACGAGCAGCAGGGCTGCGTCGGATTCCGCTGCCGAAATTGACGCTTGAATTAAACGTTGCAACTCAACTATGCTGCTATTGCCGCTTGTTGCGTTGCCGTAGCTGATCGTGTGGCTGCTCAAAATTTGCCTCAACTGCTTGTCCGTTGTTATGTTGTACTGCAGTAGGGCTCGCTTTTGTAGAAAGTTTGGCTGCACATAGTTTGATAGTAATTACGGGGGAAATTTTACATCACAGATCATTGAATAACTTGTTGGCATATTTCAAAATGGTTAGTACGAGCTAGAAGTTTTTCATTGCGGCTTGGATGTGATTTTTCAAGATGCGAAAATTCTTAGATATTGGGATTGTTAAGAGGGATTATTTAGGCATTTGTACGTAATCCTATAAAGATAGCGGGGAGGTTTTTTTCAGAACAAGCTAGATACCATCGATCAAAGTGTATCACATGGACTTGGTCAAGAACCTTTTAAGCGTAGGTAATGGGGACTACGGGGTATTCTTGAAAATAAAAGAAAATCAGGTTTGTTAATTAAGAATGCAAGCAGATGATTCTGCAAGCAGAAGATTGCTTACCAGAAAGGCAAACGGCACAAAGTAGCCAAACATGGCGCACGGACAGCCAATAATCCAGATAATAAATCCTCGACTTCGCCAAATGCTGACATTGCAAAATCTAGCCAGAAAGGTGCCAACCCCCGTGACACTCTCAGCCAACGAATTTCTCGGCGACAGATAGTGATCGAGCTCAGTGTGCCGCGATGGCCGAGTTGGTTTCCACGTGGCCGCGTAGACGCAAACCAGAACGGACAGGCCAGCTAGGAGGCGAAACGTGTTGCCCAGACCTACACCATCTAGCAGCGCCGGTTTCATGATTTTCGTCAACGGCACAGAGAAAACGCCGCTGCCCAGTGTGACGAAACCATTGGCTAGGCCCATGTTCCTTTCGAAGTAGTGACCGAGGATCACTAAGCTGGGCGTGTACACCAGCGCGGCCCCGACGCCGAATAGAAAGCTGTACGTGAACAGCAGCAGGCTGGCTCGGTTCTGACTGTCGCAGAAGGAGCTGCCCAGCAAACCAATGGTGCAGACGGCCCCACCAACAGCCGCTACGGGCCGGATGCCGACGCGATCAGTGAGGATGCTGGCCAGAAAGGAGAAGAAAAATAAACAGCCGATTGCTGCCGATCCGATTGATCCTAGGATGTGGGATTAGTGTTAAGCCATTCATTCTAAGCATGCAGTAATTTAGGCAACTGACCTTTAGAACTAATGTACAGCCCATGCGACAGTCACATCCAAGGTCTGTGTACAGCTTTTGAACCCTGAATTTTCCCAGCTCAAACTGATAGCTGCCCGATCTCAGCTGGGTGGACTGAAGCAATGAGGGATTAAGTGCCTTGCTTGAGGGCACAAATTGACCCCAAGAGTTTGGGTTCAAATCAAGGATCTCTATCTTGCTGTCATGAGTTGGAGGCGCAAATCCCTAGGCTTTAACTTCTCTATAGCTCTTCTCTTCCCCGGGGGGTCCATGCTTGTTAGCACAGAAAATTTTCAAAAAAACCCTGACCTAAAGCAAGTTAAAGCAAGTTAAACACATTCTCAGCAATTTAATAAACCCCCTTAAACCCCTTCAGCAAGTTGAAACTGAACTAAAACTAAAATTGCTAGTTAAAGCTATTCAGCAAGTTAGAGCTCGCCAGAACAAGTACAACCCGCTAAGCAAGTTAACACCCCCTGTCAGCATATAAACCATCCTAAGCAATTGATTAAAAATGATTGATTATCTTTTGGAAGGTTTCCTTCCCGTCGTCTTAATGCTTGATGGAGTGCCTACGAGCTCGTATATGGTCGTAAGTAAATAAATAACCATGGGGGCTGCAAGTATTATAAACATTCTTTGTCTTTGTTGGTTTTCTGCGACGTAGTATAGAGATAAATACTTTTAAAGTATTTTTTGCACCCGGAAACGCACCTGCCAATGACTTGCTAGCACTGTAGTTACTAATCAGCCATTCGCTGATGATGCCGAAGCTGTTAATGACGGAAAAGAGCGTGCCGTTCGTGCAGAACGAGGTGAAACACACCAGCCAGGCAATGCAGCCACCGTCAGCCGGGTGAAACTCCATCAACATCTCGAACGACTTCTGCTGCTCGACCTGAATTATCGGCTGTTGATTAGAATCCTGTTCATTTGAGCCCCCGCTCTCTTGCTTGTTGGGCGTGGTCTTCATCCCAGTCTTGGTTGGTTCTCCAATTTCATCGGAGGGGTCGCCATTGCTGCTGCTGCTACCAAATTGACGATCTTTGAAGTCTTTGTTGCCCTGCTACAATGTGATAGTGATGACATGTTCGTTAAATTGACGGCACAATGAGGCATTCCTAGACAGTCTTATTACTTCCGTCTCATTGTCAATGCACTTCTAGGGCTTATTTTTCCATTTAAAGTACATGTTGCGATGCTATGAGGTCATTTTTCTATTGATGACGTCATTCTTTTATTGATTGCGTCATTATTTTGTTGATGACGCCATTATTTGATTAGTGGATGAAAATTAAAAGTACTAATGTAACTTACCTTGTCCAGTTGCGTTGACTTCATGAAGAACCTTTTTATTTTGATATTATTTCCTCTGTCAGCTTAGCATTCAGAAATTCTATAGCAAATTAGGTGAAATTAAAATGAATGCGGTGATCTAGAAAAACTTCGCTCAATTTTTACTTCCGTGTTATTATTATAGTTGCTAAAAGCAAATGAATATTATGAAAACGCTTGAAATACACGCAAACATGCATATTGTCTATGTTAAAACTGTAGGTACTTATAAAGTATAAGAAGTGAATTTTTCGCAATAATTATAGTTGTACAAAGCAACTAATTCAAGTACTTTAATTTTTTTAAATATATCTTCTTCGAGTTAAAAAGTTTGATAGATTAAGGAAATTTTCAATTTTTAACTCTTCGCGCAAAAAATTTTCCATATGTACTTTTATGGTAAAAGTGCATGACAGTTTATTATTACGATCTTCATCATTTGACGATCGCGTACATCACCCAGTAGATCACATTGAACAACAGGAAGCTGAGCGGGAACAGGCGTCTGGCGATTTTGTCTATTTTGCTCGCTCGACTCACCGATCTGGCCGGCGCGTAGCCGAGGCATGAAAGTCGTTGGTTCGAATCTGCAGCTAGAAATGATGACGGCATTTCGGCTGCTTCGGTTGGCTTGTAATGCAGGAACCCCCTGCTGCTGTAGGACTGCAAGACAGGTTGGGGACGGGGTCCCGGTCTAAAACCCGGAATATGAGTATTCAATCCCAGTCCCGATCCCGAAAGTCCCAATCCCGATTCTAACAGTTCTAATCTCGATCCCAACAGTCCCAGTCCCGATCCCGACAGTCCCAGTCCCGATCCCAACAGTCCCAGTCCCGATCCCATTAGTCCCAGTCCCGATCCCGATCCCAACAGTCCCAGTCCCGATCCCGACAGTCCCAGTCCCGATCCCAACAGTCCCAATCCCGATCCCAAAAGTCCTGGGACGATCCCGACAGTCCCAATCCCGATCCCAAAAGTCCTGAGACGATCCCGAGAGTCCTAATCCCGATCCTGAGGCTGAAGGCTGCCATGTTTTCTCATATTTTTTTCCAAATCTCTATTTTATGCTAAATTTACTTAAAGTACTACTGATTTTTAAAGTAGTATTAAAAACCTGTTTTTTTCTCGCCATTTTGCCTGAAAAAATTACTCAGGAAAGCTTACAAAACTCCCAGCTGGTGGTGGATCTGGAGGTTCAATACTGATGCTGCAGCAGCTGCCGGCGCCGCTCCTTTGAAATGTGTCAATCGTCGACGCTTTTAACAACAAAACTGCCGGTGGTTGCTTATGCTTGGATTCTTGCTGGCTCTGCCGCAGTTGCTGCCGCCGCCGCTGCATGTCCCGCTGTCTCTGCTGCTCGTTGCTGTCCTTCCTACTGTAAACATTGACCACAGCGAACTCCAGCAGGGAGGCGAACACGAAAATCAGGCAGACGCTCATCCACACATCGATGGCTTTGATGTAGGAGACCCGGGGCAGGGACTGCCCGGCGCCGGAGGATTGCGTTGTCATGGTCAGCACTTGATTGGGGCGGCAGGGGGTGGGTCGGTTGGGGCGTTGAAGAAAAATGGGAAAGCTAGTCTAAATGTGTCCTAATTTTATTGGGAACGAAGGATGGATGCACTGCAGAATTTTTGTCGAAGAAAATTCATTGAAAAAAACTTAGCTCCGTTTCAGTGTCCTAGAAAATGTTTGTTTAATTTCAGCTTTTCTGGAATAGAAATTAACGTTTGAACGTACTGTTTCTTAGAATGGCATGTCATTTAGTTTCCTGGAATAGTAAAGTTACTTTTACTGTTCTCCTGCATGGTTTTTTGTATTTAATTTTTTTCTAGAATTTATTCAATTTTTTTTAAGTTTCTTATTATCACTATGTTGGAATTTATTTCCCCTAATTAGGTTTCCCAAATACAACGTCTTTCTTACATATTGTTTTGTTATTATATTTCCTGGAATTTTTAATTCGAAATTTAGTTTCTAGGAAACCGTTGATTTTATACTATTCAGTTTATCAGTACAAGAAAACGTTCCAATTAAACTCCAAATTAGAACTAAGCATTACTCGTTAATTTACTCGTTTCTTAGAATGGCAATTTCAAATTAGAGTTTCTTGGAAATAATAGACTAAATAATTAACGAGAATTAGAACTCAACACTCACCAGTGAGCAGGCCCAAGCTGACCCTGGCTGGTATGGCTTCAGTATTAATCCAGAATGCGACCCAGCTGAGTATCACTATAAGTACTGTGGGGATGTACACCTGTTAGTTTTGAGAAAAAATGTACAAATATGTATTTATACTTTGTTGTCAAGAGAAATCTATCCTAGCAAGTCTTACCTACTAATTCAATCAGATCTTTGCGTCACTCACCTGTATAATGAAATAACCAATATCCCTACGTAGAATGAAATCAACTTGCAGGCAGGGATAACTTCCCGTCGTGTAATTCTTCGAACAGTCTCTGGTTGGATAGCCGATGAGGACAAACTGGGGCATGCTGAGCTCATCAGTGGATTCCACGGATTTGTTTACCAGCCATTTGAATACCACAGTTTTCATTGTGTGCCCGACTGAAATAATTTAATAAAACTTTGTGGCCATGCAGCTGAATGAGAGAATGAATTTTCTTACACGCCTGAGACTAAGAAAGCTTAAAAACAAAGAAATCAAAGAGGGTGACGTTGTTTAAAATGAATAATAAATAAATAATAATAAATTTAGACACCCGACCTTTCGACCAGATGTACAGCCAACGGCACAGCCGCAGCTAGTTGCGCGGCGCATCCGAGGGCTGTGTACAGCTTTCAGCCTGACAGGCTGGAGGGGCCGCAACACCCACACTAAATTTACCCAGCTCAAACTGGTACCCGATCTCAACTGGGTGGGACTGAAGCAATGCGGGATTAAGTGCCTTGCTCAAGGGCACAAATTGTCTCCTAGGGCCGGGACTCGAACCCACGACCTTCCGGTCATGAGGCAGGCGCCCTAGCCACTAGGCTACAACTCCTCCGGCAACAACTCCTCCGTGAACCTTCATTTAAAGTGAAGGTAGCTCGTAAAACCAAGGCGAGAAAAATGCGCCTCAGAACGGGTAAGACTAAGAAGTATGGGTGAGTTTGAGAATTGGTGAGACTGAGAGCGGGTGAGACTGAGAATGGGTGAGACTGAGAATGGGTGAGACTGAGAATGGGTGAGACTGAGACTGGATGAGACTGAGAATGGGTGAGACTGAGAATGGGTGAGACTGAGAATGGGTGAGACTGAGAATGGGTGAGACTGAGACTGGATGAGACTGAGAATGGGTGAGACTGAGAATGGGTGAGACTGAGAGCGGGTGAGACTGAGAATGGGTGAGACTGAGAGCGGGTGAGACTGAGAATGGGTGAGACTGGGTGAGACTGAGACTGGGTGAGACTGAGACTGGGTGAGACTGAGACTGGGTGAGACTGAGAATGGGTGAGACTGAGAATGGGTGAGACTGAGAATGGGTGAGACTGAGACTGGATGAGACTGAGAATGGGTGAGACTGAGAATGGGTGAGACTGAGAATGGGTGAGACTGAGAATGGGTGAGGCTGAGACTGGATGAGACTGAGAATGGGTGAGACTGAGAATGGGTGAGACTGAGAGCGGGTGAGACTGAGAATGGGTGAGACTGAGAGCGGGTGAGACTGAGAATGGGTGAGACTGGGTGAGACTGAGACTGGGTGAGACTGAGACTGGGTGAGACTGAGACTGGGTGAGACTGAGACTGGGTGAGACTGAGACTGGGTGAGACTGCGACTGGGTGAGACTGGGTGAGACTGATGAAGACAGCTGAGTTAGCAAATTAATTTGAATTGAGAACTTGACAGCTACACGCCGCGTGAAGGCCACCCAGAATTGAAAACACGAAATCAAAGCAAACCGCCAAGCAAACCTAATTAAATGCGATTTAAATCAATATCTGACTCCAGACTCTTGCATAGTTGATGAAGCCGCCACCCGCCTACCCTCCTGGCTATACTCACAGCTTTCCAGCATCATTGGGCAGACTTGCGTGTCCAGCGGATATTTCTGCAGCTGCATCATGCAGGACAGGGTTGCTGATATTCTGCAAGTTTGTTTTAGTCAGGTCTTCAGAACTTGCTGACACGCAAATGTCACCTCTCTACTAGAAGAAGATTTAAAGAAGAACAACAAGCAAATTATTTTTTGGAACTCACTTCATCACGTACCAGAGTTTGCCGCTCGGATAGAGATTAATGAACCGGTTGGGGATGGTCACGTGATGAAAGTCGGCCCGCTTTTCGTTTCTGCGTTATCGCGAGTTTTTGTTTTAGTATTTGGCGTAGGGTCTTATAAACTGAAGTTGCCCCCCCCCTCTGAGCACCTCACGAAGCTAATAATTAATTATTCATTGCTTTAGTGTGGAAGCGAACTCTTCAGAGTGCACTTTACAGGATTGGAGGGTCCTAAATATTCGCTATATAGGTCGTTAAAATTTTACAGATCTAAGGACATATTGCAGTGCAAATCAGTCAAAAAATTAAAGATGTGGGACTGCCGCAGTGAGTCCTAAACCTCACGGTCTAAATGAGTCACAAACTTCAGGATGTGGGACGACATAAATGAGTCACAAACTTAAGGATGTTGAAGGACCTAAATGAGTCACAAACTTCAGGATGTTGAAGGAACTAAATGAGTCACAAAATTCAGGATTTTGAAGGAACCTAATTGAGTCACAAATTTCAGGATGTTGAAGGACCTAAATGAGCCACAAACTTCAGGATGTTGAGGAACCTAATTGAGTCACAAATTTCAGGATGTTGAAGGACCTAAATGAGTCACAAACTTCAGGATGTTGAAGGAACTAAATAAGTCACAAAATTCAGGATTTTGAAGGAACCTAATTGAGTCACAAATTTCAGGATGTTGAAGGACCTAAATTAGCCACAAACTTCAGGATGTTGAGGAACCTAATTGAGTCACAAATTTCAGGATGTTGAAGGACCTAAATGAGTCAAAAACGTCAGGATGTGGGACAGCCTAGTTGAATTGAAAACTTTAAGATGTGGGGTGAAAAAAAACTTCAGGTGCATCAAAAGCGCTTTCTTTTTGTCACACTAGTTAAAAGGGAAAAAAACCTGAAAAACACATCCGGAACCCAGAGCTTCTCCCAGATTTTGTCCTCCAATTTGACGCAGTCTTTGTTTCGGCCAATCTCCGATTTATTGTACTTTAATCTGGGATCGTACCACTCCTGTCTGAGATAGATATTCACCGAATAATCCTGTGTTGATGGGAAAAAATTTTTAAAATATCAAGCAGTTGTTTACTGATTGTATTGATAATATATAGTTACCATTGTCTGTTCGCTTATAGAATAGAAACTGTTGATGTAAATTCCCAGATGCACCGTAGTTGGTTTATCTGCAATCAATTGTGTTATTGATTTGCGTTATAGCGATGGACTAGTTAGCTTATGATTTTTTTCGCCAATTAAAAAGCCGACGTCTATCTCATTATTCGACCAGAGATGTACAGCTAAAAGCACAGCCGCAGCTAGTTGCTGTGTACAGCTGCTCAGTCCTGACGGGCTGGAGTGGCCGCAAAACCAACTCTTAATTTTATACCCAGCTGAAACTGGTACCCGATCTCAGCCGCAAAGCAATTCGGGATTAAATGCTTTGATCAAGGGCACAAATTGTCTCCTAGAGCCGGGGCTCGAACCCACGACCTTCTGGTCATAAGGCGAGCGCCCTAACCGCTAGGCTACAACTCCCTTAGGACATTTATCCTGTATACTCGTAGTTAAAGAAAGAAATAAATGTCAGATTACCGCTCCAATTTCTTCCAATGGGGGAGTGAAAGCTGCTCAATTGGTTATGAATATTGCAACTTGATAATCTGCATGCACCCGGCTTAGCAAAAAAATCGATCAAACTAATCAGCCCTGGATGATCTGATCTCTATCGGACTCAAGGCGGCCCTGCCCTTGGCCTGACAATATCCTGTGCAGGCAGCTGGGCAGTTTCCAATATCCGATGACCAACAGAGCAACCCGCTATGGTGATCGAAGCTGAGTGGGGCAGCAAACTCAAAATATTCGGCATAACTTCCTGTTACTTCCAGGTTATAAAACTTAAGAAATGCTTCAAGCTGAATGGAAGGAAAATCAGGCAACCCAGAGAAAAACAAGTGCAAACAACAAGAATGAAATGGATAAGCAGCAAGGATGCATTTCGAATTGCAATAAGTTGCTTACCACCACCAATATCAGACAGTCTAAATCGGAACGAATAGTACGAAGGATATTAAACGTTAGAAGCGGGAATGAGGCCGCCACTCAAACAAGAAGATTGAGAGCTCCGGGAGACGAGTCAGAAGTGCTCGCACACTAGAATTGTCTGCGTGGGTCGGCAATGCGATTCTGGGGGTGCCAGGGTGGGTCAGCTGTGCACGGATGAACTCAAACAACTGATGAGCCCGGGGGATCCGGAGAGAAATACTAAATATCCCCGAGTAGTACGCTAGTAGGATGTACAGATTTGAGGCACGTCTGATGTGCATCTGACCAATATTTGGAAAATTATTTGATTTCTTTGAATTTAATTGTTTTTATGCAGGAGTGCTAAATCTTAAATAAAACTCATTCTGTCTGTCTGTCTGTCTGTCTGTCTGTCTGTCTGTCCGTCCGTCTGTCTGTCTGTCTGTCTGTCTGTCTGTCTGTCTGTCTGTCTGTCTGTCTGTCTGTCTGTCTGTCTGTCTGTCTGTCTGTCTGTCTGTCTGTCTGTCTGTCTGTCTCTATCAGACGAACTGTCTTTCCCTCTCCATCAAACGCACTTTCCCAACTTAACTGTCTTTTTCTCTCTCATATTTCCATATGAGAGATATTTCCATATATTCTCATAGCCCCCTTCTCATGCTACCATAGCAACCATTGCCGACTAGATTTACCCAATCCCTACGGATTATCCTATGCTTCCTCCCTAGTTCCTTCTCCCTAGTTTTCTGTCACTCAATTTGAATCCAAAAGGCATGCTGTTGCATTTTTGAAAAAATCGATTTGCGATTTAGCTAATAATTATATCAAAAACACAAAAAATTCCCTTGAGAGAATGGAGAATTTTCCGCTTGTAGAGTATCATTTCTGTTTAGGTTTCTAATTTAAAAAAATCAGATAAAGGTTTTGATTAAAATATGATCAAATTTCTAAATTTATAATAGAACAGAACTGATTGCGTCTAATTTTAGTCTAATTTAACCATTTCCTGAGTATGGGTAAATAGAAAGCTTTCGGCTTTAGGGTAGATTGGTAGCCAATAGCGTAGATAGGTAGTCAATTGGGTAGATAGGTAGCCAAGTGGGTAGATAGGTAGCCAATAAAGTAGATAGGTAGCCAATAGGGTAGATAGGTAGCCCCAAGGTCGGACAGATGGCTAGTACGCTAGTTAATTATGTACAAGATTAGTTAGGCAGCTACTGGAGTAGGTAAGTAGGTTCAATTGTAGATAGGGTAGCTATTGGTGTGAATATTTTTATATCTTATAGGCGAAGAAATGCTTAGATAAATAATTCTGAATTCCTAAAATTAACACATTAGATAAAAGTCCTCATTGATAAACCTTAAAAAGCATATCTAAGCCTAAAGAAGAACGCGAATCACAGTAGCATTAAGATGTTCAAAGCAAAGCTAGAGAGTGTCAGATGTCAATAATTAAGTTAATTTTTTATGTTGAAGCCCCTTCTGAATGGTACGAAACCGGCTAAAAGGTCAGGGACCTCTAAAACCATGTGGACTGGAAGCAGACCTAAATCGATTTGCCTATTAAATTAATTAGTTAGACAGAAGCTAAGCAAAATGGGTTGACAAATTTACCAAAATACATGCCTAATTTATTCAAAATGAGAGTCACCATCGATTTCAAGCAGATTTAAAGCAATTGAATCATAAAGTCCAAGTATTTCTAACAAAGCGGTCCTTGTACTTGCCAGGGGATCCGATCACGGATCGAAAGAAATTAGATGAGACACCTAACGCTGGATAAAACTAACTAGCTATAAGACAGGAAAAAGATTGCTTCCTAACTTACCAGGTTAAAAAAGAAGCAACAAAAACACTATAAGTACAGAGAAAAGCACGTATACGAGCTAGTTGTTACCGCTGGTTTTTTTCCCTATTTCAAATTTGTGAATCACCTCCATGCGGACTATTCTGTCGGGTGTAGTTCTGCAGCAACCGATCAATAATGTTCTTCCTGCAAGGCGTTTTGAAGTTGGCTTCTTTTACTGTACTGTTTAAGTTGGTTGTGATAAACAACGTAATAATCGGTTTCAAAATTTTGCTTACATTTTTACTCGATTTTTATACGGAAGGAACACTGAGACAAGGGGTGCTGAGACAAGGGGTGCTGGGGCAAGGGGTGCTGGGGCAAGGGGTGCTGGGGCAAGGGGCGCTGAGACAAGGGGTGCTGGGGCAAGGGGTGCTGGGGCAAGGGGTGCTGGGGCAAGGGGTGCTGGGGCAAGGGGCGCTGAGACAAGGGGTGCTGGGGCAAGGGGTGCTGGGGCAAGGGGTGCTGGGGCAAGGGGTGCTGAGACAAGGGGTGCTGGGGCAAGGGGTGCTGGGGCAAGGGGTGCTGGGGCAAGGGGCGCTGAGACAAGGGGTGCTGGGGCAAGGGGTGCTGGGGCAAGGGGTGCTGGGGCAAGGGGTGCTGGGGCAAGGGGCGCTGAGACAAGGGGCGCTGAGGCAAGGGGCGCTGAGACAAGGGGCGCTGGGACAAGGGGCGCTAAAACAAGGGATGCTGAGACTAAAGAATATATAAAAGGCTAAATGAACCCCTCTGTAAAGTGGCCCAGAAGGGCATAAATTTGTAGAACACTTCTACAGGGGCAGCTTTTCAGCTACCACACATTCCCATATAATGAAATGTGAAAGCGCTACTTCCTTAATTTAATTTCACTAAATATGATTGAGCACGAAAAAAAACACTTTGGTCTGCCAAACTCACACTTTGCTTTGCCTCTCCTGGTCCGTGTAAGCATTCTCTGTTTCGACAAGGCTTTTTGAATTGCCTTCGTCGTTATGAAATTGCTCCTTCGATGAGCTAAACCAATTTTTATGTGATTTTTATGTAATCGCTTTAGCAAAAGATTGGTTTAAAATTCTAGACATAAAACAACTCACCAACTGATGGTTGTTATGGACAACAGAGCGACACCAGCAAACAGCAAAGCGTTGAATTTGGCCTCAAATTTCGACATTTTCTATCTATATCGATGCCTGTAAGTGTTTTAATTTCATTCTAAGAGTGCCTTTATATCGTCACGATGGTTTGTGGAACCCTTCGAACAAGTGTATATAGCTCGGATAGACAAGCTCATTCTGTTTCTTATTTGTCTCTTCTATCTACCCAATCAAAAGCGAGTTAAAAAAGCTGGTAAACTTTGTGGTAGAAAAATTCTTGCCGATCTAGCATGAATGTACTCTTGCTCTGTCAACTTTTACAATTCTTCCCTTCGTTAAAGAGAGAGTTGCCTGAAGGTAAATGTGGCATTGTCTGAAGGTAAATGTGGCATGGCCTGAAGGTAAATGTGGCATGGCCTGAAGGTAAATATGGCATGGCCTGAAGGTAAATGTGGCATGGCCTGAAGGTAAATATGGCATGGCCTGAAGGTAAATATGGCATGGCCTGAAGGTAAATATGGCATGGCCTGAAGGTAAATGTAATTGCAATTATAAAATTGGCAATGCTTAACAATGCATATTTGGTTGTTTTTTAAGCTTTCGATAGGTAATAAAACAACGCATAATATAAAAATTGGCATTGGCTAAATTTACGCTCAGTCAAAAGCTTACTCAACAAATAGTAGGGGGGTACGAAAATTTTTATGGGCAATCTACTAATATTTTTAACTATATTTCCATGCATGATACTTAATCAAACTAACGAGATTACGAGATAGTACTGTAGTAGTAAATTGAGGTTAGCTTCCCTCAGAATCGTGCAAATCCCTCCTGAGCCCCAGCATCCCTGAAATCCCTCCTGAGCTCCAGCATCCCTCAAACCCCTCCTGAGCCCCAGCATCCCTCAAATCCCACCTGAACCCCAGCATCCCACTAATCCCTCCTGAGCCCCAGCATCAAACTAATCCCACCTAAGCCCCAGCATCCCACTAATCCCTCCTGAGCCCCAGCATCCCACTAATCCCTCCTGAGCCCCAGCATCCCACTTATCCCTCCTGAGCCCCAGCATCCCACTAATCCCTGCTGAACCCCAGCATCCCACTCATCCCATCTGAGCTTCAGCATCATACTAATCCCACCCAGGGAGATGAAAATGCGCTTGGCGGCGCTGACCTAACAGAAAGAGGAGAAAGCCGCGTCTGAATTTCGGAGCTTCTAGTTGACAAGCAGCTGACTGCGTCTGGGGTCCCCGAGATGAGCCTGCCAATGCGCACTGAGAACGAAGATTGTCTCGCATATCCAACAAGCAGGATGAGATTAGATGGAAGCTTTGGGATGAGATAAGATGGGAACGGACGTAACCCCGTCCTTGGCACCTGCGGCTTCAGCGGCCAGCGCCGACACTTCAGAGAGCGGTCTTGCCAGTGGCGGAGTTTCAAAGGCACACGCCGCTGCAATCACTTCAAAGGCCGACGCCACCGCCGCCACCATCACTTCAAAGGCTGACGCCGCCGCCGCAGCCATCACTTCAAAGGCTGACGCCACCGCCGCCGCCATCACTTCAAAGGCTGACGCCGCCGCCGCAGCCATCACTTCAAAGGCCGACGCCGCCGCCGCCGCAATCACTTCAAAGGCCGACGCCGCTGCCACTTCATAGGAATGGTCAACAACACTTCTTAACAGCTGTAAATCTAAACAGCAAATTTCTTGGCTAATTAAACACGGATAAAAAATTGTAAAAAAGCGAGTCAAAGAACGCACAGTTTGTTACGCACACAGTCTAAAAACTGACTTGTTTCAAAGATTTGCCATTAATTGTGACATTTCATTAAAATTATTAAAGTTTCGTATAAAGGCATATGCAGAAATGCTCAGTTTTGCAAGGCGCACGCATCCAAACACTTCACTCAGTCCACGAGCCGTGGGCGCCATCTGTGTTGAGTTCAACAGGCCGACATTATGTTTCACAGCCACTGCGACTGGGCGGTGAACACTAGCAGAAGCTTGTTGGATTGGTCAGCCACCACCAGATGCTCGCGCTGACCGACCGTCGCCACCAGCAGACCACATGGATAGCTGAGTCTGCCGAAACCGCTGTCGCGCTCACCCGGCACCCCCAGAGTCCACAGCAGCGACCCCACGTCTGCAGCCACCGCTCGCACTGAGTGACCCCAAAATTCACTCACGAACAGGCGACCTCTGCTGTCAACGGCCATATCCCTTGGCCCAGTAAACTGTTCGAGGCCTGATGCCTGAGTCGGGTAGGAGGCGACCAGCTGCTGGGTGTCAATGCGCACTCTGTGCACCTGGTTGCGCTTCCTGTCTGTCACCAGAATGCAGTTGTCGTGGATCGCCATGTTGCCCAGTAGAGCGTCAGGAAGCTGAGACAGCGTGATGACCGTCTCCATCTGGCCAGTCGCCAAGCTGAACGCAGCGACTTTGTTTCCACTGGACACAAACACGGAGGCTGCGTTGCCGCCGATTCCCAAGGTGTCACCGAAGCCCTCAATTTGTGGGCGGATTTGACGCACCTTTCGACCGCTCAGATCCGTCACTGTCACTGCGTCAGGCTGAGCGATGAACAGCAGCTGACGGTCGCAGTGAAGGCCATGGATACTCTTCATCCAATTGATGTCACAGTCGCACCACAGCCTTTGTACGCCGTCAAAAGACAACACAAATAAATGGTCCGTGTTTTTTACATAAGAGGCAAATATGCTGGGCTGGGGAAGAGCCTCGCTGCCTTCTCCTGCTAAGCCGGCCGGCACAACACGGCCTGAGCGGTCACTCACGAACCCGCTGGTGTCGCTGCACACAGCCAGCCACTTAACTGAATCATCCAGCTTCAATTCGTGACTAAAGACCATCGGATCAAGTAACGAACCACATGCTGTTGATTCAGCGTCCTTCATTTGCGGTCTCGCAGTCACCGCAGCGTCTCTCGACCCGTCCCGACCGCCCGCTCCTCTCGCACATCTGCCCATCAGCTGCTCGAGCTCACCCAAAAGCCGTAGCTGCTGCTCCTCTCTGTCGCTCTGCTCTCGTTGCAGACGCGCCGCCTTCTCAATGTCCGCCTCCAAGTCTCCGAGCGATAGCTGCATCGACTCGACTACGTTCACGAGCTCTGCGATGTCGCCTTTGGCCTCCGCCGTGGCCACCTCCTGCTTGTAGCTGCCCACATCCTCTTGGTCCCGCTCGCACACACGCACAGCCTCAATCACACTCTCAAGCGGGCCCCTCACACTCGCACGAAACGAGTCGAGGTCTCGCTGCACTTGGTCGAATCTCTGGTCAACGTGTTGGAGCAGCTGCTGGAGGCGGAGACGCAGCGACTCGGTGTCTTCTCCCAGTCGGAGAGCCTGTGAGTAGGCGCTTAGCTGCTGATCGACCTCGTCCTTGAGCTTGAGAGCATCGGCCACATCGACAGTGAGGTGCAAGTCGCACAGGTGAGCGCGGGAGAACGGGCCCAGGCCGACTGCGGGCTGGTCGCAGACGACGCAGAGAGGGAGAGGGGGAGGCGAGGGAGGGGCGTCCGAGCTCGAGCTGTCGTTGGAGTCTCTGCGGCTCATGGTTTAATTTATTTTGGCAGTTTCAGTTTTTTTTCGATTCAAAAAATTGGCGCTAAGAGCTACTTAAACTCATGCCTAAGTGTCAGGAAATACGAGCGTAGCTTTCATTTTTAATTAATTTTTAATTTGATTTTCCAAAGGCTAGACAGAATCATGCAAAAAATGAGCAAGTAGTTTTTTCTTTTGATTGAGGAATTTTTTTGTTGAAATGTATTGACAAAATTTGTTAGACTTTGTTTCTTCTTCAGCTTGAATTGCTGCGGTCTAGGCATTAACCTTGTAAAAGCATTCAGAATAGCTTACGGTTTTGCACAAACTGACTGTACAGGACTGGGGCCTCTGCCCTCCTGCACTGAGTGTCAATCTATTCTGAGCAGCGCACAGACCCTCAGCAGCTGTACAGTCCAGAACAGTCGATTGTTCGAGTCCGCGGCATTGGACGCTGAGCTTTTCAGTCAAGCTCGATGAGTGATGCGGCAGCTGTAGCTACACAATATAAGATGGCACGGCATACTGCTTCAGGTGTGTTAAACGATATAAACGCAGGAAAATGCTTGACCAAGAATACAATTTTTTCATCGTCATACGGTCTAGCCAACAAGAGAGACAAAACAGTGATGATTTACCATATACAAAACAAAATTTGCGCGCAGTTATGCGATTGCCACCCTAGTTGAAATTAGCGTGCATGAAAATGGCATTGACAAGCATTCCGCTACCCAATAACGCGCATGTGGGATGCGTGTTATTGTCCAAGAACGCGTGTTATTGTCCCCTTCTTCGATAGCGTCGTAGTTGCGCGTCTCTTGGCCGGCTTCAATGAATTGCTTGATCTTGTAGCAGAGCATTCGATTGCTTCCATCGAAAGCAGTGTGCTTAGCCATCAGATTGGTTGGTCGCTTGCACAAGATATTTAAATACCGTTCGATGCCGGCTCGAATGCAACCAAGTGACGAGGGTGCGTAATACTTCCCTTCTTTCGTCTCCAATTGGAAGTAGTAGAGTCTCAAATACTCATTCAGGGCTCCATCATCCAGATCCTGATAGTCAGTGCGTAATCGTTTGCTCATACAGAATTCGAAAAACCGGCGCCCATTCTCCTCCATTTGTCGCTTACTGCTAGTGGGTAGTCCTTCCAACTCAACACGGTCTAAATCAGCCAACTCAGCCGACAGATTTCCATCACCAAGTTGAACTTCGTATTCTCCAAGACTGTGGGATTGATCCTTGTCTTCTTCCAAAAACGCATAAAGCTCGAGATGAGCTCTTCACAATCATCGTCAAGTGAAGATAGTCGCGTAATGACGTCAAGTTCGTCGGGAGAAACGCAACTCACACAATTATCAGGCAGTTTCTTCAAGTTAATCAACGGCGGAATAATTTTTCCTCTGGTTGCCATTTCACGCTCGTAGTATAAAGAATTTTATTTACTACTCATTCCTTTGCTCTCTCTTCTCTTCTGAAACCCTGGCTTGTCAGTTAAATTCATTTATGGCTTAATCCACCCCTCTCTTTTCAGCTAAAATTGTCTATGGCCATATACTCTCCACCCCCGATAACTTCTGCCGAGACTGCGTGTTATTGTCTTTCCAGACCATAGACTACTAGTCTAAAAGGAAACACTTGTCAATGCACTCATCTGCAGTCGGGATGCATGATATTGGTATAACACGCGAGCGCGGTAACACGCGAGCGCGGTAGCGCGAGTCGTGTTATACCAATATCATGCATCCCGACTGCAGAAGAATATACCATTGCTACACGCTAATTTCGTTTTGTCTACTCGTATGGTAAAATTGACTGCGCTGATGACTTCTCTTTATTGTTGGCTAGACCATGTTATACTGTGATGAAGCACGGCTTGCAAGTGCACTATCTCTCCATTGACAAGCATTCCGCTACCGCGCTCGCGTGTTATACCAATATCATGCATCCCGACTGCAGAAGAATATACCATTGTTAGTCTTGTTTCATTTATATCGATGCGCAAGGATCTGTCTATGGCACGGCTTGAAACCACAGCTTTGCAGATGATTACTATTCAGTACTGAATAGTATGGCAGCGGACTATTATATTAAGATTAGTAATATTATAACACTATATTAGTGCAATGTGGAGGCTGAAGCGCGGACTCACAATGCGGTTTCACATTCGTGGAAACTGTTTATGGCGTTTCAAGACGTCATTGACTGAAATTTTGAATCTTTGTTATTGGTTTTCGTTGATAAATAATCTGATCAAGCACGCTAGAATGGATTAATGTCACCACTTTTTTGTACTCACGCTTAGCGCATTTATACCACACAGTGGTGTACTCGGTAATTGTGCCAAAACATGGGTCGCCTAACATCGAGTTCGAGCTCTGCACTATCCAGGTCTGTCTGGAGTTGCACTTCAGTGCGATAATTCTATGGGCCCTGGGGCTGCTGTACTGAAACGTATTTCGTGGTCCGTGAGCGCAGTATCCGTCGAAGACTCGGCCATAAGAACTTCATCAGGATACTGATGTAGGATCTATACCACATGCTAATTAAATTTACAATCGCGGCACACCGCGCTTCTGCCGACCATGGGCCGACGTCGGCTGCCCGACCTCGGCTTGCCGACCCAATGCCGAGTTTGGGCCGATCTCGGTTAGCCGAGCTTAGCCTGGCCGACAGAATGCCGAGTGGCCGACGTCGGCCCGAGCCAGGGCCGACCTCGGCCTCGCCACTGGGTAGGTGGACTAGTTGATGTATAAGGTGCTGTTTTTCGCAGGCATGCTTCCTTCTCATTTCTGGAATTTTTTTTATATCGAAATTTTTTAAACTACTTCCATGGTAAATCCACGTTAGAAAGTAAATAGCGCTGACACCGTTGACTCTGAATATTTAGAGAATTTATTGAAGGTCGATTTGTAAAATATTTTGTAATTTTCGTAAGTTTTAAAATTAGATGGTTCGATATTTTTTGCAGTACGAAGTTGATAACTTAAAACTTTTTAAGTGTTAAATTTGGTTTCCTTAGAACAGCCAACGATAGGCCAGCAAATACGTAGCTCCTTGAATTGTACGAGTTATGAGACCATCCACCTGTTTCCTGATCGTGCAGGGACGAAACGGAAATAAAAATTGCTGATTAGAACAATTAGTAGCCGAGCTAAGTAAAAAGGCTTTATTGATCTTCTGAGACGATTGCTCAATGCCATTACACACTTTTTAACAAACTACATTGTTTTGATCAAGCTCTATTGCTTTTTAGAATGTTAATTATTACTCATTTTTTGCTATTCGAGGCAAATAACAGAGGAAAGGGCAGTAACTTTTAAGTATTTACAAGTTCGATTTTATTTTTTGAGAGCACAAAGAGGTCACATCCTGTCTTAAGCTCCCGAACAGATGCATTTTGCTGAAGTATTAATCACGCGATTCTCTATTGCATGGAGTACCATTTTTTGGTGAAAAGTAAAAAAATGCGATTTTGCGGATAAGCATAAAAATTTACTACTGTAATTTTCTGTAGCTGCATGTTTACCTTTTTAGTGCTACCTTTCGATAAGTGTAAGAAAATTGGCGTGTTATAAATGATCGATTTTTTAGAAATCAGCCCTCGCCGATCATTACATGCTCAAAGAACCAAGATTTGCGCTGCAAAAAATTTTAAAGGAAGGATTTGGTTGCACTAATGTCTTGTAATCATTGAGTTCTGAATTTATTGCCACTCGATCGTAGCCTCCAGCTGATGCTTAGATCGATGACAATTAAAGGCGTTCAATTATCGAAATAATTAATTGTTTTCCGCTTCTATTGCTTTAATTTGTTATGCTGACTATTGACGTCATTAAATTAAATAAAAAATTTGTAACATTGTACTGTACCCTAGCTAATTTACTTTACCGTATCGAATTACCATATATTTTCCTAATATTTTCCAGAATATTCTACCAAAATCGCGAAGTAAAATTTTCTATCATTTTCCAGAAATTTCTCTAAAGTAATTATTCATTCATCATTCTGCCATATTTTAAATAACAAATAAATAATAGCATACTCATATTTCTTTAATCATCACTCGTCATCTGTAAATAGCATGCGTCATTACCATTGTAATAATTCGTCGAATACTCCAGAAGTTTCCGGTCATCCTTATTTTGTACTATAAATATACGCATCTAAACTCGAATTTGTTTCAACCGTTTCCTCAATCCTACGATTGACAAAAACAAGAACCACCGCCTTTGCTCTACATTCATTCCCAAAATCGTTACAAATTAAATGAATTGTGGCTTGGTGTAAATTTTTCGCACGATTCTTAAGGAGGAAAATTAAAAAAATCAGTTCATGAACTCAAACAATTTTAATTGAATTCCAAACACCGAATTTTCCTTTTGAGTACCACCTCGTACCGCATTCCACAATATCAATTTTTTAATATAGAATTTAGATTCAATTGGCGCTGCAAACTTATAAAAAATAACAAAACCTTTACTCCCTATTTCAAATCAATTTATTAAAAATTAAATGCCTAGTCCAGTTTGCAAGAAAAGTGGTAAATTGTGAAAGCTTTGTTTAAATCACATAAAATCAAACTTTAGCTGACTGAAACATTTCGAAGAAAAAATTTTCACGACGCAGCAGCCAGGATGGAATTCCTGCGTGAAAATTGGAACGCGTTCCTGCGTCTGCACAAAAATACTGCGCAAATTGCGTGCGCACAAGGGAGAAATTGCTACAAAAATGGCCCCAGTTATAACCTTAATGGTAGAAAAAAAAGTATATATAAATTCTGTCCGCATCGCCTCGTTTTATTGCATTAAAATCTATCAGTATTAGGATGTCTGACATTTAGTATATTATTATTAGCTCTAAATTTGCTGAATAAACGTTTTTAAAATCCGCCAGCCTTCATTCGAGTTGGTCTCGAAGGATTCAAAATATTTTTTGTCTCCTTAACTATAGATAATTTTTGATAAGTCAGAACTAGACCTAAAAGATTAAAATTACCCTGGCTATAGGAATGATGGTTATATTGCACATCAATCATCTTGAATGCCAAAATTTTTTTGCACCAAAATTTTGGGCACAAGATTAGACCAATCCTATCCTAATGCTAATGCCTTTCTAGATTTGGTATTCTAATGTATATTTATTGTTTATACAAGAAAACTTAGCAATTTGGCAACTTTGCAGTGGCAGGTTCTGCATTTTTAATTATTTTATGAAAGATAACAACTTTCTTAGTTACTGCAAGTAAATATTTAAAGTTGCGCGAGTTTTTAAATGATGTGGCAGTATGTGGCTATTTTTAAGGCCAAAATCAATGAAAGGAAGAAAAGGGACAGAGGGACTAGGAGGGAAGAATATTAATTACATTCTTGCCTTATTAGCAGTCATGGCTGGATACCCTGTAGCACCAACATCAACTACTATAGTTCCTCTTGTGGACCTACAACTTACCAGAGATATCTATAACTTGAATCCCTCATTGTTTAGTATCCACTTTGATGAATTGCTATGGCATCACTGCTACCATGGTCAGGAATGTGCAGCATGTGTGCTGGAATAATATCCATCAAAATTTTCATTGTGCATTGCATGCGCTGAGAAAAAATATTTCAAAGGACCAAAAAGAGGTCCACTTTTTACCTGTTACTTGCCCATATTTTGTGACTTACCTCTTTAATTTTGTGACTAACCTCCTCAATTTTTGGAATTTGTGACTTTTATTGGCAATATTGCGCCAAGCTATGCACTGAGACCCTTTGTGTGCACTGCACTCATGCACCATGTATTGAACCATGTGCACATAGTTGCCACCCTTGCGCTATTTTAGCGCTGCTGCGCTATTTCATTCTAGCTGCGCTATTGCGCTAAAAGTGTGTAAAATTGCATGATTTCTGCGCTAAATAGTTTTCTGTTGATGTGTCACATTTATTTGATATTTTGTTAATTAAACTTCGTTTTCACATTCATCATAGCTTGCCTTTCTTATCAAATGTGCTACAAAAAGCAATGGAAGGCTGAAAACAACAAATAATCAACTTGACCCTGCCCAGAGCCCAGAGTTAATGCCTGAAACTTGGGCTGCTTAGCCTGGTGTGTGGGGCCTTGAGGCATTGAACAAGTCCAAGGGTTTAGGATGAGACAAATGTGCCCACTCCAGTGTCAACAGCCTGGTGTTGCCACTTTCTTACCCTGTTCAGTTCAGTCCAGCCCAGACCCCCCACCCCACTGACCAATCGTATGTACCGCGAGTGCGAAGGCTCTACCCATGGAAGGGGGGAAGGGGTGTGACGGGGAAGCTACAAAAACAAAGTTTACATGTATATATAAAGATAAAGATATATATAGCCCGATACAAGACTGGTAGTATTTGTTATTTTCACTCTGCATTTGCACAATGACTTCTACTAAGCTAAAGCCTATTCGCGGAACCAAGTGGGACGAAAGATGGCTACAAGAATGCAACAATACTGGACAAGCAATGTCGAAGTGGTGTCGCAAAGACGAAAATGAAGGAAAGGCATTCTGCTTTGTCTGCTCCAAATCCTTTTCATTTAAACAGCATGGAGTCAGTGCCATTCGTCAGCACGCAGATGGAGCAAACCACAAGAATCAAGTCTCGGCACTTGCTCAGCAGAAGAGCATGACAAGCTTCTTCTCCATAATCAACAACCCATCCAAGGAGTCAGTCTCGGCTGTCAGCATTAGCAAGCAAGCAATGGCAGCCAATCTTCGGTTTTCTATACTGGTGGCGCAGAAGGACCTGTCTTTCAACCTTATGGACCAATTTACGGCTCTACTACCAGTGGCCTTTCCAGACAGTGCGATTGCGAGGGAATTTGCTTGTTGCCGAACTAAGACGACCTACCTTGTAAACGAAGCTCTGGCAGCCTATGCCAAGGAGCAAATGCTTCACCTTCTCCGTAGCTCTCATTTTTCAATCATGCTGGACGAGGGCACCAAGCGGGATCGCTCCTACCTGGCCGTGCTAGCGAGGGTTTTCTCCATGGAGCACCAGAAAGTTATTATTGTTCTGATTGGGATGCGAGAGGTGACGGATGCTTCTGCTGAAGGAATGAAGACCATCCTAAAAGCGCTTCTTCGTGAAAGCAACATTCCCGCTGAGCACGTTCTCTCGGTTATGACCGACTCCTGCAATGCAATGCGAGGTGAGATGAGCTACTTACTGTTTATTACCTGCAAAAGTAGGATATGGATTTAAAATTTCCATGCTGTTAATAAATAAAATAATAAAAAAGCACAAGTTCATGCTGCATTCTATTTTCATTCACAGGTCCGAACAATGGTCTGATTGCAAAGCTGCAAGAAGAGCTGCCACAGCTGATTGACGTAGGTGGTTGTAGCCTCCACCACGTTCACAATGCTGTCCAGTACGCCGTAAAGGCATTTGACTGTTCTGGCGAAGCAGAAAACTTGCTGGACGATGTCTACAACTATTTTCGATTTAAAAGAAGGCGCCATGCATTCAAAGAGGTAAGTTACAGTTTTGTTTAGTTCTGGTTTTTTTTTATTGTAGTTGTAGTTCATCAATCGCAAATGCATACGAGTAACAGTTCTTTTTCATTCTCCTGCTTTAAAATATATTTCTAAGTGTGGAACGTGAAAATAGATTGTCGTTATAAAGATACATTCATGTACACTTACACATTGTACCTAGCAAGTATTTCACCTGCAATGGCAACGGCTGTATTGCACCCAGTCTTATAATTTTGTAACGCTGCAAATTTCAGATACAGACGTCCCTGGAACTGACTGAGCACGTCTTCATCCGCCGAGTCGAGATGCGTTGGCTCCAAGTGCTTTCAGTGGTGCGTCGAATCCTCGAGCAGTGGCCCGCATTACAGCAGTTCTTTGCCAAGCAGCAGAACCTGAAGCACGAAGGAGCTCGCCGCATTAAGGAAGCGCTAAATGACAGGGTTCTTGCTCGCTTTCAATTTCTCGAGCAAGCGTTGCCCAGGTGCGAAAAAATTGAGAAGTTGTTTCAGCACGAGACAACGCAGGTGCATCTACTTGCATCCTCCCTGGACGAACTATGCAGCTGCATCTTGTCCTGTTTTGTTCGAGAAGAGGTTGTTAACGGCAGTGACAGCCTTTCAGACCTCGCAGATCGTGCTCAGGAGCGCTCCAACCAGCTCGAGAATGCCAGTCTCGTCATTGGTGGAAAGACCAGGGAGACGGTAGCCAGGCTGCTGCCAGTTGACCGCATCGGCTTCTTCAAAAGCGTGCGGGACTTTTACTCCGAGCTAGTGCAAAGGCTTTTCTCCTACCTGCCTCTGCAGAATAAAGTTCTTCGAGCTCTTCGGTTTGTCAATCCCGAGTATCTTCTCGGCGAGCAGTTTAGCTTCGACAGGAGTGTGCTGAGGGTCGCCAAAGCAATGAGCACTGTCATCGCAGTGAATGAAGTAGATGAGCTGCGGCTGGAGGTCACCAGGCTGCGTATCTCGACCTCGGAGCTCGGAGAAAAAGATCCCGAAAAGTTTTGGTCGAGCCTGCCCACTGCAACCTACCCTCTTCTGACAAGACTAGGACGCAGTGCATGCTGCGTTCCCCACGGCAACGCGGATAGTGAGCGCTTTCTGAAGTGGCTGTCAAACGATCTGACTAAGCAGCGTAATAAGCTATCCGAATTTACGCTTAACTCCTTGCTAACGATAAAGACGTGGATAAAGGCGAATTCGGCTACAGCTCAAACCGTAAATATTAGCCCAGAGCTGATCTCCAGCGGCTTTGAAGCTCGAAGCAAGGCAGCTGAGCGATCTCGCAATGAAGAGCGGCAACGTGCAATGGCAAGGCTCCAGAAGCGGATGGAGGAGGAGCGCGCAAAGGAAGCTGAAGCTAAAAAGCAGCGGGAGGCCCAGCAGCTCCAACAGGACCTAGCGAAGCAGCAGCAAACGATAGACGAAATGCGAAAGAAGGCCCAAGAGATGCTTACTGCTGCATCAAAGGAAGAAGCTGCGCTCCGAAAGCGACTCAAGCGGCAAAGCCAGCCCAGTCAGCCTAGGGGAAACTCGAAGGTTGCGCGATCTTCGGGTGGTGCGAATGCCGAGTGACTTGAAACAAACGTTTTTTGTTGTTTCAGCGTACTTTGTTGTTTTTTGTTGTTATTTGTTGCTACTTGCTACTTGTAGCTTTGTAATTGTAATGGAATTTATTAAACTGCCCGAAATTATTTTCAATTGCCTGACTGACTGTTTGACTGCCTACTGGTGTTTAACTAACTAAATTTTCGACTGAAATTTACTTTTATCTGGGGTACCGGGCTCTTCATTCCTTCTTAATACGAAGTAGATAGGGAAGGGTTAGCAACACAACCGTACTAACGAACTTACACAGTTGCACATGATGCACAGTACTGCTTTAAAATACATATTTTTGTTACAGAACAATGAATAAATGTGCTTGTTTATTAATTATAAGTAAAAATGATCTTTTTGTACTTTTCAAATCTGTTTTTTATTTTTTGTTCTATGCTGCGCTATTTTTTTGGTCCTGCGCTAAATTTTTTCCTATTTTCGGTGGCAACTATGCATGTGCATATCATAGTAAAGTATGTACCATGTGCCAGCAAATTGCTGATTTGCACTAGAAAATTTGGGGATTCTACCACCTTCCTGGCTGTGGCATGGCTATAGCTATATTTGGCCATATTCTTTTTAGGATTGCCTATTATTATACTATCTAAGCTACTATGACATCTAAGAAGTATCCAATTGACATAGATAAATTACATTATCATTAGAAACCATTAAATTATTTAATCTATTGTTGGTAAAACAAAAATAATTAAATGTTTAAAACTAGAAAATTGCCAAAAACCCAAACCAAGTCTCAAAATATACTAAGAAGTATTTTTCTAACAAAATAAGTATGCAAAAAGCAAGTAAATATCCTTATATTTAAGTACTTTAAGGACTAGCTTTTCCTTTAGCAAGTACTTTAGGATTTTATTGTACTATATACCTACTAACTACTGCTTATTAGCCTAATTACCTATTTATAATCTAATTAGTTTTTAGTTCAATTCATGTGTTATTTAGCTATTAATTTAAATTTTAGTATATTAAAGTTAAAACCTATCAGGTTTACTATACTCATTCAAGCTTCAACTTCACACATAATGTACTATATACTTTTGCCTCTTTCAACATATACTGTATGCTTATACAATATACTAAAATAATTAAAAGTGCAACTAAAACCTATCATTGATGTTGGAATTTATATTTTCGTTGTCATCTGGTAATTTATCAAATATACTAGCCATTGTCTCTTGCTTATTCCATGGCATTGCAAGCTAACTGCTTGCTTAAAATGCATGGACCTAAAACTGCCAGGAGAATTGGATACTAACTCCAACAAGTCTTGAAAGCAATGGCAACAAAATTTTATAATCTACCTTTTCTATTACATTTCTAATACAAGTATACTATTCTTCTAGTAATGCCTATACTAGTATAAACATTGTAGTGTTTAGTATAGTGCCAAGGGCTAAGCATTGATTCCAAGTCTGATTAGGTGTTTCTATGAAATAGAGGGTCAGGGTTTTTTAGTATAGTGTAAAACATTTATATATAATTTCTGCATATAATTTGAGTATAATATCTAAGTATGGTGTCTAAGAATAACTTTTAAGTACAATTTAAATGACTTGATCAATGCTGGGATAGTAATGTTTAGGTGTGAGCTAGTATTAGTCTATGGAAAATTTTTATGCCCTTTTAACTTGTATATGTGAAGCTCAGCATTGCAACAAATATATATTCTTTTTGGTTGAATTCCAATTACTGTGGCTTAGTGCCAACAACACATTATGAAATTGCAAGTGGTAATTTTGATGCACTAATTTTTTTTTTGCATCACACTCTAGCACTGCATTTGGGTCTATATAATCTGCCTATAATCTAGAACTAGTTAGAATGGCACCTCCATCTCTGATCTTTTGTCTATAAAGTAATATTATTTGAAAGTTTAAACAAGTATTATTTCCATAAACAGTGCTCATTTGAATTTTGAGAAAAGTTGTATTTTTTGGCCTATTATTACATTGAATATTCCTTGGTTAAAAGGGTCACAGTTTCTACTTTGTTATTTCTCACTGCTCTCAGTTGTGGTCACATTTTAATCAGTCTTGGAACTTTTTTAAATTCACTAGTCTTTTAAAATAGTTCTCTTGGAATAGAAAATTTCATTAAGAACATGCTAATAATATCTATTGCTATATGGGTAGGCTGTCTTATCTTATAGGAATTTGGTATATTTATAGTAGCATGTCAACAAAAAAATTCTAAACACCATAGAGTTAAAACTTTAAGTAAAAAAATAATGTGCATTTTATGCAAATGATTTACCTTTTTATATTCACCATAAAATATTGTTGAATATTAAAAGCTGCATTACAAATTTCCCTTTCTAGATATTGTTAAACATACAGCTAGAAGCTGCAATACATTGCAAAATATTTACAAAAGGAAGCAACTAGCAATTGAGCTAAGCTAAAAAACTGGCAGCCATATTAAGAACTGCTTTATCAGCCAGATTGCTTAACTCACACCAGTGCAAAAAACCTGTCAGCGAAGCCAAAAATGGATTCAGTTAACTATGCAAGTGATAATGATGACGATGCATTTGAAAATACCAATGGTCAAGTAAACGGAAACACATCTGGTCAGAGACTATTGGCTGTTGGCTCTCGCAGAACTGGCGGAACTCCAGATGTATCAAAATCCCTTCCTAATAATAGAGGCTCCGGTAGGGTCAATCGAAGTGAAGGATTATTTATTAACCATCAGCGAGCAGAGCAGCAAGAATTGGCGTCCACTCCTCAGGTTCAGGCTGTTCAAAATCCTGTTTATGGTGAGTTTAACTAATGATTAACGCTTTCAAGTTGAAAAGAATAAAAACAGCAAAGGTGAATGAAAAAAACGCTTTATTACCACAACAGTGAACACGGACATAAAAGTAGAACCGACGGACCCCAGTGCTGTGGAAAGCGGCGATGGTAGCTCTTCATCCTCGGACGAATCTTCAGTCTTAGTGCCATTCTCATTTCGAGCTCTCAGTCGGAAACGGAAGCTGTTGCTAATTTCCCTGTGCTTAGGCGAGTTGTGCTCTAACGTTATGCTGTCAATCATGGCGCCATTTTTTCCCAGCGAGGCGCTGGCTAAGGGCGTCTCCAGCACCGTCAGCGGCTGGATTTTTGGCGTACTGCCTCTTGCGCAAGTGATCTTCAGCCCCCTTGTTGGTGAGTGATAATGCAGAAAGATTGAAGTAATGGAATGCGTGCGTAAGCTAGAAATATCGAGAGAGACTAACAGATATTATGTTTATTTATCAATAGATAGTTATAACTCAGATTGATAGATAGATAGATAGATAGATAGATAGATAGATAGACAGATAGATAGATAGATAGTTAGATACATAGATAGATAGATAGATAGACAGATAGATAGATAGATAGACAGATAGACAGATAGATAGATAGGTAGATAGATAGATAGATAGACAGATAGATAGATAGTTAGATACATAGATAGATAGATAGATAGACAGATAGATAGATAGATAGACAGATAGACAGATAGACAGATAGATAGATAGGTAGATAGATAGATAGATAGACAGATAGATAGATAGATAGGTAGATAGATAGATAGATAGGTAGATAGATAGATAGACAGATAGATAGGTAGGTAGATAGATAGATAGATAGATAGATAGATAGATAGATAGGTAGACAGATAGATAGATGGATAGATATACTAGTAGATGCATAGATAAATCGTACATAGACATTACCTAGATAGAGAACTACATGGATAGATTATCAGATAAATCAATAATGCGAGTCACTCACCACAATGCTCTCCGTCAGGCGCCATGATGAAGCCAGTTGGAGTGAAATTTCTATTTTTATCCGGCGCCTTCTTGGGCGGCTGCGCCACAGTCCTATTCGGAGCGCTGGACCACATGCCCAGCCGCGACGGCGGCCTCATGTTCATCATCTACTGCTTCGCTATTCGAATCACCACGGCCTGGGGCTTCGCCTCCTACACAACGGCGGCATTTGTAATTATTGCTCAAGAGTTTGGCGACAACGTGTCGCAGGTGTTCGGCATAGCTGAAACTTTCTGCGGTATTGGCGCCGTACTCGGACCAGCTGTTGGCGGCGTTCTATACGGCTGGGGTGGCTTCGGCATGCCATTCTTTGTGCTGGGCTCCGTCTACCTGCTCACCGTGCCTCTGTGCTGGTCGCTCCTGCCGTCCGACGCCGCCTCGCATCGGGGTCAGGTGTCCAGCTTCACCCTGCTCAGAGTGCCCGGTGAGCTGGCCGCGTTTTAGTTGTTAGTTTTGCCTTGTCTTTTATTATTATTGAAGGAAATCAACAAACAAGCAAAACTTGATTTGAAGATGCAAGATGATTTGCATGTATTGCTTGCGAATACAAAGTAGGTTTGTTGGGTAAAAGCCCAAATCTGCCCCGTTTGTGAACTCCAAGAAATATCACTGTGTCCAACTGTAGAGTAGTGCTTTCTGTCTGTCAATCTGTGGGTGTTGGGCTGTCTGTCTTTTAAATGTGCTTCTAAAAGCTGAATAGCCGAGTCGCTTAAAGACTCAAAATGTTTACGCTTCCTGCACTAACCGCTTCAGGCATTCTAGTAATGTGCTGGACAGTGATTGTACTGGCTGTGGTCTGGTCAATCTTCGAGCCCGTCCTGGAGCCCCGGTTGAGCAGCTTCAACTTGAGCCCGCAAATAATCGGCCTGGTATTTCTTCTGACCGCCGCTTCCTACGCCCTTTCTGCCCCGTTATTCGGCTTTATAACAGAACGAATTAACGATTTAAATCCGTTAGTTCTGGTCAGCTTGGCCGGCTGCACCGCCTGCCTAGCCCTGCTGGGTCCCTCGCCCCTGTTCACCAACAATGCGCCGGACAGTTCAACAGGAAGCTTGGCTTTGATTATCGTGTCACTGGTTCTGCTAGGAATGTTCAATTCAATGGGTGTTGTGCCCAGCTATGAGTATATGCTAGACGCGGCTGAGTAAGTGTTTTGCGTATTTATAAATTCTGATATCTAGCTCGTACTACTTTTATTCAGTAGTAAAAGACATTTTTTCCTATTTTTATTATTCTAGAGAGGCCGGTTTTCCAGATGACGTTTCCGTACATGGAGCTATCGGCGGTCTATGGGGCTCCTCTTACGCGTTTGGGTTCGTTCGTTCGGGCAGATTATTATTTTAGTATAGTAGACTAGCTATTTCTGACCCCCATTGAGTGCCTCAATAATAATTCTGTCATTATTTATTAGTTAAATACTATTTATTGTTAGGCTCGCTAGTCAGTATTGATTGACTTTTGTATTTATTTTTGCGCAGAGAATTTCTTGGCCCAATTACTGGCGGTTTTCTACTCGACATTTCATCGTTTGGCTGGACAACAACCGCGGGAGCGGGCTTCTCGCTGATCTCGGTAATTTCGATGCCTTGTTGTGCGCAAGTTTACTTATTCGAAGCCGCCGATTTCGAATAGTACATAGGACTTTTTAACGATGGCCTCGCTAGCCTAATCCATCAACAACCCACATTGACCTCAGATGACCCTGTTCCTGGTGTTCGTGCTGATCCAACGCTACCGGAAGCGAATGAACCGCCGCACGGCAGTCAGCGCAGCAGCCGCCGCCACCGTAGACGCGGTGGCCGCCGCCGCGGCAGCTGCTGGCGCCGCAACAGAAGCGGCAACGCTGGTGCAGCCGGTGCCGTTCCGTCGCCGCTCGGTGTCGTTCCTGCGCGCCACCAGCCTGCTGCAGCGCGGCCACCAGCAGCGACAGCGCTCTGTCCAGGCTGGCGCCGCCGATGGCTGCCTGACGCCGTCGTCAGATGTCGGCGGCTATCGGCACCGCCTGCTGCACAGCAGCGCCGGCAGGCAGCGCCACGCCTCGCTGAATCCACGACGTCGGGATCGGGATCGTCGACGCCGCTGCGACGACGCGAGCCTCGGCATCGTTGACGGCGGCGGCGGCGGCGGCGGCGGCGCCTCGCCCGCCACTCCATCGCCGCCACGGCCGCCGCTGCCGCAGGCGCTGACCCCGACGCTTGCGGAGGAAGCCTCAAGACGTCGCCAGCGGCAGTTGCAAAACGGCGGCGACCATGACGACTATAATAATGAGAGGTCGCCGCTGCTGTCGCATGGAGCCGGTGACAGGGACAAGCGGCGCGGCTCCTGGTGATGATCGGCGGTCTGGTGAGGTCACGTGACTTATCGGTGCGTGCAGAGCGTGAACCGGGGCTGAACCACCCCGATTCACGCTCTGCTTGAAACAAAATCCAATCAGGTTGAATCAACGATATGTATCGATAATAACTATTTCAACTGCATTTTGTACTGCATTCTGTAATTGAAATTACCGGCCAATAATTCGACTGTGCGCAGATTTGCATTAGAGATTCGCTGATAGCATGGCCCATCGTTGGCTTATTAATTTATCCCATTGTTATTTTTACTAACACATTAATTAGCTCAGATTGCAAAGCTAATTAGCTGCTCATATGAAACAATCATCCAGTTATTCATCTCATTTTATACAAATAGAATTCTGATGCCATTTTAAGCGCGCCATTGACTTGTTGCAAATTTTAATTTTAATCACCCAGATGTACATGTACGCTGATCAGTGTCCTTGAGCGAGCATTTATTTATTGGCAGTGGTCTCGTCGGGTGTCTTCCCTGCTGTTGAAATCATAAATCATGTCAAAACTTGATCGCTTGCTCCATACTCGCCACCCTGTGTATGAATTATTGATTATAACTTTTGATTGATTGAAAACTCGAAACTTGAAATTGGATGAAAATATATTGTTGATAAATATCGTGTTGATTTTTTAAGATGCAAATTTTTCTAAAATATTTTCGTTAAAAATTTTACTAAAATATTAAAGCAAAGTTTTTTAAACTCATTTTTTATTCGAGCGTATTAAAATAGTAGCTCAAATTTCAATTGCGAAATTAAAAGTAATACGAATTCAACTGCTTCTAACTTTTGGGTTAGTGAACCGTTTGCTAACGTTAAGGACTTGAGAATTTAAAATCCTGTTATCAGTTACTTGCGCTACATGCAGTTTCTGTGCTGTACTAAGTCACTAATGCAATAGCATTAAATAAAATACCCAGCTGTAATGTGTACATGCACGCAGGCAGAGAGAAAAAGCGCTCAGGGTGGGAATGGAGAGCCGACGAGAAAGGCAGGACAGGCAATAAATGACAGCCATGAGTGCGGAGCTTCTGAGCCTCCAGCAGTGTACAGTGAGACATTGTGCTGATAAAGAGCTCATTCTGACAGCAGCTCCTGCGCCATTCTGAGCTTGAAATTTTCTAAGCCAAAGAACTAGTCAGGCAAGCGATCTGCTTTTAGTGTTGTGAAACTGAAAATACTCTTGAAAAGCCTTTATAGTAGGAGTGCTCAGAATTATTAAGGAAAATACTCTGCCACAACTTTGCTACTAATAATCAGCTTCGAACCAGCAATACATTAAGGCAATGAGCCGCAGATACTCTAGCGACAGCTCGAGTTCGGACGCCCCTTCGTCGCCTCCCCCTCTCCCTCTCTGCGTCGTCTGCGACCAGCCCGCAGTCGGCCTGGGCCCGTTCTCCCGCGCTCACCTGTGCGACTCGCACCTCAGTGTCGATGTGGCTGATGCTCTCAAGCTCAAGGATGAGGTCGATCAGCAGCTAAGCGCCTACTCACAGGCTCTCCGACTGGGAGAAGACACCGAGTCGCTGCGTCTCCGCCTCCAGCAGCTGCTCCAACACGTTGACCAGAGATTCGACCAAGTGCAGCGAGACCTCGACTCGTTTCGTGCGAGTGTGAGGGGCCCGCTTGAGAGTGTGATTGAGGCTGTGCGTGTGTGCGAGCGGGACCAAGAGGATGTGTGCAGCTACAAGCAGGAGGTGGCCACGGCGGAGGCCAAAGGCGACATCGCAGAGCTCGTGAACGTAGTCGAGTCGATGCAGCTATCGCTCGGAGACTTGGAGGCGGACATTGAGAAGGCGGCGCGTCTGCAGCGAGAGCAGAGCGACAGAGAGGAGCAGCAGCTGCGGCTTTTGGGCGAGCTCGAGAGGCTGATGGGCAGATGTGCGGGAGGAGCTGGCGGGTCGAGAGACGCTGCGGTGACTGCAAGATCCGAGGAGATCGACGCTGCTGTGAGAGAGGCGATGCTGACCGAGCCGATGGTGTTCAGTCACAAGGTGAAGCTGGATGAGCAACCTTTCTGGCTGGCTGTGTGCAGCGACACCAGCGGGTTCGTGAGCGACCGCTCAGGCCGTGTTGTGCCGGCCGGCTCAGCAGAAGGCAGCGAGGCTTTGCCCCAGCCCAGCATATTTGCCTGTTTTGAAAATACGGTTCCTAACAAACACCATTTAGCTGTGCTGTCTTTTGACGGCTCACGAAACCTGCGATGCCACTGCGACATCGACTGGAACAATTCCATCACAGGCCTTCACTGCAACCGCCAGCTGCTGTTCATTGCTCAGCCTGACGCAGTGACAGTGACGAACCTGAGCGGCCGAAAGATGCGTCAAATCCACCCACAAATTGAGGGCTTCGGTCACACCAGTGGAATCGGCGCCAACGCAGCCTCCGTGTTCGTGTCCAGTGGAAACAAAATCGCTGCGTTCAGCTTGGCGACTGGCCAGATGGAGACGGTCATCACGCTGTCTCAGCTTCCTGACGCTGATCTGCGCAACCTGGCGATCCACGACAACTGCATTCTGGTGACAGACTTTGGGCGCAATCAGGTGCACAGAGTGCGCATCGACACCCAGCAGCTGGTCGCCTCCTACCCGACTCAGGCTTCAGGCCTAGAAAAGTTTGCTGGGCCATTTGATGTGGCCGTTGACAGCAGGGGCCGCCTGTTCGTGAGTGAATTTTGGGGTCACTCAGTGAGAGCGGTGGCTGCAGACGAAAGGTCGCTGCTGTGGACTCTGGGGGTGCCGGACAAGAGCGGCAGCGGTGACGGCAGACTCAGCTATCCGTGTGGTCTGCTGGTGGCGACGGTCGGTCAGCGCGAGCATCTGGTGGTGGCTGACTCATTCAACAAGCGGCTGCTGGTGTTCGCCACTCAGCCGCATTCGCAATGAAGTCAGGCAAAAAAGCTTCAGCTCTTAGAGAATGTCAGAGTGCCACTCGAAGCTCTTGGACTGAGTGAATTGATTTATTGATTGGATTAATTCTTTAACCAAAACATACGTTATAAAGTGAAGAGGTAGTAATTTTAAGTAGTTTTAGGCCACTTCATTAGTAAATATCCATTTTCATTTCCTTGCCAATGACAAAAGCAGTCAGATAAATGGTGCGCAAATCATACTAAATCGCAATTGGAAAAAAAACCAGCTGGGAGTAGTTACTGAACAAAATTTCTGATTTTGCGAATAGCAAATTGCTAGCGCAAACATAAGTGCATGTTTCTTTTGGGGACTTTTATTACTGAAAGAACTTTTTCGGTTAAACTGAAAATCTCGATTTTGAATAAACATATTTCTTTGCGCGAATCTAAATTTACAGCGCACTCAGCAATAAGCCACAAAAATAGCTACGCTTTGAGAGTGCCTTATTCAATTTCATTTGTCCCCAGCCTAAGCGACTCGTGAGTGAGGCATTCTGGTGAATCAGCGTCTGGGATGTGTTAGTCACACTTTGAGGACTGAATGCCACCGTGAGCGCAACATTGCATGCACTGAAATTTTTGCGTCAATCTGTCTCTCCCACTGCTGAGAGGTAACTACCCACAGCTGAGAAAATCACTGACATTTTGACCCGTCGCCACCAGCAGACCACCTGGATAGCTGAGTCTGCCGTCACCGCTGCCGCTCTTGTCCGGCACCCCCAGAGTCCACAGCAGCGACTTTTCGTCTGCAGCCACCGCTCTCACTGAGTGACCATCAAATTCACTCACGAACAGGCGGCCCCTGCTGTCAACGGCCACATCAAATGGCCCAGCAAACTGTTCGAGGCCTGAAGCCTGAGTCGGGTAGGAGGCGACCAGCTGCTGGGTGTCGATGCGCACTCTGTGCACCTGATTGCGCCCAAAGTCTGTCACCAGAATGCAGTTGTCGTGGATCGCCAGGTTGCGCAGATCAGCGTCAGGAAGCTGAGACAGCGTGATGACCGTCTCCATCTGGCCAGTCGCCAAGCTGAACGCAGCGATTTTGTTTCCACTGGACACGAACACGGAGGCTGCGTTGCCACCGATTCCACAGATGTCTCCGAAGCCCTCAATTTGTTGGCGGATTTGACGCACCTTTTGGCCGCTCAGGTCCGTCACTGTCACTGCGCTAGGCTGAGCAATGAACAGCAGCTGACGGTCGCAGTGAAGGCCATAGATACTCTTCATCCAACTGATGTCACAGTGGCACCGCAGCCTTTGTACGCCGTCCAGAGACAGCAATACTAGGTAGTCGAACCAAATAACAAGGCCCACGAACAAATGTACATCAGGAATCTCGTCAGATAATAACGCAATGACGCAGGGCTCAGGCAGAGCTTCGCTGCCTTCTTCAGCTGATTTCCCTCGTCTCGCAGTCACCGCAGCGTCTCTTGACCCGTCCCGGAGCCGACGCTGCAGCAGAAGCCGCAGAAGCCGCAGAAGCCGCAGAAGCCTCGACAGCATGCTCAAGGACTGGGACCTAAGACTGGAGGTCTTCCAGCTCCCGCCGAGTACACCACTGTGGGAGACCTTGAAAACGATGTTTGTAAGTGAAGGAACGCGGCCGGCGACGGTGGAAGAGTGCAGTGAGATGGGGGAGAGGCGGCTTCTCCAATGGGGGAAGGATGCGGACATCGTCATATTCACGGACGGATCGGTGAGCAAGGAAGGCAAGGGAGGTGGAGGCGTGGTGGCGTTTGCCAAGGGAGAGGAGATCCCTATCATGGAAAACAGAATCCCGGGCGGGAGGCTGGCGTCGGTCGTCGCTGCAGACTGAGCTATATGCGGTGTTGGGAGCAGTGCGTTGGCTGGGAAGCGGCGGAAAGACTTGGAAGAAGGCGTTGGTGGCGACAGACAGCAAGAGTGGGCTACAAGCGAAGGTGGCCGGAAATCGAAATCCGTTGGTGCAGCAGATCCGGGAAGAGCTGAAGGAGCTGGAGCGGGATGAGGAAAGGTCGGTGGTGTTTGTGTGGATCCCCAGCCACTGTGGGATTGCAGGGAATGAGAGGGCGGACACGATCGCGTGTGAGGCGATTGCGGTGCAGCAGGAGGAGGTGCAGGATTTGGCGAGTGTGGTGGCGAGCAAAGCGAGAAGGAAGTGTAGAAGTGAGGGCAGATGGGAACACCCGAGGATGAAGAAGGTGTACGGCGGAGGTTGCGCCAGGCAGCCTGCCTTCAGTGACAGGAAGCAGGAAGTGAGCTTCAGAAGATGGAGGACGGGGCACTCGCTGGAGATGGCAGCGTTCCGTAAGAGGTTGGGCTTGCAGGAAGAGGGCAAGTGCCGGATGTGCGGTGAGGAGGAGGAAGGGATGGAGCATGTGCTGGAGTGTGTGCCGGCGGCAGCGGTGAGAAGAAGGATGTGGGGTGATGGTCACATCAGCGACGTTTGCACGCACCCGGAGGAAGCGCTGCGCTATTGTGAATGGTGGAAAGAGCAGAGAAGATGAGGGCCCTCACCTCACGAGAAATCACCGAAATAGAAAAGGACTAAAGTACAGAAGGAAGTTCTTGAACTCCGAAGCCTAAAAGTGTGACAACTCCGTCGTTGAAAATTAGATGGAGTGAAAGGAGCACACTTAGTGATTTCTTCTGACAGCGCTGTGATATCCCATCGGCCGGATTTTTGCAGTTGCGGCCGTCGTCCGTGGCAAAAAGGAAATGAAGCAGCTTGCGCACCGTTCCCAGGCAGACGAGGTGCATGTAGTCCGGCGGAACGCACTTCGGAAATTCCAGTCCCCTTAGTAGCAATAGAAAGCCGAACTGCTCGCTGATTCGACTCCCTATACGATTTGAAGGGTTATGCGTGAAGACTATAATTGAGTGTGAATACTTACGGAGACAAGTAAAAAAAGAGGAGAATTGTGAGCAGAGGAGACAAAAAGGGATAGATAAGAGAGAGAGAGAGAAAGAGAGAGAGAGGGAGAGATGAGTGGAGAGAAGAGAGAAGAAAAGAGGGAAAAGATGGGGAGAGTGGTAATAGTACGGTATAGTGATTGTTTTTATTTTTCTCACCGTCCTGCGCGATACCCTTCTGCTGTGCGAGAATGTCCAGTTGCAGAGGGATAATTGACTTTGCCACAGCTCTACAGTATAAACAACCGTTGTGAGTGTTGTGACCAAGTGTTTTGGAGATAAACGATCGCGCTGGCTTGAGCGTCGCAGATGAAATCCATGTTGCGGATCTTGATTTTAACACCTTCTATTGTCTTGAAGTCGGACATTAGTTCTTCTGTTTCCTTGTGAAAATCGGCCATTAACTCCTCTTAAGTTGGTTTCCCAAGTACTGCGTACAATGCGACTGGGAATGGTCGATCAAATCCGCAGATGGATGCCAGGATCGTCAAGCGCTGTAGTTGGATGAGTTATAGACGGGCATCCCATCTATACCAGTCTTGATGTCAAGTCCGAAGCCTTGCAAGCCACCAGGAAGCTGAGTAGGATTGTCTAGGATTAGCCGACAATTTTTGCAAAAGATAGGCGATGTTTGACGCAATACCTAAGTATGCATAGTGTCCTGAGCCCATGGAATATTTTAAGACTATTTTCTTCCTATCATTTGTCAGCAAGTATAGAGATTTAGAGACGGGCAAACCACGGCTATATAGTGCGTTCAAGAGAAACTGCATCGCTCTGTGGGACAGGTTGTAGAGCAGAAAAATAATCAATAGCTCGTCATCCACAGTTCACCCTCTCCCTTTTGTGCTCGATTGAAAAGACTAGATTGAAAAAAATTTCTTTTTTGCCTTCATTCCTAGTTCTTACTTAATCTACTACTGGCAGTAGACAATATGCGCAAACAAGCCTTACTATTCGAAATAAAAGCGTATATGTTAATTTCTTCTATTGGGACTCCGTCGAACTCGTCACACACTCAGAAGCTCATTAATAATCACCTATTTAGAACATTACAACGTCGGAAGGGAGCGACTGCGAGAGTGCAAATTGTCGCAGAGCGGAGCTACCAAAGGACATCGGGGCAAAAGCTAATGAGCCTCCCACTGGACCAAAGGACATCGGGGCAAAAGCTAATGAGCCTCCCACTGGACCAAAGGACATCGGGGCAAAAGCTAATGAGCCTCCCACTGGACCAAAGGACATCGGGGCAAAAGCTAATGAGCCTCCCACGGGACCAAAGGACATCGGGGCAAAAGCTAATGAGCCTCCCACTGGACCAAAGGACATCGGGGCAAAAGCTAATGAGCCTCCCACTGGACCAAAGGACATCGGGGCAAAAGCTAATGAGCCTCCCAGTCGAACCGGAACTGCCAGATTTTAACAATTCGCTTCTGCCTTAATCGCTCCGCCAAACCCCAATGGCTTCGAGAGCAAATTTCTCGACTGCCACGCCGCCGATGACACGCTGCCAATTCGATTTGAAAGAACAAAAACCTTTTTCATGCATTCTGCGTGCTCAAAATTATTCCCAGCAACCGCATCTGCGCGGGTGCGCTAGTGAAAACTCCGCACAGATATTCATTGCTAAGGGACCCTTGCAATCGAATAAGATCTTCAGGGGCGTTAAGTTTCATTCCCACCTAAAGCTTCCTTCCCTATTCCTCCCTCCGCCACATCATCCTTTCAGTTCCCTTTCCATTTTCTCGTTGAAACCAACAGGAACTGTAATTTTAAAGAGATTTTTTTCAGAAATAAAATGAAGCTAAACTTATTATCCTACAACTTTACTGTGTTTGTGTTTTGTGTATTTTATTATGAGAGCTGTTATGCATAGTTTCTAATGCTAAATTTGAATGATTAGGTGAGACTGAGGAGGTTAGGAGTTTGAGGAGCTTCATGTGCTGCGTTTATATTCTTTCTAATCTAAATTATTATTAGCATGATGCATTAAATGAAATAATATAGGTAAACAGTATATATTCATGCAAAATATAGTCAATTTGTACTAGCAACTAGTGGAAGTTGTGTACGCAAAATATTTTTTATGACTATCAATATTAATGATAGTTTACGCTCGTATAGCTTAACTTTATTTTGCTTCATTCAGATTTCTTTATTGTTGTCTTCTTTTATTCTCTGTTTTAATTATACTTATGAATAAACAATATTTGGTGGTTGATACTCGTAGGCGTGAAGTGCGATTAATTCAGTTATTAATTGAAGACTTGTGTCATTAGAATATTTTCAACTTTCTCGCATGATAAAAACAGTACTCATCCACTAATAATACTAAGAATGGTGAATCAAAGAAAAATCTGTTATAGGTCTGTCGTGCCGTGACTTGACTGTTAGGGCTTGTGCACTTATTTGGGGGTTGGCGCGCTGTTGACTGATTCAGGCCTGTTTGCTCTCTCCCCCCCGCCTGCCTGTGTACGCGCGAGGCTTAAGCCTATTTCTATCTATCTGACTTTAATGTGCACGCTTGTGCTTATATTTAATAAACGGCTCTCACATCTAAGTGAGGCAAGTTTTTGGCTAGTTAGCCACGACACGACAAATGGCGTCGCAAGCAGGATGTGAATTACCTCTTAACGACCCAGCCATGGCTGAGGCCTGGCTGAGAAGCTTTGAAGCACTTAGCAGGCACAAAAAGCTGCAAGACAAAGACGACGAGAAGGAAGTGACGGACTTTTTTCTCTCCCGAGCTGGAATTAACGCCGTCAGATCTGTTTCGATCATGGCAAAGCCGAAAAACCTAGAAGAAATGACGTTCAAGGACATCAAAAAGCTCATTACTGATCGACTGCAGCCCAAGAAGAAACTGGTAATCGCTGAGCGCACAAGGTTCATGTCCCTTCGGCAGCAACCGACGGAGTCGGCACAGCAGTTCGCTGAGCGACTGAGGGACGCGGCGAGTCACTGTGAGTTCGAAAAGCTGAACGAAGAGGGCTGCACCCAGGCAGCCGAGGACGAACTGATTCAGACAATGCTGATCAGCGGGCTTAGTGACTCAAATTTTCGGGCAAAGGCACTCGAGCACATTCAAAACTCTGAGGCCCCCATAGCTCTGGACAAGTGCCTGGAATACATTCAGCAGTTGGAGCTCATCAATAGCTACAGCTCAGGCGATCGACCAGCTGGAGTGGATGCCAAAGAATCGGCGAAAATCCCGGTGGCGGCTGACGGGTCGACACTAGTTGCGAGCATCGACAAAAACCGCGGGGGTGGCAACGCCCCATGCAAGTCCTGCGGTCTGCAGCATCAACCAGGTCGATGTCCAGCGTTTGGAAAAACCTGCAACAAGTGCCACCGCAGGAATCACTTCGCCGCGGTCTGCCGGAGCGGCACTAAGCCGAGACCAACCGCACCAGCCCACGAGCTCGACACGAGCGAGTCCGAGCAGACTGGCGTCTACATGATCGATGGCCACCAGCGCGAGAACTACAGCATGAAGACAGTGCTCATTGAGGGCAAACCATTCAAGATGCAGCTGGACTCCGGATCCGGGGCCAGCATCATACCTGTCAACATCTGGAAAAGCCTCGGTGAGCCGAAATTGCGAAAATCAAAGCTGAGACTGCGCCAGTTCGACGGAACCATCATCAGAACGAAAGGCTGCTTTAACGCACTCATCGAGATTGGCAAGCAGATCGCATGCGCGGAGGTGACGGTCACTGAGTGCACCAAGGAGCACGGGCTCATTGGCACTGACGTGCTGAACTTCAGACTCGACTCGGCCACTGTCAACCACACCAAGCAGAGCACGACGCCCCTCGGCAAGCTCAAAGGCTTTCGTGCCCGGGTTCTGCTGAAAGAGAACGCGCAGCCGAGTTTTTTTGATGCACGACCGCTCCCGATTCACCTTAAGCCACTGGTGGTCGCCAAGCTGAGGACAATGATAGACTCCGGGATCCTGGAACCGGTGCCACCCGGTGGCAGCAACTGGGCGTCGCCGATCGTCGTCGTGCGCAAGGCGGACGGTGACCTCCGAATCTGCTCAGACTACAAAATCGGAGTGAACCCGAAAATCTGCTCCGACGCCTATCCGCTGCCAAACCTCGAGCAGGCCTTCAGCGCCCTTGCCGGAATGAAGCACTTCGCTATAGTCGATCTGGCCAACGCCTACAACCAGATCGAACTGGATGAGGCCTCTCGTGAGATACTCACTATCAACACTCCGGTGGGCCTGCTCAGATGGACGCGCATGCCCTACGGCGTCAAAACGGCGAGCGCTCAGTTCCAGGCGGCCATGGAGGCAACGGTCGGGAATTCGGTCAGCAATCTGGTGATCTACCAGGACGACATGTGTGTCGGAGCGAGCACGGAGGATGAGTTGGATGGCAAAGTCCGGGACCTTCTGAAGGCACTTTCTGATGCTGGCATGTCAATCAACGAGAAAAAGTGTGTTTTTCGCAGCACAGAGATCAGCTTCCTGGGCTACAGAATCTCAGCTGACGGAGTGCGGCCCGACCGGAAGCTTGTGGACAAGATTCTAGGAGCAAGGGAACCAACAAACAAGAGGGAGCTGGAGTCGTTTCTCGGAATGACCGTGTATTACTCGCGCTATATCAAGTCCTACTCGGAGAGAACGGAGCCGCTGACTGAGCTGCGAAGCAACAAAAATGTGTTTCGTTGGGGGCCGCAGCAGCAAAATGCATTCGACGATCTAAAGCAGGCCCTGGCAGCTTCACCAGTAGTCCAAATCTTCGACCCGAGAAAACGAACAACGCTAACAACCGACGCAAGTGAAAAGGCAATATCAGCGATCCTCTCTCAAGATGGCCATCCCGTGATGTACCTCTCAAGACGTCTGACAGCAGCGGAGAGGAATTATTCAAATATCGAGCGCGAGGCCCTGGCCGTTGTGTGGGCCACTAACAGGGCCAGGCACTTCCTCCTCGGCAGCAAGTTTGTACTTCAGTGCGATCACCAGCCGCTAGAGTTTATTTTCTGCCCATCTCGTGAGCTGCCAAAAGTTACATCTGCCAGGATCATGCGGTGGGCGCTCCAACTATCAGCTTTTGACTACGAGATCACCTACATCAAGGGCAGTTGCATACCGCATGTCGACGCACTGTCGCGGATTGAGTTCAGTCAAGACTGCGCTGGAGACGACGGCCAAGAAGGTTTCATTCACTGGGCCGAGACGGAGGTGCTCAAGCTGGATCAGATCAAGGACGCCACCGACAGGGATCCGGTGCTCTCTGGCATCAAGCGCAGAATTCGGAACAATGCGTGGAACAACTGCTCGGCTGCTGAGAGGCCGTACAAAGCTGTTCGTCAGCAGCTGTCAGTCGAAGACGGAGTCGTCTGCCTCGGCGATCTGGTTGTGCCTCCGAGCCAGCTGAGGAGAGAGGTGCTGCGAGCAGCTCACAGTGACTCACACTGCGGTGTCCTGGCAACAAGAAATCGACTCAAGCTAGAAGCCTGGTGGCCAGGGCATTGTGAAGACGTCGAGAACTTCGTCAAGCAATGTCAGCGATGTGCGGAGATTCGGCCTATTCCGGCCAGGACGCGACACACGTGGCCTAGTGAAGCTGGACCATGGCAACGCGTGCACATGGACCATGGTCACGTGCGTGGAGTCGGTCTCCTGCTCATCCTGGTGGACGCATTCTCCGGCTGGCCTGAGGCTGTGCCAGTTGCTGACAGGAGTGCAGTGACTGTCATTAAAGTGCTTCGCTTGATCTTCTCACGCATGGGCGTGCCACACACACTGGTGGCGGATAATGCGCCAGAGTTTCGAGACCAACAACTGCACGAGTGGCTCAAGAAGATCGGCTGCTAGCCGATGCACTCTCCGCCCTACCATCCACAGTCCAACGGCTGCGCGGAGCGGATGGTACAGACAGTGAAACGCGGACTGCGGGCCTTCACGGCGCACCAAGGCCGATTCGATGCGTACCTCGCCAAGCTGCTGCTGAACTACCGGGCCACTCCGCGGGGCGACGGGCGCGGCAGTCCATCAGCGCTTATGGGACGGCAGCTGCGGAGTCCGCTGACTCTGCAATTCGGCACGGACGCACCGCTCGTCTACCAGTCGCGACCCGGGGCACCGGCCGAGGCGGTCCGCTTCGTTGTGCAGGCAGGCAGCAACACGGCGGTGGTCACCCGAGACAACGACGACAAACCGGTTCTGGCGCACCGCGACCAGCTGCGCCAACGCCCGAGTTCAGATCTGGAGGACCTAGGCCAGGCCGAATCTGTGGCCAACCCGGAAGCTGACGGCGATCACCCCAGACCTGACGGCGATCACCCGAGACCTGACGGCGATCACCCGGGACCTGACGGCGATCACCCGAGACCTGACGGCGATCCCCCGGGTCCTGAGGAAGCGGCGCCTCCGCAGCAGCCTGCCGCTGCGGCACCGGAGCCACGGCGGAGCTGCCGGTCGACCAAGGGGATCGCGCCGGATCGTCTGTCTCCTCGGTGGTGATGGGGGCGGATGTCGTGCCGTGACTTGACTGTTAGGGCTTGTGCACTTATTTGGGGGTTGGCGCGCTGTTGACTGATTCAGGCCTGTTTGCTCTCTCCCCCCCGCCTGCCTGTGTACGCGCGAGGCTTAAGCCTATTTCTATCTATCTGACTTTAATGTGCACGCTTGTGCTTATATTTAATAAACGGCTCTCACATCTAAGTGAGGCAAGTTTTTGGCTAGTTAGCCACGACACGACAAGGTCCTTTATCAGTCTGTCGTCAGAATGATATCAGAGTCCAGCGTACTCAAATCGGGACTTACATGACCTGTCACGGGGGACTCCTATGAATACGAACCCAATCTTTAACAGTGGGTGGTGTTAAATGAGAATGAAAAGCTTACTGATTTTTTCGATGGCTGGTTGTGTGCAGCGACACGAGCGGGTTCGTAAGTGAATCAGTTGAGGAAGGCAGCGAAGCTCTGCCTGAGCCCTGCGTCATTGCGTTATTATCTGACGAGGTTCCTGAGGTAGATATGTTCGTGGGCCTTGTTATTTGGTTCGACTACCTAGTATTGCTGTCTCTGGACGGCGTACAAAGGCTGCGGTGCCACTGTAGGCTGCAGTGACAGTGACGGACCTGAGTGGTCAGAAGGTGCGTCAAATCCGCCAACAAATTGTGGGCTTCGGAGACATCTGTGGAATCGGCGCCAACGCAGCCTCCGTGTTTGTGTCCAGTGGAAACAAAATCGCTGCGTTCAGCTTGGCGACTGGCCAGATGAAGACGGTCATCACGCTGTCTCAGCTTCCTGACGCTGATCTGCGCAACCTGGCGATCCACGACAACTGCATTCTGGTGACAGACTTTGGGCGCAATCAGGTGCACAGATTTTCTCAGCTGTGGGTAGTTACCTCTCAGCAGTGGGAGAGACAGATTGACGCAAAAATTTCAGTGCATGCAATGTTGCGCTCACGGTGGCATTCAGTCCTCAAAGTGTGACTAACACATCCCAGACGCTGATTCACCAGAATGCCTCACTCACGAGTCGCTTAGGCTGGGGACAAATGAAATTGAATAAGGCACTCTCAAAGCGTAGCTATTTTTGTGGCTTATTGCTGAGTGCGCTATAAATTTAGATTCGCGCAAAGAAATATGTTTATTCAAAATCGAGAGTTTCAATTTAACCTAAAAAGTTCTTTCAGTAATAAAAGTCCCCAAAAGAAACATGCACTTATGTTTGCGCTAGCAATTTGCTATTCGCAAAATCAGAAATTTTGTTCAGTAACTACTCCCAGCTGGTTTTTTTCCAATTGCGATTTAGTATGATTTGCGCACCATTTATCTGACTGCTTTTGTCATTGGCAAGGAAATGAAAATGGATATTTACTAATGAAGTGGCCTAAAACTACTTAAAATTACTACCTCTTCACTTTATAACATATGTTTTGGTTAAAGAATTAATCCAATCAATAAATCAATTCACTCAGTCCAAGAGCTTCGAGTGGCACTCTGACATTCTCTAAGAGCTGAAGCTTTTTTGCCTGACTTCATTGCGAATGCGGCTGAGTGGCGAACACCAGCAGCCGCTTGTTGAATGGGTCAGCCACCACCAGATGCTCGCGCTGACCGACCGTCGCCACCAGCAGACCACATGGATTGCTGAGTCTGCCATCACCGCTGCCGCTCACCCCCAGAGTCCACAGCAGCGTCCCGTCGTCTGCAGCCACCGCTCTCACTGAGTGACCATCAAATTCACTCACGAACAGGCGGCCTCTGCTGTCAACGGCCACATCAGCTGGCCAAGCAAACTGTTCGAGGCCTGAAGCCTGAGTCGGGTAGGAGGCGACCAGCTGCTGGGTGTCAATGCGCACTCTGTGCACCTGATTGCGCTTCCTGTCCGTCACCAGAATGCAGTTGTCGTGGATCGCCAGGTTGCCCAGTAGAGCGTCAGGAAGCTGAGACAGCCTGATGACCGTCTCCATCTGGCCAGTCGCCAAGCTGAACGCAGCGATTTTGTTTCCACTGGACACGAACACGGAGGTTGCGTTGGCGCCGATTCCACTGGTGTGACCGAAGCCCTCAATTTGTGGGTGGATTTGACGCACCTTTTGGCCGCTCAGGTCCGTCACTGTCACTGCGCTAGGCTGAGCAATGAACAGCAGCTGACGGTCGCAGTGAAGGCCATGGATGTACTTGTCCCAGTCGACTTCGCAGTGGCACCGCAGCTTTTTGGAGCCGTTCAGAGATAAAACTCCTAGGTGGTCGATTTTACCTAATATTTTTTTACCTAGCAATGCAATGACGCAGGGGTCAGGAAGAGCCTCGGTGCCTTCTGCTGAGCTTGCCGGCACAACACGGCCTGAGCGGTCGCTCACGAACCCGCTGGTGTCGCTGCACACAGCCAGCCATCGAGGGAGGTAATCCAGCTTCACCTCGTGACTGAACACCATCGGCTCGAGCAGCATCGCCTCACAGCAGCGTCGATCTCCTCAGAGCTTGCAGTCACCGCAGCGTCTCTCGACCCGTCCCGACCGCCCGATCCTCCCGCACATCTGCCCATCAGCCGCTCGAGCTCGCCCAAAAGCCGCAGCTGCTGCTCCTCTCTGTCGCTCTGCTCTCGTTGCAGACGCGCTGCCTGCTCAAGGTCCGCCTCCAAGTCTCCGAGCGATAGCTGCATCGACTCGACTACGTTCACGAGCTCTGCGATGTCGCCTTTGGCCTCCGCCGTGGCCACCTCCTGCTTGTAGCTGCACACATCCTCTTGGTCCCGCTCGCACACACGCACAGCCTCAATCACACTCTCAAGCGGGCCCCTCACACTCGCACGAAACGAGTCGAGGTCTCGCTGCACTTGGTCGAATCTCTGGTCAACGTGTTGGAGCAGCTGCTGGAGGCGGAGACGCAGCAAAATTCAGAAGTTTTCTGTATTTGCGAAACTATATTAAGGAAGTGTTTCTTTGCTATGATGTGGGATTTTTTCTAGTTATTTGATTCCGCGCAGGAATTCAAATTACAGGATCCAGAAATCGGATATGTTTTTGTGCTCTTCTTGGGACTTCGTCTCATGAATTGATGCTTTTTGTTGCCCCAGACTTTAGCATCGAATATACAAGGAGCATTTGTTCATGTATTTTAGGGTGGTCAGGATTTCAGGATCCCGATGTAAAATTGCTGAATTTAGTGATGCCTAGATGATTTCCTCCCTATTCCTCATCCTCTCTCGCCCTTTGCCCTTTCTCATCCCTGTCCTCTCCGCCCCTGTCATCTAACTTCCGAATTCCCTTTTTTCTTCTTGTCCCTCCACCTTCGCCTTTCCAATGTCCTCTACCTCCTATCTAACATTCTCTATCTTTCCCAGCCTATTCTCAGTCCTTCTCCCCTCTCTATCCCTCCCTCTCCTGCCCTGCCCATTATTCCTTTTTCTCCCCTCTCATTCATCTTGGGTTCCACCACCTCCTCTCCTCGCATGATTTTTCGTAGTAAATAAATGTTTTCTGACAAAAATGTATACTAATAATTAATTAACTACCGCAAACCGACAAACAACAATATGAAGTACGCAGAACACATTTCATTGGTCACAATTCTCCTATAACTCTAACTTTGTCTTAAACTCAAGGAAAAACAACCGAACCACCGTCTTCCAGCTAAATTCCTTTAAATCTGCTTGGCATTTTCAGCTCAGTGATTTTCTCGGCCGTGGGTAGTTACCTCTCAGCAGTGGAAGAGACAGTTTGAAGCAAGAATTCCAGTGCATGCAGTGCTACGTTCAGTGTGGCACTCAGTGCTCAAAGTGTGACTAACACATCCCAGACGCTGATTCACCAGAATGCCTCACTCACGAGTCGCTTAGGCTGGGGACAAATGAAATTGAATAAGGCACTCTCAAAGCGTAGCTATTTTTGTGGCTTATTGCTGAGTGCGCTATAAATTTAGATTCGCGCAAAGAAATATGTTTATTCAAAATCGAGAGTTTCAATTTAACCTAAAAAGTTCTTTAAGTAATAAAAGTCCCCAAAATAAATGTGCACTTTTGTTTACGCTAGCAATCAGCAACAGCTTCCCATTGGGCAACGGAAGAATTCGCAATGAATGGAAATCTAAAAAGCAACAAATTTTGAAATTTTGTTCAGTAACTACACAGAAAATCAATTTTGCGCACCATTTATCTGACTGCTTTTGGGATTGGCAAAGTAATGAATGTAGATTTTTATTAATGAAATTACTTTGTAGTGACCTTCGCGAAAGTTCTTTACCGTACGTAATTTTTTACAAGTATTTCTAGAAATTTCCATTAAAGGTACAAACTTAATTTCCACATCTTTCTAGAAATTTCCTAAGTGCAATATCCACACCTTTTAGCAATAATTATAATTTAGTAAATTATATAAATTTATATTCATTCCTTATTTGCTCACATCCAATATTAGTAATAAATCGTTCATTCAAACTTTGTTATACCGTGCAATATTTTTCCAGAAAGTTCCGGAAAGTCAAATAAACATTATAAATACACGAGACCAAAAAGCTAATTAAGCAAGACATTTCTGATCTCATACGAGAATCAATAAACAACCAAAAAAAACCACCGCCTTGCTCTCGCCTTATTTAACCGAACCCCCTACAACTGGTCCGGTGAGGCTACCTTACCATGTCTACCAACGACGAACATCAACTGGGCGCCGACGCCTCAGCAGGAAATGCCAACGCTTCCGCAAACGCATCGGCCAGCGCCGCCGCAGCCACCAGCGCCTCAGCCGCCATCACCTCCAACACCGTCGCCGCTAGCGAAGCCAACGTCTCCGCCGTCGCTGTGAAGGTGCCGCCATTTTATCGCAACAACCCGGACGCATGGTTCCGCACGCTGGAGTCGCAATTCCACCTAGCACGCATCACTTCAGCCGAGACGAAGTTGCACTATCTGGTCGCTCATCTTCCGGAAGACATCGCGTCGGTCCTTCTCTCTGCAGACACGCAGCCCGACTACGCGAGCCTCAAGAACGACGTCAGCGCCATGGTCCAGAAGAGCCAGCAAGAAAAAGTCGCCGAAATCCTCGCCACATCCGACCTAGGAGGCGACAAACCATCGATATTCCTGAAGCGCCTTAACGCCAAGATGTCCGGCTGTGGGCTGACGCCGACGGACGACATGCTCAGGGCGACCTTGATGCGCTGCCTCCCAAGCGAGTTACGCATCGCATTATCCGGATTTCCGAAGAAAACTCCAACGGAGCTAGCCGAGATCGCCGACACGATGCTCAGCATCCGAAGCGCCAACACCTCGGTCAACGCCGTCCAATCCCAGGCCAGCACTCCAGAGCGGAAGGGAGACGCCGCACCTCGCAGCCTGCCACCGTCCAACAACATCGCGCCGTTTCACCCGGGTCAACGGAACGTCATCTGCCGGGCGCACATCTACTACGGAACGCAAGCTCGCACCTGCCGACGCTGGTGCCAGTTCCCCAAAGTGCCCGGAGGCCGTCAACCTCGCATCCTGTCCAACAGAGAGTCGACGCCTTCACAGTCCAGGGCTTCTTCACCGACGCGTCAGACATCGGGAAACTGGACGGCGCTGCCCAACACGCCGCAGTGAGCAGCGCCAAAGTCTCAGCGGCGAGCAAGCAACTCTTGGTAGTGGAGGTAACCATGGCGAGTCAGCGATTGTCCTTCCTTGTTGACACCGGGGCCGCCGTCTCTATCCTCCCTCCCAAGCACCTACACCAGGACTACATCCAGGCTACGGGATTCCGACTGACAACCGCCACCGGTGCCCCAATCCCTGTCGCCGGAGAAGCCACCATCGACATCAACATCCAAGGCCTTCGACGCTCGTTCCGCTGGACATTCCTCGTCGCTTCCGTCGTACAACCAATCATCGGCTACGACTTCCTAAGCCACTTCGGTCTGACTGTCGACTGCAGAGCGCGCCAGCTGGTTGATCCAGCCACGAGACTGCACACGCCGTCCCTGCCAGTAGCCGCTGTGTCTGTCGACGACGTCACCGTGTCCCTCGCCTACCCCAATGAGTGCGACCCACGCGTTCGCCAACTAATCGACCGATTTCAGGACACCTTCACGTACGTCGAAGGAGGTCGACTACCACCCGCCACCGAAGTGAAGCATGACACCAAGCACCACATCGTCACCGACAAGCGACCTCCAGTACACGCCAAGGCCCGACAGCTCCATCCGGAGAAACTAGCCATCGCTCGCGAGGAATTCCGACAACTCCTGGAGGCCGGCTACCTGCGTCCATCATCCAGCGCTTGGGCTTCACCGCTGCACATGGCTCCAAAGAAGGACGACGGAAAACCCAACGGCAAATGGCGACCGTGCGGCGACTACCGCGCACTCAATAAGATCACCCAGCCAGATCACTATCCGGTGCCACACATTCAGTGCTTCACCCGCTACCTGCACGGCGCCAAGATCTTCTCGAAGCTCGACCTGGTCCGGGCGTATCACCAAATCCCAATCGCCAAGGAGGACATCCCGAAGACCGCCATCATCACGCCATTCGGCCTGTACGAGTGGATTCGGATGCCCTTCGGGCTGCGCAACGCCGGACAGACATTCCAGAGGTTTATCGACACCGCGCTTCGAGGCTTTGACAACGTCATCGCGTACGTCGACGATCTCCTCATCTACTCAACGACGGAAGAAGACCATCTGCATCACCTCGAACAAGTCCTCGGGAGATTGGCTCAGTACGGTCTCAAAGTGCAGCTCAGCAAGTGCGCCTTCATGCGAAGCGAAGTGACATTCCTTGGACATCACGTGAGCGCCGACGGGATTCGTCCACTGGACTCGAGGGTTGACGCCATACGCAACTGGCCGGTCCCGCGCGACGCCCAGGCTCTGCGACGATTCCTAGGAACCATCGGCTTTTACCGTCGATTCATCCCGAAATTCAGCCACATCGCATCACCACTGCAATCGCTCGTCACCGCGTCGCTGAAGACACCACGCAACTACCAGTGGTCCTCGGATCATCAAGCCGCCTTCGACCGACTCAAGTCAGGACTAGCCGAGCGCCTGCTGCTGCATCATCCGGACCCAAACTGCACTTCCTACAGCCTCGTCACCGATGCGTCTGCCACGTGCGTAGGTGCCGCACTGCACCAGGTCGACGGTCAGCAACCTGCACCACTCGGACTATTCAGCAAGTCCTTGACACCGACGCAGCGCGCGTACTCGGCCTTCGATCGAGAACTGCTTGCTGTCTACCTGGCCGTTCTACTGTCTACCTGGCCGTTCTACATTTCCGCAGCCTCATTGAGGGTCGCCAAGTCACCGTCTTCACGGACCATAAGCCCCTCGCGCAGGCTTTCCACAGCGGTCAGCCAGGTACATCCGACAGAAACCAGCGTTACTTCAGTATCATCTCCGAGTACGTCGCCGACTTCGTCTACATCCGAGGCTCCGACAACGTCGTCGCTGATGCACTGTCGAGACTGTCCGACGCCGAAGATTCACCGCCGAAGACCATCGCACAGACCTCAGTCGAGCCGCCGGTCGATCTACCTGCCATCGCTGAGGAACAGCAGCGAGCCAACTTGCAGCCGAGCGACAACTGTCGACATTTCAAGTTTGATGGCAACCACTCGTTGCTATGCGAGACCTCCACGAGCTATCCTCGGCCGGTCGTTCCCAAGGCACTCCAGGAGCCGCTCATCAAGAGTTTTCACCAACTAGGCCACTACGGGTTCCGCAAAACAGCCAACCTGCTCAGCACACGCTACTTCTGGCCAGGAATGCGGGACGCCATCAAGCAGTACTGCAGAGCGTGCGAGACCTGCCAACGGACGAAGATAAGCCGCCACACGACGACTGGCATCTCCGTGTTCGATCTTCCATCCAGCCGGTTCGAATCCGTCCATATCGACATCGTTGGTCCGCTGCCCGTGCCCGACAGGAAGTTCGACATCTCCTGTGGTCTGACTCCTCGATACCTGCTCACTATAATTGACCGCAACACCAGCTGGATCGAGGCGTCACCACTCGAATCTGTCACCGCCGAAAGCGTCGCATCTGCCTTCATCGCCACCTGGGTATCGCGCTTCGGAGTTCCATTGTACGTTGTCACCGACCGAGGACCACAATTCGAATCCGACTTTTTCAACCGCGTCGCCAAGGTCATCGGATTTCACCGACTACGAACAACCGCCTACCATCCTCAAACGAATGGAAAGGTCGAGAGGGCGCATCGGACGTTGAAGACCATCCTGAAGACTCGGGGTGAATCCTGGCTTGAAGCACTGCCTCTCGCCCTTCTCGCCATGAGAATATCACCTGACGACAACGGAATCAGCCCCTTCACGCGACTAACCGGCGAGCACCCAATGGTTCCAAGGATCCAGACGACCGAGGACACCTCATCAGAGACCATCCGCCTGCGCTTGGACGACCTGCTGGAGACGACCAGACCGCAACCAGATCGGCTGCAGTACATCCCGAGCGACCTCGGCACGGCTGAGAGGGTCTGGGTTCGAGTCGACCGCACCAGGAGACCTCTGGAAGCCCCCTACCAAGGCCCGTTCTCCGTGATCCGGCGGACACCGAAGTTCTTTATCATCGAGACCAACCCCGGACACGAGGAATCCGTCTCTGTGGACCGCCTGAAGCCCTGTCGACAAGCAACATCACCAGCGACGAGGACGACAGCACGAGCGACTGACCCGCCAGTCGACCACCCAGAGGAGCAACCGAAGATCACCCCAGCAACTGACCCGGTGACCAACCAGCCCGACGAAATCGCCGAGCCGCTGCCGGCACCCGCGAACACCGAGACCGACCCGAGGCGGACACGCAGCGGCCGGCACGTCAAGTTCAAGCCTAAAAATGACTATTACTATTTTTGACTACTTTGGTCTAACTCAAAAATGACATTCTCACCTTGTACATACCCCTGCATCCGTTTAAATGTAGCTGAGCTACCGTACCATACAACCGCAACCTTTTGATCCCATGCACATGTACCTATAGAAAGCCTCATTATGTATAACCATCGCCACGCATCATCCGCTCATCCATAGGGACTCCATCTTCCGCGGGGGGAATGTTGTAGTGACCTTCGCGAAAGTTCTTTACCGTACGTAATTTTTTACAAGTATTTCTAGAAATTTCCATTAAAGGTACAAACTTAATTTCCACATCTTTCTAGAAATTTCCGAAGTGCAATATCCACACCTTTTAGCAATAATTATAATTTAGTAAATTATATAAATTTATATTCATTCCTTATTTGCTCACATCCAATATTAGTAATAAATCGTTCATTCAAACTTTGTTATACCGTGCAATATTTTTCCAGAAAGTTCCGGAAAGTCAAATAAACATTATAAATACACGAGACCAAAAAGCTAATTAAGCAAGACATTTCTGATCTCATACGAGAATCAATAAACAACCAAAAAAAACCACCGCCTTGCTCTCGCCTTATTTAACCGAACCCCCCTACAACTTAAAACTGCTTAAAACTGCCTAAATTTACTACTACTTCAATTCATACCGTATGTTTTGGGTAAAAAATTAATCCAATCAATAAATCAATTCACTCAGTCCAAGAGCTTCGAGTGGCACTCTGACATTCTCTAAGAGCTGAAGCTTTTTGCCTGACTTCATTGCGAATGCGGCTGAGTGGCGAACACCAGCAGCCGCTTGTTGAATGGGTCAGCCACCACCAGATGCTCGCGCTGACCGACCGTCGCCACCAGCAGACCACATGGATTGCTGAGTCTGCCGTCACCGCTGCCGCTCACCCCCAGATTCCACAGCAGCGTCCCGTCGTCTGCAGCCACCGCTCTCACTGAGTGACCATCAAATTCACTCACGAACAGGCGGCCTCTGCTGTCAACGGCCACATCAGCTGGCCAAGCAAACTGTTCGAGGCCTGAAGCCTGAGTCGGGTAGGAGGCGACCAGCTGCTGGGTGTCAATGCGCACTCTGTGCACCTGATTGCGCTTCCTGTCCGTCACCAGAATGCAGTTGTCGTGGATCGCCAGGTTGCCCAGTAGAGCGTCAGGAAGCTGAGACAGCCTGATGACCGTCTCCATCTGGCCAGTCGCCAAGCTGAACGCAGCGATTTTGTTTCCACTGGACACGAACACGGAGGCTGCGTTGGCGCCGATTCCACTGGTGTGACCGAAGCCCTCAATTTGTGGGTGGATTTGACGCATCTTTCGGCCGCTCAGGTTCGTCACTGTCACTGCGTCAGGCTGAGCAATGAACAGCAGCTGGCGGTTGCAGTGAAGGCCTGTGATGGAATTGTTCCAGTCGATGTCGCAGTGGCATCGCAGGTTTCGTGAGCCGTCAAAAGACAGCACAGCTAAATGGTGTTTGTTAGGAACCGTATTTTCAAAACAGGCAAATATGCTGGGCTGGGGCAAAGCCTCGCTGCCTTCTTCTGCTGAGTCGGCCGGCAAAACACGGCCTGAGCGGTCACTCACGAACCCGCTGGTGTCGCTGCACACAGCCAGCCATGAAACTGCATCATCCAGCTTCACCTCGTGACTGAGCACCATCGGCTCGAGCAGCATCGCCTCACAGCAGCGTCGATCTCCTCAGAGCTTGCAGTCACCGCAGCGTCTCTCGACCCGTCCCGACCGCCCGATCCTCCCGCACATCTGCCCATCAGCCGCTCGAGCTCGCCCAAAAGCCGCAGCTGCTGCTCCTCTCTGTCGCTCTGCTCTCGTTGCAGACGCGCTGCCTGCTCAAGGTCCGCCTCCAAGTCTCCGAGCGATAGCTGCATCGACTCGACTACGTTCACGAGCTCTGCGATGTCGCCTTTGGCCTCCGCCGTGGCCACCTCCTGCTTGTAGCTGCACACATCCTCTTGGTCCCGCTCGCACACACGCACAGCCTCAATCACACTCTCAAGCGGGCCCCTCACACTCGCACGAAACGAGTCGAGGTCTCGCTGCACTTGGTCGAACGTGTTGGAGCAGCTGCTGGAGGCGGAGACGCAGCGACTCGGTGTCTTCTCCCAGTCGGAGAGCCTGTGAGTAGGCGCTTAGCTGCTGATCGACCTCATCCTTGAGCTTGAGAGCATCAGCCACATCGACACTGAGGTGCGAGTCGCACAGGTGAGCGCGGGAGAACGGGCCCAGGCCGACTGCGGTCTGGTCGCAGACGACGCAGAGAGGGAGAGGGGGAGGCGACGAAGGGGCGTCCGAACTCGAGCTGTCGCTGGAGTCTCCAGCTCCAGCTGGAGCTGGATATTGTGTCGGCAGTTTCAGTTTCTTTCGATTCCAAAAGTTGGTGCTGCTAGCAACTCAAACTCGTGCTTAAGTACTTGGAGACAGCTGGAATTTGTTGAATAATATTTTATTTCATTATTCAAAGGCCGGTCAGAATCATTCAAAAAAAATGTTGTAAAATGGGTTTTGTATTAATATGTATTTTGAAAAATTGCTTGACTGTTTCTTCTTCAGTTTGAATTGCTGCATTCGAGGCATTTACTCGTATCTTATAAAAGCAATCGCAGCATTCAGAATAGCCTTTTTGCACAAAGCGACTGTACAGCCTGGGACCTCTGCCCCCTGCTCTGAGTGTCCATCTATTCTGAGCAGCGCACAGACGGTCAGTAGCTGTACAGTCCAGAACAATCCAGTTTTCGAGTCTTTGGAAGCAAAGCTGTTCAGTCAAGCCACGAGTACGGAGCTATTCAGCCTCCAGCAGTGTACAGTGAGACATTGTGCTGATAAAGAGGCTCATTCTTAAAAGCAACTCCTGCGTCAATTCTAAGCTAAAAGGACTAGTCAGGCAAGCAATCTACTTTTAGTCTTGTGAAACTGAAAATACTCTTGAAAAGCCTTTCTTCCTGAAAAGAAAGAAGAGCAATCCGCTCCTCAGGCACCCATCCGCCCCCATCAGGCACCAATCAGCCCCCATCAGACACCAATCCGCCTCCATCATACACCAATCCGATCCCATCAGACACCAATCCGCTCCCAGCAGACACAATTCCGCCCCCATCAGATACCAATCCGCCCCCGTCAGGCACCAATCCGCCCCCATCAGGCACCAATCAGCCCCCATCAGACACCAATCCGCCCCATCAGACACCAATCCGCCCCATCAGACACCAATCCGCCTCCATCATACACCAATCCGATCCCATCAGACACCAATCCGCTCCCAGCAGACACCAATCCGCCCCCGGCAGACACCAATCCGCCCCCATGAGGCACCAATCCGCCCCATCAGACACCGATCACCAGACACCGAAGCCTCCATTTTTTTCAGAATGCTTCCTGGAGTTGCAGCGGCCAGCGATGTCGTGTCTTCGACACAGTTGAAGTCCCTGAGTCTGAGTGAGGCAGCCCATCAGCTTCATCAGCCCTTAGCTTAAAGCAAGCAAGCCAAAGCCCAGTCTCAGTCACCAGTTCGCGCTTGGTTTCAAGCAAATTACTAGAAAAAATAAACCGAATGGGATGACCAGTCAAATTATATTAATAATTAATAAGTGCATTAGTTAGCGAACACAGCAGAGCGAGAGTACAAAAATAAAACAAACTAGTTGAAAAATTATTGCGCAAGCTGAAGAGCGGACAAAATGCTGTATTGGTAAATATTATTAATAATATCAGCACCGAGACTTAGAGGGAACAAAGACTAAATATCAGCAACAAGACTTAGCCAGAACAAAGACTAAATATTAGCACCAAGACTTAGCCAGAACAAAGACTAAATATCAGCACTTAGCCAGAACAAAGACTAAATATAAGACAAAGACTTAGCCAGAACAAAGACTGAACAGTGCAAAAACAAAGCAGCCAATAGAAAAGTGCCGGGACTGGGGCGGCAGTGCAGAGGCTGGGATAAATACGCAGGCGTGCCTACTCACGCCCAGACTGTCAGTAGCAAGGTGAGCAAGTGAAGCGCATCGTTGCGGCCCCTCAGAAGTCGGCGTTCATCTTAAACTCGCGGTCGTTCTCGCCCAGCACGCGGCTCATGACGCCCGCCTTCTGGTACTCGCCGACGCGCTTCTCGAAGAAGTTCGTCTTGCCCTCCAGGCTGATGTTCTCCATGAAGTCGAACGGGTTCTCCGAGTTGAAGGCCTTGGGGCAGTCGAGCTCGGTGAGCAGGCGGTCGGCCACGAACTCGATGTAGCGGCACATGGAGGCGCAGTTCATGCCGATCAGGCTGACGGGCAGCGCCTCCGTCAGGAAGCTCTGCTCGATGGCCACGGCGTCGCGGATGATCTCCTCGATGCGCTGCCGGCTGGGCGGCCGCTGCAGGTGGCGGAACATCAGGCAGGCAAAGTCCGTGTGGAGGCCCTCGTCCCGGCTGATCAGCTCGTTGCTGAAGGTCAGGCCTGGCATCAGGCCGCGCTTCTTCAGCCAGAAGATGGCGGCGAAGCTGCCGCTGAAGAAGATGCCCTCAACGGCGGCGAAGGCCACGATGCGCTCGCCGAAGCTGGCGCGCTGGTGCGAGATCCAGTTGAGCGCCCAGTCGGCCTTGCGCCGCACCGGGGGCAGCGTCTCGATGGCGTTGAACAGCAGGTCCCGCTTGGACGGCTCGCGCACGTAGCTGTCAATCAGCAGCGAGTACATCTCCGAGTGGATGTTCTCGATCATGATCTGGAAGCCGTAGAAGCAGCGCGCCTCCGGGATCTGCACCTCCTGGGCGAACCGCTCCACCAGGTTCTCGTTCACGATGCCGTCCGAGGCGGCGAAGAACGCCAGCACGTACGAGATGAAGTGGCGCTCGTTGTCCGTCAGCTGCTTCCAGTCCTCCAGGTCCTTGCTGAGGTCCACCTCCTCCACTGTCCAGAAGCTGGCCACGGCCTTCTTGTACATCTGCCAGATGTCCTGGTACTGGATCGGCATGATCACGAAGCGGTGCGGGTTCTCGCGCAGCAGCGGCTCCACGGCCTCGGCGGCCTTCAGCTGCTCCCGCTGAGGCTCCCCGGCCCGCTTGGCGGGGCTTCCGGCTGCTGCCACGTTCACCGGCTTCAGCGGGCTCGCCACCTGCTGGCTGGCCTCCTGCGGCTGCGGCGGCGCGTTCTCGTTGGCGACTGCGTCCATGGCTGACTGAGCTGGAGAGCGGGCTGGCGGGGTGTCAGGCTGGTGATGCCCGTGTGACCCCCCTGATTGTCCTGTGACCCCCCTGATTGTCCTGTGACCCCTCCTGATTCTCTAGTGACCCCCCCTGATTGTCCAGTGACCCCCCTGATTGTCCTGTGACCCCTCCTGATTCTCTAGTGACCCCTGCTGATTCTCTAGTGATCCCTGCTAATTGTCCAGTGACCCCTCCTGATTGTCCAGTGACCCTCCTGATTCTCTAGTGACCCCTGCTGATTCTCTAGTGATCCCTGCTAATTGTCCAGTGACACCTCCTGATTGTACTGTGACCCCTCCTGATTGTCCAGTGACCCCTCCTGATTGTCCTGTGACCCCTCTGATTGTCCAGTGACCCCCTGGTTGTCCAGTGACCCCTCCTGATTGTCCAGTGACCCCCCTGATTGTCCTGTGACCCTCCTGATTGTCCAGTGACCCCTCCTGATTCTCTAGTGATCCTCTTGATTGTCCAGTGACCCCTCCTGATTGTCCAGTGACCCCTCCTGATTCTCTAGTGACCCACTTGATTGTCCTGTGACCCCTCCTGATTGTCCAGTGACCCCTATTAATTCTTTAGTGACCCTCTTGATTGTCCAGTGAGCCCCATGAATCCCTAATTTAGAGAACTCTTTACCCGTGGCTTTCTTAATTTGCTATTTATCCTAAGGGAATAAAATACAACTGCATGAGAAAAATTACTAGCAATAAAAACAAAATAAAAGAAAAACTACTACAAAAGCTTCGTAAAAACGTTTTCACCCTCAGAGCTTAGCAGCTGACAGTTACAACTTTTCTGATATTATAATAATTTAAGACAAGAAAGCAACAAGCAACAAGAAATGCCAGATGATTAATTTGCAAATAGCTACTAGCAATAGTTGATTAGCATTAAGGTGCCTATTTGTTTACAAAGATATCATAAAATAATAATAAATACAAGCACATAATTGCAGTAGCTAAAACTAACAAATACTTTCACGAACTTCAGCATAAAATAAGATTAAAATTATACACAGAAGTTAGTTGCGCTATTATTCAGGGTACGTCAGGTACCCACAATGTCGATAAAATTATGGGAAGAAAGTTAAAATGTAAGGACACTTCAATATATTGGTAATAGTACACAATGGGGTTGTTGGTATCCAAGAGAAAAAGTACATATTGGGCATGTTGCTATCAAGGGGCACAAAAAACACAATGGGGTTGTTGCTACCAAGTGGGAAAAGTACATGTTGGGGATTTTGCTTTCAAGGGGGATAAAAGTACATATTGGGGATATTGCTATCAAGGGGCACAAAAAAACACAATGGGATTGTTGCTACCAAGTGGGAAAAGTACACATTGGGGATATTGCTATCAAGGGGCACAAAAGTACATTAGAGATGTTGCAATCAAGGGGTACAAAAGTACATATTGGAGATTTTGCAATCAAGGGGTACAAAAGTACATATTGGAGATTTTGCAATCAAGGGGTACAAAAGTACATATTGGAGATGTTGCAATCAAGGGGTACAAAAGTACATATTGGAGATGTTGCAATCAAGGGGCACAAAAGTACAAAAATGGGATTTTGCTACTAAGGAGAACAAAAGAACATAATAAGGAGGTTGCAATCAAGGGATGCAAAATTACACAATGGGGATGTCTTTGTCCCGTTGGTCAGCAGCAACTCACAACAGCCTGCCCCGGCATTCCCGAGCTCGGCAGAAGCAGCGCAGAGTCTTGCCAGGCACGCTGCCCACCTGATAATTGTAGTCCCAGCACAGCTCCTCACCAGCTCGAACTCTTTTGCAGGTGAAAAAAGCGATCTCTGGGAAGCGCGGGTCGTGTGTGTTCACGAACACGTTCTGGACAATGACATTGGGCGCGCAGGAGTGATTGAGGTAGCGGCCCAGGTTGCCAATGCGCTTGGCGTCCATGATGTAGGGCTGCGACTCGCCTAGAAAGGCGCGCAGGCAGGCGGCCGGCCCGGCGGCTTCAAGGACGTCGTCGTCCTCGGCCTCCTCGACCGGCTGGTCGGCGATGTTGGCAACTGAGGACGGGGGCTGGGAGCTAAGGGGGAGGGATGAGAGGAAATAGCCATGACTATGGATTTCATGTTTCTAAATAAAATCTATGTAAAAATGCAGTGAAAGACGCAGGTTTGAACCAATCAAAACACAGATAGATAGATAGATAGATAGATAGATAGATAGATAGATAGATAGATAGATAGACACATAGATAGATAGATAGATAGATAGATAGATAGATAGATAGACACATAGATAGATAGATAGATAGATAGATAGATAGACACATAGATAGATAGATAGATAGATAGATAGATAGATAGATAGATAGATAGATAGATAGATAGACACATAGATAGATAGATAGATAGATAGATAGATAGATAGATAGATAGATAGATAGACAGATAGATAGATAGATAGATAGATAGATAGATAGATAGATAGATAGATAGACACATAGATAGATAGATAGATAGATAGATAGATAGATAGATAGATAGATAGATAGATAGACAGATAGATAGATAGATAGATAGATAGACACATAGATAGATAGACATATAGATAGATAGATAGACATATAGATAGATAGATAGATAGATAGATAGATAGATAGACAGATAGATAGATAGATAGATAGATAGATAGATAGATAGATAGATAGATAGATAGATAGACAGACATATAGAACTCACCAAGGCGAAGCGGCGGCGGAGGCCTCATCCACGCCGGCAGCGTCCTTCGGCACCGTGCTGGCGACCTCCGAGCCCTCGTCCAATCGGCTCCGCTTGGACTTCGCGCCGCCAGAAGCAGAAGATTTCTTGCTGCCGCCGCGCCGCTTCCTCGAAGAGTCGGCGCAATAATCTTCGTCGTTGCGATCCTCGTTGTCCACCTCCTCGTCCTCCTCATCATTTTCGGCGTCGGTGTCTTCGCTGGCCTGCTTGCCACCGCCGTTGCTTTCTTCAGCATCGGCCGGCGGATCTTCGGCATCGTCGCTTGCCGCTGACGACTGGGACTGGGACTCGGGCCGGGTCTTCTGCTTCGGCTGCTGCGGCTCGACAGCCTCGGCCTCGTAGCCCACTTTCTCCTGCTCCATCACCTCCAGATGGTCCAGGTCGGCCTGGTACTCGTCGCCGAACTGGTCGCAGTACTGCACGGCCAGCTCCTCGCTGTACAGCTCGCCGGCGTACACGCACACGAAGGCGCCCTTGGGCAGGTCGTGCACGGGTCGGAGGCCCCAGCCTTTCCGGCTGGTTTTGAATATCTGCAGACGGGCGTTTAGGCCGCGTTGAACCAGACGGTTGCGGCACTGCCAGTCCCGGCAGGCGCAGCCGCTGTTGCATTCGTACACGCCGCCGATGAGGGCGCGGACCAGGCGGCCGTTCTCGTAAGCTGGCCTGCTGTCTGTGCGGCCTGGGGCGGGGCGGGGCGGCTGCGTCAGGGGTGCTGGGTGACTGGGAGATGGGAATATAGGGGTTGGGGGGTGGGGGACGGGGGATGGGGTGACCGGGGATGGGGGATGGGGGATGGGGACGGGGTGATGAGGGATGGGGCTATGGGGTGACGGGTGACGGGGATTGGGGTGATGGGGTGACGGGGGATGGGGTGACGGGGGATGGGGGATGGGGAGATGGGGTGACGGGGGATGGGGTGACTGGGGATGGGGGATGGGGTGATGAGATAACGGGATTAGAGGATGGGGATGGGATGACGGGGGATGGAGGATGGGGGATGGAGGATGGGGGATGGGATGACGGGGGATGGGATGAGGGGGGATGGGGGATGGGGAATGGAGGATGGGTAATGGGATGACAGGGGATGGGATGACGGGGGATGGGATGACGGGGGATGGGGGATGGGGAATGGAGGATGGGTGATGGGGTGATGGGGTGACCGGGATGGGGGATTGGTGATGGGGTGACGAGGGATGGGGTGATGGGGGATTGGGTGATAAAGTATGTGGGATGGGGTGATGGGATGGTAGGTTGATAGATTGCAAGGGAGATGGGATGGTAGGTTGGCGGGCTATTAGGTGAATGCTTGCTTGTTGCTAGGTGTGAGAAATATGGAGTATTGCGGCCGTTACAGGTCATACGGTAATTCTGCATTCGTTTGCACAAAGCAGAACGAATCCTAGGTCACACACACTGCACAGGTACAGTCAGTCACCAACCAGTAACCACGGCGGAGGCCTCGGTGGTGAGCCGCAGGCAGGCGCACTTATTCCGATCGCGGCAGCCGTCAACGCAGTCGCAGCAGACCAAGAAGCCCTTGTCATTGTCGTTAGTACACACGTTCAGGATGGGCATGCGGTGCGGTGTGTAGTCGATAAACGGCGGCTCCTCGGCGTCGAGGCAGTTGACAGCAGGGACGGGGATTTTCTCCTTGCCGTAGCTCAAGTCCGCTAGCTGACGTCGGACGCCTATGGCGCGGAACTCCGTGGCAACTCGAACCGCCGGGTCGAAGCAAAAGTGCATCGGATGCAGCCGCGAGCAAGTCTGGGCAAGGATTTTGTCCATCTCTTGCGGACTGCGAACACGACGGCCACAGGGGGCGGCGTATTCCACCTGCGGATTGAATCGAATGCTAAAAGTATATGTGCTTCGAAAGTAAACATGCACTCAAAATTAAGCATAATAAGAAAGTACGCATGCACTCGGAAAGTATGAATGTACTTATAAAGTACACATGTACTTAGAAAGTACACATGCACTCAAAAGTACGCATGCACGCGGAAAGTACACATGCACTCGGAAAAGTAAAGATAAACTGTCTGTTTTGTCATAATGCGCACTCAGACAGTAAGTCCCAAGGGAAAAAGCAAAGTGCACGAAACAGAATAGAGCTGCAAGAACTATAAACTATAAAAATAATGAATTTGTGACCAACAACTTAAATCTGCAAAACAAGTAGCCTGGCAACACCCAGAAAGGAACTCACCAGCTCCCGTCTGCGCACTCGGCCGGGTCCGCCCAGTTTAAGAACAAACCGATGCCAGCCAAGCAACAGCGGCACGTCCAACGGATTCCGATCGACCACATCCCGACTAGCCAGCCGACTCTGTTCGGAATTGTCGCCGCCGCTAAAGCCAAGACAATTGACGCCGCAGGCCGGACCGTGCTGATGCGGAAACGGTCTCAGCTGCCGAATAGAGGCCGAATCAATCGACGGCACCATCACGCCGGCTCTGGCCTCCTCGTAGCAGGCGTCCTCCTCCGCGGCGGCGGCAGCGGCTGCAGCGGCGTCGGGGTCCAACGACGACGCCGAACGAGAAGGCGCCATCTGCTGCTGCTGCTGCTGCTGTTGGTGCTTGTGCTGACGCCGGACTCCGCCAACACTTGACTTTCTGGCAAACGCCTGACGTATTGGCGGCTGCGACTGCTGTTGTTCGGCGCTTTCCGCAGCAGCCGCGGCCGCCGCCCTCTCCCTAGCAACCATGGCTTTATACAGATCCTCGAGGCGGGTGCTGCCCCGGTAGAGCCATTCCCGACGCCCGTTTCTGGTGGGAAAGCGAAGCTGTACTAGACTAGCATCAACTCGATCCACCACAGCCGTCAGCCATTCGCCTGCATCGTAACCGTGGGTTGATCGAAGGTGCGTTATCAGTACTACGTCTGCATTTGTTCTGTAGTCTTTCTCCTTCAATCCAATCGCTCACTCTAAAAAAGCTAAATCTGCAGGAGGGCTGCAGGCACTTTGACGCTTAAAGCGACATCGTCTAAAAACCAGCGACTGGACATGACTGTCCATTGCGCTGACTCCTGAATCGTGTTCATCAGTCACACTAAACACGGTATGCAGGCATAGACACACACAGGCCGGCACCCAGTCACGCACTCACATAGGGTGTACAAGCGGCGCTTCCAGGAATGTACACTCTCTATGCCTTAGGGGGTTTGCCCTCACGGGCGCAAATTGCGCAACTGGCCCATAGCCCAACCAATTCGTGCACAAGGCCCCAAATTAATGTGACCCTGCACACGAAACCGCGCTAGGGAAAATAGCCAACCCACAACGGGGGGTCGAACCTGGACCAGTCGCACACAAGGCAGACGCGCTAGACCGCCAAGCCACTCGCCCCATCGCTCACCTCTCAGCTCCACCCGAATAGTGAGTCCTGGCCGCAGTCTAAGCATAGTCCTATTAGGAAATTTATCCAAATAGGCGCGAACAAAATCTTGGGAATCTTCGGCCACTTCGCGCCAATTATGCGGCGTCTGTTGCAGTACACGCCTGACGTCGCTAGGCGGCGCGTACTGGGCGTAGCCGTCGTCAAAGAATAACAGATAGCGACGAGAATTTCGTTCGCCAGGCGGCTCAGCCACAATAGCCGAATAATAGAACACAGAGTTTCGGTCGTCAGTGTAGGAGGACACAACCCTGGCGCCTACCGGGTACTGTTCCAGTCTGTCTTCAGCTGTTTCACGCAGAGCTACCTGGCTCGGTTTCAGCTGTTTGGTTGACTTGGCGAATGTCACCCGGTAGAGCAGGCTGCCTCCCAGCGTGCCGGCCGCGGGTTCCAGCACGTCGGCGATGACTGCTTCGCGCCAGAGTTCGCGATCGAATAGGGCGAATACTGGCTGGTTCTGCTGGGCGACGCTGCCATGAACGGACGGAGCGGGTTAGCGGTTTCTAGGAATTCTAAGAATCGGATTGGCCGTTCCGTTTAACAAAAGAAAAACCCAAGGCCATTTTAAGAATCCATCTCAAGCTTTGTCAATACTAGCTCAGGTCTGCATGGGAAAAGAAAGACTTAACTCTGTTCTTGCAGTCATCAATGCTTCGTGTCGTGATTCGGGCTATATTTGGCCATACTAACTTATTACAGTAATATAATATAAAAACTGGACGATCGATAGTTTTTAGCCGAGGTTTGCAGCCAATGAGAAGGCGACAAGAAAAAAACCCCTCAAGACAGTAAATTTAACAGCGAATGTATTGCCACGTTTACTTAAAGTAGAAATATGAGTTTTTTTAGAATTCTAATTAAAAACTGACAAAAAAACAAAAACTCTATTCTAGCCTGAATTCTAGCTTATTTTTATTCAATGCTACCGAAAAAAATGCAGACAGAACGTCCCGTATAGAAAATGTTCAACTTACACAGCAACGCTGACCAGCTCTTCCGGATGCACCAGTCGGTATTTGCCAACTAAACCGGCCGACGCGCCGCCAGTAGCCACCGACTGCGAACTGGAAGTCGCCGAGGGAACCACGAGAAGCGAGGCCGCAGCTGGCTGGTGCTGCTGAACCGAGGCAGCAGTGGCCGCCGGAACGTCAATGATGAGAGACTTCTTCGCCGTAGCCGAGGCCGAGGCTGCCGCAGTGGATGAGCTGATGCTAGCAGCAGCTGTCTGGCCTGATGTCGCAAAATTATTGCTTTCAACATCGTCTTGACCAATTGGTACATCTGACAAGTGATGTACAACGCGGCCGTACCAGCTGGACAAGGGATTAGGCCATGTACACACGGATGTAGACAGTATATGATGCACACGAATGTAAGATCAAGGACACAATTCTGTACACACAAGGATGCAAGATCAAGAAGACAATTCTGTACACACACGGATGTAAGATCAAGGACACAATTCTGTACACACACGGATGCAAGATCAAGGACACAATTCTGTACACACACGGATGTAAGATCAAGGACACAATTCTGTACACACACGGATGTAAGATCAAGAAGACAATTCTGTACACACAAGGATGCAAGATCAAGAAGACAATTCTGTACACACACGGATGTAAGATCAAGGACACAATTCTGTACACACACGGATGTAAGATCAAGAAGACAATTCTGTACACACACGGATGTAAGATCAAGGACACAATTCTGTACACACACGGATGCAAGATCAAGGACACAATTCTGTACACACACGGATGTAAGATTAAGGACAAAATTCTGTACACACACGGATGTAAGATCAAGGACAAAATTCTGTACACACAAGGATGCAAGATCAAGGACAAAATTCTGTACACACACGGATGTAAGATCAAGGACACAATTCTGTACACACACGGATGTAAGATCAAGGACACAATTCTGTACACACAAGGATGCAAGATCAAGGACACAATTCTGTACACACACGGATGTAAGATCAAGAAGACAATTCTGTACACACACGGATGTAAGATCAAGGACACAATTCTGTACACACAAGGATGCAAGATCAAGGACAAAATTCTGTACACACAAGGATGCAAGATCAAGAAGACAATTCTGTACACACACGGATGTAAGATCAAGGACACAATTCTGTACACACACGGATGTAAGATCAAGGACAAAATTCTGTACACACAAGGATGCAAGATCAAGAAGACAATTCTGTACACACACGGATGTAAGATCAAGAAGACAATTCTGTACACACACGGATGTAAGATCAAGGACACAATTCTGTACACACACGGATGTAAGATCAAGGACACAATTCTGTACACACACGGATGTAAGATCAAGAAGACAATTCTGTACACACACGGATGTAAGATCAAGAAGACAATTCTGTACACACACGGATGTAAGATCAAGAAGACAATTCTGTACACACACGGATGTAAGATCAAGAAGACAATTCTGTACACACACGGATGTAAGATCAAGGACACAATTCTGTACACACGGATGTAAGATCAAGGACACAATTCTGTACACACACGGATGTAAGATCAAGGACAAAATTCTGTACACACAAGGATGCAAGATCAAGGACAAAATTCTGTACACACACGGATGTAAGATCAAGAAGACAATTCTGTACACACACGGATGTAAGATTAAGGACACAATTCTGTACACACACGGATGCAAGATCAAGAAGACAATTCTGTACACACAAGGATGCAAGATCAAGGACACAATTCTGTACACACAAGGATGTAGGATCAAGGACACAATCTTACACAAACTGATTTCAGAAGATGGACAGCACCTTGTTACAGTCATCTTGAAATCATGAAAAGCAAAGACCAGAGCTGTCAAATCTAGTTACTATGAGCAAGCTAAGAGCGCCAAATGTACTCACGCAATCTGCTGGTCATGAGATCTCTTCTCCAATCGATCCAAAACTTTCTCCTGATGCCGAATGGTCTCTTCAAGCTTTTGCTTCTGTTTTTCTAAAACTCCGATACGTTTTAGTATCCCGGTCCAGCTAGAGTCGGAGCCCAGCGCGTTGTGAAAAGCGGCCTCAATGTTGACAATTTGGAATAGAAATTTGTGCACCAACACCTCAACTATTTTGCCGTTGACTTCGAATTCGGGTAGCACTGCAATATTTGAGCGAGTGCATCTAGACGATGTTGCTAATAAAACTAGAAACACACGAGTTACATAATAAAATTGTCAAGCAACTGACCTGCCGCATAAACCACGGGCTCCGTCAATTTCAGATACTCCAGCGCCGTCCTAGCCAGCAACTGACGAGGTAGCCGTTCTTCTAGCGCGGCCATGTGCAAATCCCACAGTCGCCTGGTGCCAAGCCGGCCAGTAAGAGAATTATCGGATCGGAGAATCTCGGCCAGACAGGTGACTAATACGCTGACTGACAGGCGTCTGATTGCGTCGATGCGAGACTCCCAGCCAGGAGGCACGGGTGGAATCGTCCTCCAGGCGAGCATTGGCTAGCCGCTGCAACGTTTTTTTTTGTGTTCGAAGTTCGATGAGTGCATCATAGGGATTGCATATGGAAAGAAAACTGGAGTGAGGTGGGTGCGCAGGGAAAGGAAACTGGAGTGAGGTGGGTGCGCAGGGAAAGGAAACTGGAGTGAGGTGGGTGCGAAGGGAAAGGAAACTGGAGTAAGGTGGGTGCGCAGGGAAAGGAAACTGGAGCGACGTGGGTGGTTGCGAAGGGAAAGGAAACTAGAGTGAGGTGGGTGCGAAGGGTAAGGAAACTTGAGTCAGGTGGTTGCGAAGGGAAAGGAAACTGGAGTGAGGTGGGTGCGCAGGAAAAGGAAACTGGAGTGAGGTGGGTGCGAAGGGAAAGGAAACTGGAGTAAAGTGGGTGCACAGGGAAAGGAAACTTGAGTGAGGTGGGTGCACAGGGTAAGGAAACTGGAGTGAGGTGGGTACACAGGGTAAGGAAACTAGAGTGAGGTGGGTGCGAAGGAAAAGGAAACTGGAGTGAGGTGGGTGCGAAGGGATAGGAAACTGGAGTGAGGTGGATGCGAAGGGAAAAAACTGGAGTGAGGTGGGTGCGCAGGAAAAGAAACGGAACGAGGTGAGTGAAATTAAGCTACATTAAGAGGGTTACTAAAAGAATAAACCTAGTTTGCACAAGTGAAAGAAACTAAAATAAGTCGGAATCTAGTTAAAATAATAACGCAGCAAAGTCAAAATGGGTTTTGCGAAAACTAAAATAGTAGCTGGATGAATAGATGAATGCAGCGAGTAAAGTTACGATTTGAAAGTTTCTTTCGGAAGGCAAGCTGGAGGTTAAAGATTGTGCAGGAGTTAATAAAATCAGGGATGACTGCAGCTAAAAATCCCTTTAAAATTTAGCAAAATCAAATGATTATACTCATCTAAAATTAAAAAAGAGCATCAAGTTATATATTATATTCTGTGACCTGCAGCAGACACAAGAAGTAAAATTGCGCTGCACAGTAGTTTTATTTTTATAAACAAACTAATATATTTACAAATAACTTGCCAGCCTAAAGTTAGGATTAAACATTTTTGTGTGGAAAAGTTCTAAAACACTATTAAGGATTTGTGAAAGGTAAAACAAAACTAAGAGTGAGCAGTCAGTGCATCAGATAATTCATGTACATGGTAACTAAATAATAAAACATAAATCGAATGAGGAATACAAAGAATAAAAAAGAGGAGTACATAAGTTTGGATAAAGTGCTCGTAAAAAAGTATTTTTCATATCACAGAGCAAAACCGAAAATAAAAACATTATAATAATTAATCTTTAATAACCAAAAATGATCAGCCCGCGCCAATTTTGTGAAAAAAAATCAAGTCACAGTAGGACTGGACGGCGTGACAGCAGCTCCAACAGGAGCGCCGGAACTGTCAAAACTAGTGTACTTGTTGCCATAGTAATCGGCTACGGCTAGGAAACGGGCGAACACGAAGCCCAGAATGATGCCGAGCAGCTTTAGGGAACGAATGGGATTTTTATCGATATTATTAAATTTTTATATGCAATCTCTGATGCTTCATTTGAGTGGTTCTCCATGACTCACCATGAGCACACTGTAGCTAATCCCCACGGCACCGGCCACCATTATCCTGGCCGACACAAACGATTGCATAGCATCGAAGCATCCCTGGATAAACAAGGCCTCGTTGCTAATGGTTACCGGCGGCGGATTAGCCGGCGGTGCGTTAGCAACTGGCGTGTTGCCTAGGCAACGAGATTCATCTCGAACAGAGGAATCTGCTCTACGAGTGCAACAACTAAGCGGCACGTAGGGCGACGCCTTGCCTTCGAGTACGGTGGTGGCCTGGTACCAGGCGCTGGCGTTCTGGTACAGGTACCACGATTTGGTGGAGTTCACTCCGCCATGGGCGCCGCAACAGGTGAACTAAATATTTATTTATGCAAGAAAAATCTAGGCTTTAGGTATGGGAAAATGGTGTCCAAGAAACCAGAGAGTGAGAAACTTGACTCACATAGAGCTGCACAGTGTCAGTAGCTGTTGTAACCAGCTGATTCCTTTCCGTAGCCTGATTAATACCGTAGTACTTTGCTATGGAGATTTCAAATCTGGACTTGACTGCACTCTGCAAGTCAGTGTAAAATACGAAGCCAAGTGAGCCAACAACAAGGAATGTGACAAATAGGCAGATCAGGACGATCAGGTACTGAAAAGATGGGCAGATTGTTGTTCCTTATTTTCTGCTTACTGGATAACTTAAATTAATAAACGCTGTCCTTAGACAGAACTGACTATAAGTACTCACAAATAGATGCAAACAGGCGCTATTCTTCACTGTGCCAACCAAGCCGAATATCGAGGACACAATCATGACTGATCCAGTAATTATTAGCAGGGAGTAAGTAGCCACGTGATAATAGACACCAAGCATATCGCACACAGAGTTGATAATAGTAGTCTGAGTAGCTGTGTAAGCCCCAATGCCGAGCACTACTATGCCGGCAATCAGCATAATAAATACCTCGTGTATAAGCATCATATATTTGACAGCTTTCTCTCGAGGACTAGCCAATGGTGGGTACTGCGAATAGTAGTTGCTAGCACTGTTAATTTTGCCAGCTGGTGTTGCTGTAGCAACTGCAGGCCTGGCAGCATTATTGCCACTCACATCAACTGGCTGCTGCATTTCTTTTTTCACAGCAGTTGTTTTATCTATCCTGAAAATAATAAATGCAATTTTAAGCACTTACACTACCAATATCTTGCCATTTATATTCACTCTTTAAGGTGAATGTACATGGCAAGTATATACAAATATATATATTGTATATACAAATAATTTTTGGTATAAATTCAAGCAAACCAAACAGGAGGAAAACCAACATTTTTTGGGAATTTGCAGTTTTAATAATAAGCAACTTAAACAAGTTGAAAGCAGAACCTTCCAAAGGCTTAGTTATTTTACTTATTAAAGCAGATTCAAATATATTTATAGTTCAAAAGTGGGATTTAGTAGGGAAATTAATTGCAGTAAAAAAGATAGGTAAATATAAATAAAAAGATATAAATCTATTACCAAAGTATGTATACACATAGGTTACCTATATATTAGGGATTACGAAATTGGTTGCAATATTCTTTATTAGGGAATGCCCCTATAATATCCCTTCAATTTGGATTATATTTACTATTTGACCCTAGTATATAAAATGCTACTAATCACTATTGGAATAAATTTCTAAATCTTATAGATACATGCCACAGATCTTAAAAAATCCTAGAGACATACTACAATGACTTCACTAAAGCTAAGAATGAAGCTAAGATTTAAGAAGCTAACCATGAAGCTAAGAGCATGCTACAATGCAGCTTTGCTGTTTCTTGTATACTGCATTGCATTTTTTCCATTTTGCACTAGTGTTAGGGGCCTATCTAAAATTGCAAAACTTATTCCAATAAGGCTACTAATTTGATATATAAATTAGGACTAGGCCTAGGTAATTCTAAGATCAAATATAGCCTATAGTCAACTTAGGTCTATGCTAACTAATAGTAGCTATTTATAGTAGCTAGCTACTAAGTAAGTCTAGTCTAGACCTATTGCAGTCAATTAGCTGGGGCCTATCTATTTATCTAGATTTAGAATCTATATATAACTTTAAATTGAGTGACAATAGTAGGCCTAGCTAGTGGGCCTAATAGGGAAAATTAATTTAAGAAATTGGAATTTACTGGTATCATTGATACCAAAATGGCATAAATTATTGCATAGCATAGTCCATAGATTCTCCTTAGGCTTAGACATAGATCCTATCAATTCTATGACTATATTTTAACATAGTCCAATGGCAATGCCAATGGGCCATGGCCATAAATGAGATTAGGCTTAAATGATAATGTTTACTAATGAGGTCTAATGACTAGCTATTACTATTATTAGGCCTAGCTTAGCTAGGCCTCTTGTTGCAACCAAAAGTTTTAATGTACACCTACATTATATAAGAACCTAGATTAGGCCTAACCTTTGAATGAACCAAAAGTTCATATTCATATTTATAAGCCAGGTAGCTACTCATCTCATCTCTATTGCTTTTCTTAGGAATAGATTTTGCGCGATAAGGATGCAATACTCCAATAGCATTCTGAATCTCTGAATCGCATCCTGAAATTTGACTTAGGATGCGATTTCTTTATTTAATAATATTTTTTCAAAGTTTTGAGACTCGTAAAAAATTGCGCCCTGACTCTTCAAATCGCATCATGCGCCCGGAAAAAACCAAGGCTTGGGACTAGGCCATCTAAACCTACCTAACTAGCTAGGCCTAACTAATGACCAACAACGCATTTAAAATAACAGTAAGCTGAAAACTTAAAAAATAAATAGTATCAAAATAACTGACGATATTTATGCGGAAGGAAAAATTTGCTGTTTTTTAACCAAGCAATTAATGGAGGACTCGCTATTTTCAAGGACACCTTAAGTAGGCCATTTAGGCTGGCCTTGGCTATTTTACGTTCGTAGCTCTGACGTAGACACAAAGAAGAATTTGAAATTACACAAAAACTATAACAGAATATGATCTATGTATTACATAATCTACCACTTTTCTTGAATCCACAATTAGCTCATTAGATTCATAAGCTCAGAAGCTTGCTGCTTAAATAATAGTGGCCAAGCTTTGTAGTCTTTGTTTTTGTCTGTCGATTGCGAACATTTTTACTCATAGTAGCGTATACCGATAGTTTATTTTATTTTTGGTTATTAGCGGTTTGCTTACCGATTCAATTTTTTGCGCATTGAGTAAATCCACCTAATTCAGAACCACGTCATGGATAATTTATTGTATATTGAATTCAGAGTACCGTGCGTCCATAATTTGATATATTAGAAAGACGAATGAAGAATAAAAATATCAATCGAGAGAGTCTAAAAGGTCCAAAAAGATACCAGATATTTAGACTTTTGGAACCTTTTTACCTGGCAAATATTAAACTAGATCCACCTCAAAGTCTAAACTCGACCGGTAAAGACAATTGACATTGACACAATAAATGTGTTCATGCATTTGTACACGCTATGGAGAAATGCTGAATGCGATGATGCCCCTGAAAGGGCCGTTTTAAAAGATTGTATTTGCGTAACAAATCAGATTGATGTGACTCGACCCACCCGTTGGGTCGGGAACACGATGTTTGCTTGCAGGTAGTTTGCTTGACGAAAGTTGCTTGCCGAACTTTTGCTTGCCGAAAGTTGCTAGCCGAAGGTTGCTTGCCGAAGTTTCCTTGTCGAAGTTTGCTTGTAGGAAGGTTGCGTGCTGAACCTTAGCTAGCCCAACCTAAGTTTGCTTTTTTTCCTGGCATCAGTTTGCTTGCTGATTTAATTTGGCACATTTTTCAGCTATGTCAGCTATTGGGAAAATAGCGTAGTTTTTCTCAAATTTTACAGTATTGTCACAAAGTATAAATTTGTTTCCGTCTACTATGAGGGGTGTTTTTTATGCACGCCAAGACATGTACAGTATGTGCAAGATATTTATTATTGATTTGACTCTACGCTGTGTGCGCACTTTGTACGAGTATGATGAATTAGTCGTAAAGATATCTTTAATTTTGTTTTCTTTTCAACAAGACAAGCAGGTATCTAAAAAACTTATAATACACATTAGGGATAAACAGAACACCCGCATTGTCACTATCGCCATAAATATGTCTGATATCTGTCTACTAGGAACGAGTGCCAGTCCAGAAAGGTTGGCCTTGTAACATGAAACCATGTACCATGTTATTGTCTAAATAGCCATCAACGCCTGTCAGGCGCATGTTTTTCCCTCTGCATTAAGTCACATTGCATTCCTTAAACATTCAAACGTTAAATCTTTAATCTTTAATCTTCAATCATGCTCTCTTCCGAGAATTTTTTCGGAAAGTATATCAATTTGTTTAGAGTAAAAAAATAAAGTTAAAGTTATAGAAAGTACTTTAGTATTACCGAAACACGGATTTCTATAAGGCATAAAGTAATTAATTTTGAAGTAATAACATTGCGCATTAAATGACTCCTTAAATTTAAAGTCGAAACTTTAATACTGTCAACTTGGAATAAAAGTCATTCTTTAAAGTTTAATCCCCAATACTAAATCTCTAATCTCTGTTTCTCTGTCTGCTTATTTGTAATGAAACTCCTCCCGAATGCCTACACCATAAATTTCTAACACTTCACTTTTTTACATGCAGCATAAAAGTCATCATGAAAGCTGAAAATATCACAAGAAAAAATATATGACAAGCAACATCTAATTAACACCCGGCGGGGTGTATATTGTAAGAATGTACGAGTACTAGGTCCTGCAAGCAAGCAAGCTTGAGTCAGCAAGCTAACCTCGGCAAGTTAGCTTCAGCAAGCAAACTTCGGCATGCAACCTTCGGCTAGCTAAGGTTCAGCAAGCAAACTTCCTACAAGCAAACTTCGTCAAGAAAACTTCGGCAACAAAACTTCGGCAAGGAAACTTCGTCCAGCAAACCTCGGCAAGCAAACTTCGGCAAGCAAACTTCATCCAGCAAACCTCGGCAAGCAAACCTCGGCAAGCAAACTTCGGCAAGCAAACTTCGGCAAGCAAACTTCGGCAAGCAAACTTCGGCAAGCAAACTTCGTCCAGCAAACTTCGGCAAGGAAACTTCCTGCAAGCAAAATTCATACTCCCGTGGAAAACTACCCCCTGACGAGACGGGGCTCCCGGACGTTGGGCCGTCCGCCAGTTTAGGGCGTCAGAAAAAGTACAATAGCCGATAAAAGGGACTCTGCACAGGGCATAACGACGGGCTGGCGAGCTCTAACATTAAGGACTTTCACAGGGGTGAAGAGGCCTCTTTCGAGGTGATGTGCGGTGGAGCTGGGATTATGGGACTAATGCCTGCTGGCGAGCCTGGGTGCGGGCTGCTCCATGCTAAAAGTACGTTGCTAATCTGAGGGGTTTTATCCCATGTAGAGGTTCGTGTGGCGCCTGGCATGATTAAATGAGAGACACTTATCAGCCCCAATCTGTGCACGGCTTTTATAGGGTTTTTTTGATTAATTTACCTATTCTAACAGGCCTGGGGACGCGATTAATCTATGGCCTACGGCGCCTCTTGCTTCAAATTAGAGTACATTAAAAAAAGCTAAATCTGCAGGAGGGCTGTAGGCACTTTGACGCTTAATGCGCCATCGTCCCACAACCAGCGACTGGGCATGACTGTCCATTGCGCTGACTCCTGAAGCGCGTTCAGTCACACTAAATACGGTATACAGGCATAGACACAAACACAAGCCGGCATCCAGTCACGCGCTCACATAGGGTGTACAAACCGGCAATTCCAGGCATGTACGCTCTCTATGCCTTGGGGGGTTGCCCTCATGGGCGTAAATTGCACAACTGGTCCATAGCCCAACCAATTCGTGCACAAGGCCCCAAATTAATGTAACCCTGCACACGAAACCGCGCTAGGGGAAATAGCCAACCTACAACGCGGGGTCGAACCTGGACCAGTGGCACACAAGGCAGACGCGCTAGACCGCCGAGCCACTCGCCCCCCTAATTAGAGTACATTAACTGGCTTCCAATCTCCCATGTGGAGCGCAGAAGTTGAAGGAGAGCGTAAAGATTGTGTGGCCAAGCCAAGGATTCATCAAGATCATATAAATTACCATCACCACACCAAACTCCGAAGTGACCGTAGCAAGAACATCTTAAGGGCCTTCTAGTGGTCCTTGGACCGAAGTAGACATCGTGATCAGTTCACGATTTATATTATGCCTGTCTCGCTTTCTTTCCAAACAACAACAGCACAGCAATATATACTGTAATTCAGTGTATACAGTACAACATAACTCTTCATAAGTCTGTTGAAAAATCCTAATGTAGATGCTGTTGAGGTAAATATTACTTTAATTTAGTTGTGTTAGATGAAAAATTATCAATAACAATAAAATGGCTTCCAGTTAAATGAGCTCTAGGATAAAAGACTTACATGTATTCCTGCGCGGTGATGGGCGCGGAAACTGGCGCAGCTTCTGTAGGTGCCCTTTCAACACGCGTTAGGCGAAATGAGGTGGCTATGAACGTTCGTTGCTGCTGCTGTGTCATAATGGTCACCAAATTAAGTTATTGTCGGGTTGTGGCTCAATTTTTTAACCATCAGCTGATCCGACCCCATCCAGAGATCTTAAACAGCTTGTGAAGGATTATAACTGAATGCAAGGAGCATTGATGATCGAAAAAAGCCTAGATTTAGTCCAGTCCTAAGTAAAACACTAGCCCTACCTTCCACCCGTATTTTAAGGGCCTGCTGCACGCTGCAAAGTTCCTTACTTGCTAGCACCAATGTTTTTGAATGCTCATTGCGGTTACGAAGAGTGTACGCAAATTCAAAACCGAAAATACCCACCTTAAATTTCTAACGCATTTTTTCAACGCGAGGACTGTCCTACAACCCATGGCTTCCTCTTATAACTGATTTGGGTCAAACTTAACTTGCCTGAATACAAAAATTCAAGCGACCACACTGGCGTTTGTAGCATTCCTAGGCCTAGACTCCCAACATGTTACCATGTTTTTGCTTGTGGTTATCCTGGATCAGTGAAGGAAATAATAAGATGGAATGTCGGTGGTTCGCTTTACCTTCCATTAATTTCTTGCAAGGACTATTTAGGAAGAAACAAGAAGAATGGTAGGGATGGATTGCGTAGGCGGCGCATATTCATAATTATTTGTCACCGAATATTCTAGAATATTCCAACATTATAACAAAAGCGCAATGATTTAATCTGTTATTACTTATAGGAATACATAAGTAAATATTTTCTAAATAATTAATTATTAATACAAATAATTGGATGGGAGCTGAAATAATTAATTTCTAGAAATTTCTTGAAAATCAAAGCATATTCGAATTACTAAATTGATCGAATTTTCCCGAATGCACCAGATCCAGCGCATCAATCAAGGAATCAAACTCAACTGTCTTTATAGCTTAATAAGAAGCAAAGCAAGCAAAAAATACAAAAAATGTATTGCCATTGATGATTTTTTAAGAAATTTTGTCTAGCACCATAGGAATTTTTGAAATTTTATAGCCTAAAGTACCAATTAAAACTTCCTTCAAGCCATTTAAAAAGATAAATGTGTACAACCTTGTCTGTAGTATCTGGAAACAATTTTTCATAATTAATTTAGCTAGGGGCTACACAAGCATTTGTAATGTTTGCAGCCATTCATTTAAGCAAACTACAAGGGGTGTGCCTGTTCCATAAGGCTTGTAACAAATTTCTGGCGCACATGGCGCACGCGCAGCGAACACAAAGGGTCTCGGCGCATATTGGCGCACAAAGGGGTGCAAAATTGTCAATACAATTGACAAATTTAGCAATGTAAGTAGCCCTAAAGGTAAAAATGTGGCTAATTTATGAAGATTTAGAGGAGATTACAAGCAAAAATGTAGCAAGTATGCAAGTTAGGCTATAAGTAAGAAGTGGTTTGTGGAACCTTTTTTTATTTTGGTCCTTTGAACATTTGTCCCAAGTGAGCGCACAAATGGCACATAGCTGGAGCATAGATGGCACACATATTGTCCTCCCAACTGGGTTTATTTTTTGTACTATATAGGGATGCTATAGCATCTTGAATTTGATATAGGATGCAATTTTGCATTCTGATTTTTTAATTCTTCACATTAAAAGATCTCTTAAATAAGACTTTTAAAAAATTGCATTCAAAACCCTGAAATTGCATCTTTAAATAAAGAACAAAATGCAATTTTGCATCCTATGCCTAGCAAAAAAATAAACCCAGTCACAGTGCACATATGACCCTATCACTGTTCTAATACATTTAGGCCTATTTAGTTACAAACTTGTAGCATTTCCCTATATCATAAATTTAAATTTTCCATTCTGAATATACTATATTTTGTATGATCAAAGTGTACAAATAATAAAGAATTAAAAATAAACCTTAAAAAAATTCTACTTAGGGCACCACAAATTGAGATAGACTGCTATGCCTCAATAATGATAGAAACAAAAATGTTATGATCAACATTCAATATTGCTACAACACGTTTTAGCCAACTCTGACCATTTTCAAGCACACATGTATTTGTTATTTTTTTCAACTAGACAATTGAGAATATATATCAAATTATTGTAACAAATGGGAATTAAGAGCAATAAGTACAATAGAGCAGTGTGGAGAGAAATCAGGGATGGTCCAATCAAAGAGTCCAAACATAGAGAGTGCAGCCTTTAGAAAACTCTCAGAAAGTGGCCTGCACCACTGTACATAAGCTAAGTATTCAAACTAGGGTTAAGTTTCTTTATGTGCAAGGCCTCAAGAATGGTCAATTTGAAGTCCAAATTACTTTGGTCAATGATGGTAAACAGATCAATAGGCTCACTCTTATAACACTCATTGCAACAAAGCAAATGATCACAAATCACAGAGTTTTTTAGCCAGTTCTCCCTAGCTCTAGTGTGCAAATGCCTTTTGGTTTTTCCTATATAGGAAACACTCCAGTCAGCAGAGCAGTTAAATTTGTAGACAACACAAGCACACAAAGCATGAGGAACCACAGACTTCAGCTTTGTGACAAACTGGCTAACCTTGTCAGTGCAAAAAACAATTCTGGCCCAACGCTCAAAGGCTTTCCAAAATATCTTTTCCAGTTTCTTTTTTAGGTGCAATGATGGAAGACCTAAGAAAGGCAAAATAATCACAACATCATTACTGGTTGTCTCATTCCTAGGTTTAGAATTGCCTTTTGAAGAAATCTTTTCATTGACAAACAAATGAATCATTCTACTCAGCAAATTTTCTGGGTAGCCATTAGACAGGAAAACATACATGCGCAACACCCGGCCGAATTGGCTGGGTGACAGGCCTGCCAAGCAAGGGACGTCGCAAAATCGCCAATGTATGTCACAAAATTGCCAATGTATGTCGCAAAATCGCCTATGTATGTCACAAAATTGGTGAAAAATGAGGGGGTAAGTTGCAAAATGGAGAAGAATTGGGAAGATTCAGACAAATGGTTCACGGGACCTTTTTTTTGGTCCTTCCAAAGTTTTGCCCAACTAAGTCGCAAATTTTTACACTGATGAGCTATGTTGCACTTACACTGAACAACATTGCACTTTTTGTCACAAACAATGTCGCACTTACATTAAACAACGTTGCACTGGCCTGGTAAGATTCAGGAGGTTGCGCATGTATGCAGGAAAATATGGTGAAGCACTCTAACCTCATTATCAAAATTTAACCAGGAGCCATAGACAGAGAAGGCACAATGAAGCATGCATCTGATCAGGCCAATTTTCCACTGTCTCGGACAAAGAGCATTGAAATGAAGCATAAGGCTAGTAAACATGGGTTTGTAAAACACTTTGAAAGAAATTCAATTGCTATTGAACTCAACCTCAATGTCAAGAAAAGGGAGTTTCTTCCCTCCCACCTCAATAGTGAATTTGATATTCTCATTAATAGAATTTAACATCTTCAGAAATTCACAATGCTTAACAGGGTTGTCAAAGACAGCAAAAGTGTCATCAACATAATGCCTATAAAACCTTGGGGCACAGCCAAGATTCATCCATTCCTTCTCCCAATGGGCCATGCAAAGATTGGCCAGAGTTGGGGCTAGAGGACTTCCCATAGCACACCCATCAGTCTGACAATAGTGTCTTCAAAAAGAAAAATACCAGAGGTGGCAAAGTGGAGCAGCTTTTTAAAAACCTCTTTGGGAAGCGTGATAGAATTGTTCAATTGAAAAACAAGGTCCGTGGCAAGATCAATTGCAAGCTTCAGAGGAACATTGGTGAACAGAGAGGTGACATCAAAACTACAGAGAAAGTCAGTTTGACTTGGCTTGATGCAGTTGAGAGCATGAAGAAATTCAGTATTAGACTGAACCAAGTAATCCCTAGGGATACAAGGCTTGATTAGAGAGTCAAGAAATTTAGCCAGCTCATATTCAGCAGTGTTAGTCATGGACACAATGGGTCTGAGAGGTTTGTTTACTTTATGCACCTTGCATAAACCATAAAGTTAACCTGGCTGGCCCCCACTGGGTAAGATCTGTTTGTAGATGTCCTCATTCAAAAACCTTTTGACATGGGTACTCAGGTAATTTTAAATACTTCTCTCAGTTTTCAAAACAGGATGACTAAAAGAAACCTTTTCAACTTTGCCAAGACATTGGAATTTGGTCTGATCTTCAACAATAGCCTTTAACTTATTGACAGTGTTTGCTATCCATAGTTGCAACTCCGTATTGACAAATTGAGAGGCTAAGGCATATGCAGAGCATTTGTATTTTGCAAAGCTTTACAATTGGGTTTCACAACAGAATAGCCACACAACAGAATTGCCAAATGACAAAATAGCCACACAACAAAATGGCCACATCAATGAAATGGCCACTCAACAGAATGGCCACAATAAAAATAGTCACCTTCTTTTTCATACGTCATGTGTATCTTTGATTGCCAACAAGCTAACTTTTAGTTTGGCAGGCCACTTTTATAATATTTAATTTCTTGTTAATATATTTTAAACTGGCTACACCTAAGCAAAACAATATATTTTTATATTTTAATACAATTTTTGCTCTTGAATGGCCATGGCTTCCTTGGCTATGGCTACTTGAGTGCAACTGATTTTTTAGTGGATAGCTCATCAAATTAAATTATTCTTATAATAAAAGATAAAATGATAAAGCTACTTTCCTTGGATCTCTTGAAATTATCTTTCTCTATTTTAACTACAATCCTAAAACCCTCCATTACCCTAGATTCTAGATATGTGCTTTAGCTGCCAATTTTTTTATGTATCCTGAATAAAGAATTTTCTTCAACTTTTTAAAATAATTAAATTGAATACATGAGCACCTAGCTACGAGGGGTGCTTATTAAGTTCCCGGAAAAATGTACTAAAAAAACTTCAATGAATATGATTTTTTACCAAAATGCTTATTAAGATATTAAAACTTCTCAACGTAATTTCCGGCCAAATCCAAGCACTTCTGCATCCTGTGGAACCATGCATCGAAGCAACCCCCAAGGTCAGCTTTTGTGAAGCGCTGCAACTCAGTCTGCATGGCCTCCACGAGCTCCTCAGCGGACCCAAACCGCCTGCCCTTGAGATTCTGCTTCATCCTGGGGAAGAGGAAGAAGTCGCAAGGTGCTAAGTCAGGCGAATAGGCCGGATGAGGCAGCAGAGTGAGCTGGGTAGAACTTAGGAACTCCTGAGTCATCTTCGCCTTGTGCGCCGGGGCGTTATCGTGATGCAGGAAGATGCCCTTGTCGCCGGTCTTGGGCCGCTCCTGCGCCAGATGCCGTAGCACCTGCGGCAAGCAGACAGTGCTGTACCACTCTGCAGTGACTGTGGCTCCCTGCTGCAGAAGAACTGGCGGCAGAATGCCACAGCGACGAAAGAAGATGGCCGCCATCACCTTGCCAATGCTGCGCTCGCGACGGAATTTGACTGGCGCATCCTCCTCATGAGTGACCCACTGCCGGCTTTGCTCCTTGGTTTCAGGGTCATAGAAATATACCCAGGTTTCATCACCTGTAAGGATGCAGTCCACTGATTTTGAGCGGCCTGCATCAAACCTGGCGAGCATGAGCTGCGCGAATTCAACTCGGGCCCGCATGTGATCTGGGCTGAGCTGATGCGGCACCCATCGAGCAGACAGCTTGCGCATGCGAAGATGGTCGTGCAGAATCTTAAGGATGGTTGAATCTGACACACCAACTAACTGCTCTAACCAGCGAGTGGTCACTCGTCGATCCTCGTTCACGCAACGCCGCACAGCATCAATGACAGTGTCGGAAACAGCCCAGCTTGGGCGTCCCTCGATCGTCGTCCAGACTGGCCGAACCGCATCGGAAGCGCGCAAACCACTCGTATACCATTGTCTGGGATGGCGCTTGATCCTGAAGGGCCGTGCGAAGTGTTTGATGGCACTCGGAGGCTGAGCAGCCAAGTCGGAACTGCACCAAGATTGCCACTCGTTTGTCGCGATGAGTCAGCTCAAGCAAGGCTGCTGCGTTTTCTGCAGAACTTTGGCCACTGCGGTGCATCATGATTAGCAATTAGGCTGAAAATTTAGCTGATAAGTTTCATTATCTGCCTCTACAAGCTTGTCAATTTTCATGGGCGTACGAGCTTTAAAAGGTAGTTTTTCCGGGAACTTAATAAGCACCCCTCGTATTTCTAATAGTTACATACACATAAGTTGCTATTGGTTCATTTATAGCCATTCTTTTTAACAGCAACCTTACCCATATTTGTAACTATTAAAAAGGCTAAATGATTCTAAAATATGTTTCACATGTATAATTATAAAAAACAATTTTAAGTAGTTAAAATTGCTTTGTAAGTACTACAGTATCATATACAAAAGTATTAGATTTTTTAATTTTTCAATTTAAATTTTGCACTCATATTACCTTACTAACTAGGTTGATTAAAAAAGCAAAGAAGGGAAAAATATCCCATATTGACTGTAGGCATCCATATAAATTTTAACATTTTATGTGACTTCTTTAAAGTATGTTGCTTATCTTATTAATAAGTATCAATTGTTAATCATGGCAGAATATCAACTTAATTGTGTCTAAATACTTCAGCTGAGTAAAAGCAGTCATCTGGCAGTAAGCAAACGAGAATTCCCATGAGCACGGTGGAAGGGCAGCAGCCGTCAGTTGGCGCTGCAGCGGCAACATCCAATGTCAGCTTCGAGTCGCCATTCTCCTTGAACTTTAGCGCCTCCAGCGGCCAAGCTGTGGCGCCAAGTCCCAGCGGTTTCGCCACCTTAGCCGCGTCCAATAGCGCTCTGTCGTCCGCCCCCGCCCCTATCACTGAGGAGACTCCGCTGCCATTGGATGAAGTGCCAGGAGCTGTGAAGCTATTGCGCAGGGCACTGCGTCAGCCCGAGCGGAAGGTGCTTAACGATCCCGCTGCTAAGCTGACTCTGGTGCGGCTGGTTCACTGCCAGCCAGTGATCACGCTTAACGCCATGGAAGATGCGGCCAGGCTGAATTGTCAGGTGAGTTATCCCAAACATGTCATTCATAGCTGTCCCAAACCTGTTATTTCTAGTTATCCCAAACCATTAATTTATAGGTATCCCAAATCTGTCATTTTTAGTTAGTTCAAACCTGTAATTTATAGTTATCCCAAACCTGTCATTTATAGTTATTCCAAACCAGTCATTTATAGTTATCCCAAACCAGTTATTTTTAGTTATCCCAAACCAGTCATTTATAGTTATCCCAAACCTGTCATTTATAGTTATTCCAAACCTGTCATTTATAGTTATTCCAAACCAGTCATTTATAGTTATCCCAAACCAGTTATTTTTAGTTATCCCAAACCAGTCATTTATAGTTATCCCAAACCTGTCATTTATAGTTATCCCAAACCAGTTATTTTTAGTTATCCCAAACCAGTCATTTATAGTTATCCCAAACCTGTCATTTATAGTTATTCCAAACCTGTCATTTATAGTTGTTCCAAACCAGTCATTTATAGTTATCCCAAACCAGTTATTTTTAGTTATCCCAAACCAGTCATTTATAGTTATTCCAAACCTGTCATTTATAGTTATTCCAAACCTGTCATTTATAGTTATTCCAAACCAGTCATTTATAGTTATCCCAAACCAGTTATTTTTAGTTATCCCAAACCAGTCATTTATAGTTATCCCAAACCTGTCATTTATAGTTATCCCAAACCTGTCATTTATAGTTATCCCAAACCTGTCATTTATAGTTATCCCAAACCTGTCATTTATAGTTATTCCAAACCTGTCATTTATAGTTATCCCAAACCTGTCATTTATAGTTATTCCAAACCTGTCATTTATAGTTATTCCAAACCAGTCATTTATAGTTATCCCAAACCAGTTATTTTTAGTTATCCCAAACCAGTAATTTATAGTTATCCCAAACCTGTCATTTATAGTTATCCCAAACCAGTCATTTATAGTTATCCCAAACCTGTCATTTATAGTTATTCCAAACCTGTCATTTATAGTTATTCCAAACCAGTCATTTATAGTTATCCCAAACCAGTTATTTTTAGTTATCCCAAACCAGTCATTTATAGTTATCCCAAACCTGTCATTTATAGTTATTCCAAACCTGTCATTTATAGTTATTCCAAACCAGTCATTTATAGTTATCCCAAACCAGTTATTTTTAGTTATCCCAAACCAGTCATTTATAGTTATCCCAAACCTGTCATTTATAGTTATCCCAAACCTGTCATTTATAGTTATCCCAAACCTGTCATTTATAGTTATCCCAAACCTGTCATTTATAGTTATCCCAAACCAGTTATTTTTAGTTATCCCAAACCAGTCATTTATAGTTATCCCAAACCAGTCATTTATAGTTATCCCAAACCTGTCATTTATAGTTATCCCAAACCTGTCATTTATAGTTATCCCAAACCAGTTATTTTTAGTTATCCCAAACCAGTTATTTTTAGTTATCCCAAACCAGTCATTTATAGTTATCCCAAACCGGTCATTTATAGTTATCCCAAACCTGTCATTTATAGTTATCCCAAACCTGTCATTTATAGTTATTCCAAACCTGTCATTTATAGTTATCCCAAACCAGTTATTTTTAGTTATCCCAAACCTGTCATTTATAGTTATCCCAAACCAGTCATTTATAGTTATCCCAAACCTGTCATTTATAGTTATTCCAAACCTGTCATTTATAGTTATTCCAAACCAGTCATTTATAGTTATCCCAAACCAGTTATTTTTAGTTATCCCAAACCAGTCATTTATAGTTATCCCAAACCTGTCATTTATAGTTATTCCAAACCTGTCATTTATAGTTATTCCAAACCAGTCATTTATAGTTATCCCAAACCAGTTATTTTTAGTTATCCCAAACCAGTCATTTATAGTTATCCCAAACCTGTCATTTATAGTTATCCCAAACCTGTCATTTATAGTTATCCCAAACCTGTCATTTATAGTTATCCCAAACCTGTCATTTATAGTTATCCCAAACCAGTTATTTTTAGTTATCCCAAACCAGTCATTTATAGTTATCCCAAACCAGTCATTTATAGTTATCCCAAACCTGTCATTTATAGTTATCCCAAACCTGTCATTTATAGTTATCCCAAACCAGTTATTTTTAGTTATCCCAAACCAGTTATTTTTAGTTATCCCAAACCAGTCATTTATAGTTATCCCAAACCTGTCATTTATAGTTATCCCAAACCTGTCATTTATAGTTATCCCAAACCTGTCATTTATAGTTATTCCAAACCTGTCATTTATAGTTATCCCAAACCAGTTATTTTTAGTTATCCCAAACCTGTCATTTATAGTTATCCCAAACCAGTCATTTATAGTTATCCCAAACCTGTCATTTATAGTTATTCCAAACCTGTCATTTATAGTTATCCCAAACCAGTTATTTTTAGTTATCCCAAACCTGTCATTTATAGTTATCCCAAACCAGTCATTTATAGTTATCCCAAACCTGTCATTTATAGTTATCCCAAACCAGTCATATTTATCCCAAACCAGTCATAGTTATCCCAAACCAGCCATTTCTAGTTATCCCAAATCAGTAATTTATATTTATCCTAAACCATTCATAGTTATCCCAAACCAGTCATATGAACTGTCGCAAAGCAGTTTCTAAGAAAAGCAGTCTCCAAATCCCCAGGACGCCCGCAACCGGCTGTTGCTAGCCATTGCCAGGCAGCCACTAATTTCATTCAGCACGTGTTCAGACTTTATCAAAATGCTAGCCAACGAGTACAAGGCCATGTACGACATGTCCACTAAGCACGCTCCTATTAGTCCTGTGTCGTCAGTGCTGGAATCGAATCACCTAACTGCCATGGGATTATCCTGGCGATTAGTGTACGAGCACTATTTCGAATGCGTGGTGTTCACCCACGAACGATTCCGCTCGTTGCAGCCAATTTTATTAGACAAACTCCGGCCGCCACCCAACAGTCCCGACTCGGACCTGGAGCCGCTCAAAGGCTACCTGATTCTCGACGGCGAGATGCGTCGAATTCGCTGCCAATGGGACGAGGCCCAGCCAGCCGTGACGAGGTGGCGCGAGGCCAACAAACCGCCCGAAGGCATTCCCTGGCCGCCGGACAACTGCGCCATGGACGCCGAGGATTTCTCATTGGGCAGCGCCCCCGGTCCGTTTGTCACCTGCGAACGGTGCACGCAGACAATTTGCACCTGCCCGAACTGTATCATGTCGCACTACATCAGCTGCGGCGTGTTGGTGCCGCGCTGCGGACCCGACGGAACTACCAGCGGCGTTGTTGGACTTCAATACAACGACGACGAGGACGAATTCGAAGAGAATTTCATGGCTCTGGCCCGGTCCAACGATGAAGCGAATGCAGCCGCTGCCGCAGCGGAAGCGGAAGCGACGGCTGAAGCTCCGCCTTCGTCAGCATCGACAGGTGAAGGCTGCGGCAGGCCTTGGTGCGAGCGCTGCAATCAGCAGCAGTCGGCTACTCAATCGGCCCAGGCGACTACTCAGACAGCCGCTGGAACATCGACATCAGCTGCTGCTGCTGCTGCGGCGGTGGCAGCGGCGGCCGCGGCTGCTGCCCCAGTGTCGGCCGGTTACCATGCCAATCGCGATAGGCTGCGACAGAAGCTCAAAGAGAAACGAAAACAGCAGCAGAAATTATCGGCTTCGCCGCAGCCTAAGCAGCAACAGCAGCAACAACAGCAACAACAAGCGAAGTCGTCATCCGATATTGACGAATTGGTCCGCTTTATTGAGGGCCCAAACGCCAACAGCAGCCCTAATAATGCTGCTGCTCAGGCAAAGGGTAAGCGCTCGGGCCCGGCTCCGGCTGCTGCTTCTTCCGCTTCTGCGACGCCAAATTCGGCTAAAAAATCGGCTTCAAATTTGAAAACAAAATCTTCGTCTTCTGTGGCCAATGCTACTACGAGTAGTATCAGTAGTAGTAGTAATAGCGCTTCTCAATCGGCTGCTCAAATGTCTAATTCTAGCAGTCGGAAAAAAATTGACAGCGGTAAGATTTAAAGTCATTTGTTTATTGTTACCATGACTACTATTTATTGTTGCTATGAGGTGTAAATTTTTTTTCTGTTTCAGTCTTTCTACCCAGAAGCACAGCAGCCTCATCAAGTACTTCCGCTGCGGTTACTCAACCAAAACAGAATTTATCCAATGGTAAAAAGCCAAACGGCATTGAGGCCGCCGCTAGTAAATCCGACGATTCAGAAGATTTATTGAACGAATCTGTTGCGTCCGGTGGAAGCGACAACGAGTTTGATCAGTACGACAGCGACCCAGATCCCGTTGTTGAGCAGTTCAAAAGGTAAGCATTTTTTTACTTTCGCTTTGTAGACCCCTGCCTACTTTGCAAATTTTTCTAATAAAATTCGTTGGTTAGCTACTTTTGTAAGTAGTGTAGTTAGGACTGTGTAAATCAGAAGAAATGGCTCTTTTTTTTAACTAACAAACCAAATCAATCAATCAATCAACCTTTGACAGCTTTGTGCTGCAGTCTCCAACGCCAGCTGCGCAGCGTCAGCGCGTGTCCTGCCTGGACATGCAATCCCTGGTGCAGCGGCTAGCCGTGGCTAAGAACGGCGCTCCAGCTGCCGCCACCGCCGCTGCCGCTAGCAACAAATGAATGACTTTAAAGAAAATTCAACCTCTTAAATGCTGATAGTGATGAAATAAAAAATTGACATCAACTTATGCTTTCAAACATATTTTTATGATCTTATTTCCTGTTGAAATAAATAAATGAATCTTTTTTTACAATTACGCTTCTCTTAGTAGTAATTGTATACAGCTTAAATTAGCTTTTGTGTGTTGCTTAGAAATTGTGCAGCTAGCACAGAAATTGTTGTGTTTTTTATAATTAAGTTTTTTTAAAAATCAAAATGTGCCACTCAAACGATTTGTATAGAATTGTTCTATCTGTTTTTATCTGCGTAATCTTGTGTTCTGTCTGTGTTTTTTTATTTGAGAAATCCTATTTTTATAGTGGTTTTTTAAATGCTACTACTATAATTAATTCATAAAGTGTTGTCTTCCTAAAAAAGTTTTTAGTTGCTATGCTATATTTTTACTTATTTTGTGATTTTTTGCGATTGGGATGTCGGGATTTCAAACAATCCGAGTCTTTTATTAATTATGTATTTTTTTCAATTGTTATGATGTTGTTGCTGCTGTGATTGCTTTGATGTTTGTCTGCTTTATAATTATAACTCTGTTTGATTAGCATTAGTAATTGCTTACTTATTACTAGCGGCATTCCTAAATACTTCAATTCCTTTGTTACTTGCTTCCTCTATTCCACAGCAGGCTAAGCCTGCTCTCGTTTGTCTCAATCAGTTTTTTTTCTGTTTTCCATGACCCGTCGCACTGATTGTCTGAAACTTAACTGGAAAAAATGCTTCAAGGATCATTGCCTGCCTTTGCTTTTTTAATTGGTAAAATCGTTTGTCTAGGAAGATTTCTTGGAAAAATCGCCCCTGAGGTGCTTATCTGTCTACAAAGTTACTATCGTATTAATAATATTACAAATGCTATTTCTAACCTTTTTCGAATTGATTAATTAGAATTCCTAACCGGACAATTAGCCAGCATTGGCGCAAAAAATGTCAAAAATTATCAATAAGCCTTCCTAGAATGTAGTTGTTTTTTCTCTCTTCAGAATTTGCTACCTAACTAACCACTGGCTCGCATGCAGGATCTTATCTGTGTTTTTTTCTGTAGATTTAATTAATTAATAGAATTAGCCAATTATACAGGAAAATAAGTTATAAATTACCAGCTGGTTTTTTTCTCACTCGTTTTTGTAGCTTCTGCTATCTTTGTTTAATTATAATTGTTTCTGTTTGAAAGCCATGGTTGTATTATTTTTTTCTTATTCTGATGCCTAAACTGCGGCAAAAATACCGCCACAGTTTATTACAAGTGGCCAAACGACTTGTAAAGACTAAGCTCGTAGCTATTTATAATCAAATGTTATGAGTAAGTTGGCTCTGACAAGATTTCAGGCATCAACCTAAATGTAATTAAGCTTTGCTCGAAAGTTAGACTAATCTGTCAGACTCTTCTTTATAATTTTTTAGTAATTCATCTTTTTTGAAAGAAATTATAAGCTGTTTCTTGTTAATGTGAGTGGTTGTGAACATTATCAAAACTTATTTGTAAAAAAATTACTTGAATTAATTTGTGACTGTCGAGTTGAATGTTTTGTTTTTTTGTAAAATTAATAGGCCTTCCAAGCATTTACTGAAATAAGATACGATGGCATGTACTCGTATATTTGTGTAACAGCTATGTAAATAGATAGAGATCAGAGATGTACACAGAAATCTCTTGAGAGGGGTAGATATCAGAGATGTACACAGAAATCTCTTGAGAGGGGTAGATATCAGAGATGTACACAGAAGAGCTCTTGAGAGGGGTAGATATCAGAGATGTACACAGAAATCTCTTGAGAGGGGTATATATCAGAGATGTACACAGAAGAGCTCTTGAGAGGGGTAGATATCAGAGATGTACACAGAAGAGCTCTTGAGAGGGGTAGATATCAGAGATGTACACAGAAATCTCTTGAGAGGGGTAGATATCAGAGATGTACACAGAAGAGCTCTTGAGAGGGGTAGATATCAGAGATGTACACAGAAATCTCTTGAGAGGGGTAGATATCAGAGATGTACACAGAAGAGCTCTTAAGAGGGGTAGATATCAGAGATGTACACAGAAGAGCTCTTGAGAGGGCTAGAGGTTAGAGATGTACGCAGAAGAGCATGTGAGAGGGGTAGAGGTCAGAGATGTACGCAGAAGAGCTCGTGAGAGGGATAGAGATCAGAGATGTACACAGAAGAGCTCGTGAGAGAGATAGAGGTCAGAGATGTACACAGAAGAGCTAGGGAAGGGGGTAGAGGTCAGAAATGTACACAGAAGAGCTCGTGAGAGAGGTAGAGGTCAGAGATGTACGCAGAAGAGCATGTGAGAGGGGTAGAGGTCAGAGATGTACGCAGAAGAGCATGTGAGAGGGGTAGAGGTCAGAGATGTACGCAGAAGAGCTCATGAGAGGGGTAGAGGTCAGCGATGTACACAGAAAAGCTCGTGAGAGGGCTAGAGGTCAGAGATGTACACAGAAGAGCTAGGGAAGGGGGTAGAGGTCAGAGATGTACACAGAAGAGCTCGTGAGAGGGCTAGAGGTCAGAGATGTACACAGAAGAGCTAGGGAAGGGGGTAGAGGTCAGAGATGTACACAGAAGAGCTAGGGAAGGGGGTAGAGGTCAGAGATGTACACAGAAAAGCTCGTGAGAGGGCTAGAGGTCAGAGATGTACACAGAAGAGCTAGGGAAGGGGGTAGAGGTCAGAGATGTACACAGAAGAGCTCGTGAGAGAGGTAGAGGTCAGAGATGTACGCAGAAGAGCATGTGAGAGGGGTAGAGGTCAGAGATGTACGCAGAAGAGCTTGGAAAAGGGGTAGAGGTCAGAGATGTACGTAGAAGAGCTTGGAAAAGGGGTAGAGGTCAGAGATGTACGTAGAAGAGCTTGGAGGAATGGGTAGAGGCCAGAGTTGTACATAAAGCCTAGCGGGATGGGTGTACAAGTTTACAACGGTAAACCTATGTGGTTTGGGTGTTAACACGAGAGTAATGGGAATCCAACACGAAGGCATCCAGTGGAGGTCAGTCAGGTAGGTGGCTGTTCGATTGTTGGCCACATAATAGCGCGATACAATAGTTATTTAGCCCGTAACCATGACAACCAGAGAGTTGTTGAGCTAAAGCCTTCGAATCCGCTTGTCTCGCACCTTTCTCTGTTTGTAATTGTCGTGTTGTTGGCTGAAGCAGCGGTGCCCGGATCCAGTATCAGTAGGGCAGTTGCCAACTGCCGCTGCCGCTGCGGTCCAGCAGGGCAGCTCCATAAGTCGCTGCATCTCCGCTGTGAGTCGCATTGTGTGCTCAACCAGATCCCGACCGTCAGCTAGCAGCGCCCTGGCTTCGGCCAGCAATTCCAGCCTCTTCTGCTTGTCTTCTTCTTCTTCCGCTTGGAAATCCTGCTGTTTGAAGTGCTGGTGTTGCCGCTGTATCTGTTGCAGAGCCTCTTCGGGATTCAACTGTTTTGCCATGCTTTTTGTATTGCGATCGGGACTTTGCAGTTAAGCAGTGAATGAAAGTCGTTGCTTAGGTAGTGGGATATCCCCTCTTATGAGGGATATTTCTCACACTTCAGCTGCTGAAGCCAAAATTAATAATTAATGAGCCAGTATTGTTGAATAATTTACTATTCACCTAGGCTACAGACCTACCATTACTGTTGACTCTTTTAATATATCGTACATGTAAGAGGTATTGGGGTACCCTCGACTGCCAATCTTAATTATGTCGTTGGGAAAGTTAGCTATTCATTATTATGTGTAAGTAAATTCTAAAAATAAACAAATACGAGTATTTCCTTTGATTTTGTTATTAAGAATCGCCCTTAAATTGTTAAGAGAATCACCCTAAGATTGTCCAGAGAATCACCCTAATATTGTCCAGTGAATCAGTCTTATATTTTCCAGAGAATCAACCTTAAATTGTCCAGAGAATCACCCTAATATTGTCCAGAGAATCACCCTTATATTGTCCAGAGAATCACCCTAATATTGTCCAGGGAATCACCCCTATAGTGTCCAGAGAATCACCCTTATATTGTCCAGAGAATCACCCTAATATTGTCCAGGGAATCACCCCTATAGTGTCCAGAGAATCACCCTTATATTGTCCAGAGAATAACCCTAATATTGTCCAGGGAATCACCCCTATAGTGTCCAGAGAATCACCCTTATATTGTCCAGAGAATCGGCCCTATATTGTCCAGAGAATCAACCTTAAATTGTCCAGAGAATCAACCTTAAATTGTCCAGAGAATCACCCTTATATTGTCCAGAGAATCACCCTTATATTGTCTAGAGAATCACCCTTTTATTGTCCAGAGAATCACCCCTATAGTGTCCAGAGAATCACCCTTATATTGTCCAGAGAATCACCCTTATATTTTCCAGAGAATCAGTCCTATATTATCCAGAGAATCAGACTTATATTGTCCAGAGAATCACCCTTATATTGTCCAGAGAATCACCCTTAAATTGTCCAGAGAATCACCCTTAAATTGTCCAGAGAATCACCCTTATATTGTCCAGAGAATCAGACTTATATTGTCCAGAGAATCACCCTTATATTGTCCAGAGAATCACCCTTATATTGTCCAGAGAATCGCCCTTAAATTGTCCAGAGAATCAGACTTATATTGTCCAGAGAATCACCCTTATATTGTCCAGAGAATCAGACTTATATTGTCCAGAGAATCGCCCTTAAATTGTCCAGAGAATCACCCTTATATTGTCCAGAGAATCAGACTTATATTGTCCAGAGAATCAGACTTATATTGTCCAGAGAATCAGACTTATATTGTCCAGAGAATCACCTATATATTGTCCAGAGAATCGCCCTTAAATTGTCCAGAGAATCACCCTTAGATTGTCCAGAGAATCACCCTTATATTGTCCAGAGAATCAGACTTACATTGTCCAGAGAATCAGACTTATATTGTCCAGAGAATCAGACTTATATTGTCCAGAGAATCGCCCTTAAATTGTCCAGAGAATCAGACTTATATTGTCCAGAAAATCACCCATATATTGTCCAGAGAATCGCCCTTAAATTGTCCAGAGAATCACCCTTATATTGTCCAGAGAATCAGACTTATATTGTCCAGAGAATCACCCTTATATTGTCCAGAGAATCGCCCTTAAATTGTCCAGAGAATCGCCCTTAAATTGTCCAGAGAATCACCCTTATATTGTCCAGAGAATCAGACTTATATTGTCCAGAGAATCACCCTTAAATTGTCCAGAGAATCACCCTTAAATTGTCCAGAGAATCACCCTTATATTGTCCAGAGAATCAGACTTATATTGTCCAGAGAATCAGACTTATATTGTCCAGAGAATCACCCATATATTGTCCAGAGAATCGCCCTTAAATTGTCCAGAGAATCACCCTTAGATTGTCCAGAGAATCACCCTTATATTGTCCAGAGAATCAGACTTATATTGTCCAGAGAATCAGACTTATATTGTCCAGAGAATCAGACTTATATTGTCCAGAGAATCGCCCTTAAATTGTCCAGAGAATCAGACTTATATTGTCCAGAGAATCACCTATATATTGTCCAGAGAATCGCCCTTAAATTGTCCAGAGAATCACCCTTAAATTGTCCAGAGAATCACCCTTATATTGTCCAGAGAATCAGACTTAAATTGTCCAGAGAATCACCCTTAGATTGTCCAGAGAATCACCCTTATATTGTCCAGAGAATCGCCCTTAAATTGTCCAGAGAATCGCCCTTAAATTGTCCAGAGAATCACCCTTATATTGTCCAGAGAATCAGACTTATATTGTCCAGAGAATCAGACTTATATTGTCCAGAGAATCAGACTTATATTGTCCAGAGAATCAACTTTAAATTTTCCAGAGAATCAGCCAGACACAGTTTAGTTGACACTCATTAGTCATTAGGCCTGCTAAACTGCTTGCAAAGTCTAAAAAATTCCCGAAAAAATGTACCAAATGTTAGTATATGTAGATAGCATAATAATGTGGACTGAAAACATGTAAAAATACGTAACGAGCTAGCAAACAGCTAGTTACAGGCCAAGCGATTCGCCAAATAGCTATCCCTCCGATAAGCCTAACATCCAGACCGATTCAGAATTGTTTGCTCAATCAAACGCAATTTTATCAGTAGCATATGCAGGAAGCTCATTTCTATTATATTTACCGTATGGGTATGCCAATAAACCAGACGGCTCACGCTGATGTGTTTCGCCTAGAATCAGAAATATGTTGTCAAGGCGTCTCCCTTCTTTCTTAATTAGTTTGTAAATCGGTATATTTTTCTGTCCCACTCTATTCCCTCGATATCTATGCACCATCCAATCCCCCCGTCTATCTTCCTCTTCCCTCTCGGTCTACCCCCTCTGTCTCCCTCTCCCCTCCCTGTCTCCCCCTTTGTCTCCCTCTCCCCTCCCTGTCTCCCCCTTTGTCTCCCTCTCCCCTCCCTGTCTCCCCCTTTGTCTCCCTCTCCCCTCTCTGTCTACCCCCTCTGTCTCCCTCTCCCTCTCTGTCTACCCCCTCTGTCTCCCTCTCCCCCTCTGTCTCCCCCTCCCCTCTCTGTCTCCCTCTCCCCTCTCTGTCTCCCTCTCCCCTCTCTGTCTCCCTCTCCCCTCTCTGTCTACCCCCTCTGTCTCCCTCTCCCTCTCTGTCTACCCCCTCTGTCTCCCTCTCCCCTCTCTGTCTCCCCCTCCCCTCTCTGTCTCCGTCTCCCCTCTCTGTCTCCCTCTCCCCTCTCTGTCTACCCCCTCTATCTCCCTCTCCCTCTCTGTCTCCCCCCTCTGTCTCCCTCTCCCCTCTCTGTCTCCCTCTCCCCTCTCTGTCTCCCTCTACCCTCCTTGTCTCCCCCTTTGTCTCCCTCTCCCCTCTCTGTCTACCCCCTCTGTCTCCCTCTCCCCTCTCTGTCTCCCCCTCCCCTCACTGTCTCCCTTCCCTCTGTCTCACACTTTCCTGTATTTGTTCCCCTCTCCCCTTTCTGTCTCCCCCTCCCCTCTCTGTCTCCCTCTCCCTCTCTGTCTCCCTTCCCTCTCTGTCTCCCCCTCCCCTCTCTGTCTCCCTTCCCTCTCTGTCTCCCCCTCCCCTCTCTGTCTCCGTCTCCCTCTCTGTCTCCCTCTCCCCTCTCTGTCTCCCCCTCCCCTCTCTGTCTCCCCCTCCCCTCTCTGTCTCCCTCTCCCTCTCTGTCTCCCTTCCCTCTCTGTCTCCCCCTCCCCTCTCTGTCTCCGTCTCCCTCTCTGTCTCCCTCTCTCCTCTCTGTCTCCCTCTCCCCTCTCTGTCTCCCCCTCCCCTCTCTGTCTCCCTTCCCTCTGTCTCACACATCCCTGTCTTTGTTCCCCTCTCCCCTTTCTGTCTCCCCCTCCCCTCTCTGTCTCCCTCTCCCTCTCTGTCTCCCTTCCCTTTCTGTCTCCCCCTCCCCTCTCTGTCTCCCTCTCCCTCTCTGTCTCACTCTCCCCTCTCTGTCTCCCACTCCCCTCTCTGTCTCCCTTCCCTCTCTGTCTCCCCCTCCCCTCTCTGTCTCCGTCTCCCTCTCTGTCTCCCTCTCTCCTCTCTGTCTCCCTCTCCCCTCTCTGTCTCCCCCTCCCCTCTCTGTCTCCCTTCCCTCTGTCTCACACATCCCTGTCTTTGTTCCCCTCTCCCCTTTCTGTCTCCCCCTCCCCTCTCTGTCTCCCTCTCCCTCTCTGTCTCCCTTCCCTTTCTGTCTCCCCCTCCCCTCTCTGTCTCCCTCTCCCTCTCTGTCTCACTCTCCCCTCTCTGTTTCCCCCTCCCCTCTCTGTCTCCCTTCCCTCTCTGTCTCCCCCTCCCCTCTCTGTCTCCGTCTCCCTCTCTGTCTCCCTCTCCCCTCTCTGTCTCCCCCTCCACTCTCTGTCTCCCCCTCCCCTCTCTGTCTCCCTCTCCCCTCTCTGTCTCCCCCTCCACTCTCTGTCTCCCCCTCCCCTCTCTGTCTCCCTCTCCCTCTCTGTCTCCCTCTCCCTCTCTGTCTCCCTCTCCCCTCTCTGTCTCCCTCTCCCCTCTCTGTCTCCCTCTCCCCTTTCTGTCTCCCTCTCTCCTCTCTGTCTCCCTCTCCCCTCTCTGTCTCACTCTCCCCTCTCTGTCTCACTCTCCCCTCTCTGTCTCCCTCTCCCTCTCTGTCTCCCTCTCCCCTCTCTGTCTCACTCTCCCCTCTCTGTCTCCCCCTACCCTCTCTGTCTCCCTCTCCCTCTCTGTCTCACTCTCCCTCTCTGTCTCACTCTCCCCTCTCTGTCTCCCCCTCCCCTCTCTGTCTCCCTCTCCCTCTCTGTCTCCCCCTCCCCTCTCTGTCTCCCTCTCCCTCTCTGTCTCCCTCTCCCTCTCTGTCTCCCTCTCCCTCTCTGTCTCACTCTCCCCTCTCTGTCTCCGTCTCCCCTCTCTGTCTCCCCCTTCCCTCTCTGTCTCCCTCTCCCTCTCTGTCTCCCTCTCCCTCTCTGTCTCACTTTCCCCTCTCTGTCTCCGTCTCCCCTCCTCCCCTCTCTGTCTCCCCCTCCCCTCTCTGTCTCCCTCTCCCCTCTCTGTCTCCCTCTCCCTCTCTGTCTCCCTCTCCCCTCTCTGTCTCACTCTCCCCTCTCTGTCTCCCCCTCCCCTCTCTGTCTCCCTCTCCCTCTCTGTCTCCCTCTCCCTCTCTGTCTCACTCTCCCCTCTCTGTCTCACTCTCCCCTCTCTGTCTCCGTCTCCCCTCTCTGTCTCCCCCTCCCCTCTCTGTCTCCCCCTCCCCTCTCTGTCTCCCTCTCCCTCTCTGTCTCCCTCTCCCTCTCTGTCTCACTCTCCCCTCTCTGTCTCCCTCTCCCCTCTCTGTCTCCCCCTCCCCTCTCTGTCTCCCCCTCCCCTCTCTGTCTCCCTCTCCCCTCTCTGTCTCCCCTCCCCTCTCTGTCTCCCTTCCCTCTGTCTCACTCCGCCTCTAGCCTATTACTCTTCGTCTCCAAGTTGTTTTCGTTTCTCTACTATTTTTCCTTTTGTCTCTATTCTTCTCTCGCAGCCTTTCCCTCTGCATTTTTCGCACTCTGCATAGTCAATTTTGAAATGTGCTTGAAAATGAAACATCTAGCTGACACTTGCTTAACTGAAATGCTAGTGTCAGCTATGCAATTCAAGGGAAATGTAATTTCCGTTCTGTAAGAGCTTGTATCTTGCTTGTGCAATCTCTGTGAGCTGCGCTTTTGTGAGTTTGTTTGCGTGTAAGCCTTCACTTAGCTGCAAGGTCGAGAAACTAATGTAGCTAGCTGTTGAGGAAGCTGCGAAATTACAGGGTGAATATAGCGTCATATGCAGAGAACTGTATTAAACAGGCCTTGCATTTCTTGCCTGAATGGGAGTGTACTGTTTCACTGTAATTCCCTCAGTTATAATTGGTTTTCACACTGGGAGTTTAAGTTTTATCTGCACATTTATTTCCGATTAGAGTGCAATTATGTTCACGTCATATTTAGGATAAATAATATTAGATTGAGAATAAAGATCAGATTGGGATTAGGTCGAAATTACAGTAAGATTAGATTGAGATTAGATTGAGATTAGATCGAGATTACAGTAAGATTAGATTGAGATTTGATTAAGATTACTTCGAGGTTAGATTGAGATTGAATTGAGACTAAATCACGATTAGATTGACATTAGATCCAGTTTAGTTTGAGATTAGATCGAGATTAGATCCAGTTTAGATTGAGATTAGATAGAGATTAGATTAAGATTAGATCCGAAATTAGATTAAGCTTAGATCAAGATTAAATCTAGATTACATATAGACTAGATTGAGTTTAGATAGAGATTCGAATTTTCTCAGAAAAGAGTTACCCGGAAGAAAACCAGTATTAAACAAGTTTTACTTCGAGGTTTGATTTAGATGAGATTGAAGATTGACACCAAATTACGCTCGTAGTATAATAATAATCGTATTATTTTTCGACATAGGAGGAGTTGTAGCCTAGTGGCTAGGGCGCCTGCCTCATGACCGGAAGGTCGTGGGTTCGAGTCACGGCCTAGGAGACAATTTGTGCCCTTGAGCAAGGCACTTAATCCCGCATTGCTTCAGTCCACCCAGCTGAGATCGGGTACCAGTTTGAGCTGGGTAAATTTAGGGTAGGTGTTGCAGCACCTCCAGCCCGTCAGGACTGAGCAGCTGTACACAGCCCTCGGATGCGCCGCGCAACTAGCTGCGGCTGTGCCGTGGGCTGTACATCTGATCGAAAGGTCGGGTGTCTAAATTAATTTTTTTAAATATTATTCCATATAAAAATAAGCAAAATTACAAAGAATGCAGATGAAATCTGTGATTTTTATAAAAAAATTAGCTAAAATGCCATTTGATTAGATAGCCAATTTCATATAGCACAAAATTGGTATCATGAAAATTGAACAAACATTAAGATAAGAGGCGTGACTGCTTCGTTTTAGTGTTTAGTGTACTATGGGGCTCATGGCTAAAGCATAAAATGTAAATTAGAATTCGATTCTTCAAGCTTCCTGTGCAACAAAATCTATCGAAGAAATTAGCCAGTCGGACACACGGCGTTTGACAGTCGAAGCGAATCTGACAGCTAATTAGCTATTCAGGATCTTGGAGATGATGTGCTGAAACTGGCGTGTCGGGCGCTGGCTGATAAAGGATGGAAACGAGAGACTTGGGCGGAGAGGGCAATCAAATTGAGGAGTTTCTATTTATACGACCATCTGCGCGTTAGCAACAGTTGCTTGCCTAGATGATATAATAGTGCATGCGCAGGGATGTGAGCTGAACCCTAAGAAGATTGTTTCTTTTTCAATCATAGCCAAAATATTATGGACAAATGCAACTGTGAGAAGCTAGGGTAAACAGTTAGATGCTAAATACTGTGACAAATGGAATTAAAACAGACAGACAGACAGACAGACAGACGGACAGACAGACAGACAGACAGACAGACAGACAGACAGACAGACAGACAGACAGACAGACAGACAGATAGATAGACAGACAGACAGACAGACAGACAGACAGACAGACAGACGGACGGACAGACAGACAGACAGACAGACAGACAGACAGACAGACAGACAGACAGACAGACAGATAGACAGACAGACAGACAGACAGACAGACAGACAGACAGACAGACAGACAGACAGACAGACAGATAGATAGACAGACAGACAGACAGATCGACAGACAGACAGACAGACTGACAGACAGACCGACAGACAGACAGACAGACAGACAGACAGACAGACAGACAGACAGACAGACAGACAGACCCACAGCCACAAAACAGGCAGACTGATAGAGAGGCAACTTACTCAAAGAGCGGCACTCATGAAACACTGACTGGAACTCTCCTGACCTGTTGTCGCAAGATATTCAGTTGAATTTCCAGCTAAAAGATCAGCCTTTGTGAGAAGCCGAGTCTCTCTCAGTCAAGTTGCAAAATAAGCCAGCTTTATAAAAACGTGTCAAACAGAGGATTAGGCGGGAGCAGTCCAGGGCCAGCTCAAAGCCAACAGCCCCCATTCTAACTCAGCTGGCTAAATTCCTGCTACAGTGGATCAGGCAAGGCGCGTTGAGAAGAAATAAGTTTTGCAGCTTTAAGCCGAACAGTCACGCATTTTCGTCTTTCTGAAGAAGACTTGCCCAGTCCGAACAGAACAGAAATGAAAAGGAAAAGTATGGCCGCCACTAATGCCAGACCCACTTCGCATGGCCGGTTCCCTGTCTCCTGTACCCAGTCCCCCTCTGCTCCCTTAGCCGAATTCGAGCTGAGCTGCGGTTGGCTCAGCCAAGTCTTTCCACTCGGAGACGGCCAGAGAAGGAAAGAAAAAATGGCTGACAAAAACACGGCTCTGTCTGCCTGGCTGCCGGTTGAAGCTCCAAAATTCAAGTGTTCAATCCGGCATTTTTATAATCGAACCCGTCATGTCGAAGCCGCCGCCGAATCAATCATTCGAAGTGCCCGAAGGTCTGCAAGAGCTGCTGCAGGATTTCACCGTTTCGGTACTACGCCGCCGACCCGCCAATTTGATTCGCTTCGCCGCCGCTTATTTCCGACGCCTCGAACTGGCCGCCGCCACCGCCGCCAACGCCGCAGCTCCCGACCCTGGCGCTCTGCAAGTCCCCGTCAAGGAGGACTCCGGCGCCGAGACGGATGAAAACGACGAAACCGGCGGCGGCGGCGGCGGCGGCGGCCTATGGCGCGTCAATCGACGACCGAGCGTAGCGGCGCCCTCGTTTGACCCGGAGAAAAGCGAGGCCACCTACCAGCGCAAAGTTGTGCCGAAAACTGACGAGCAGAGACGCCGGCTAACAGAAACTGTCAAGCACATTCTGCTGTTCCGCAGTCTGGACCGAGTTAGCCTGGGTCACGTGATCGACGCCATGCAGGAGATGGCCGTCAAATCTGGCGACGTTATCATCGAGCAGGACCAGGAGGGCGACAATTTCTACGTTATCGAGCGCGGCGTGTTCGAGGCCTACGTGACTGACCGACTTAGCGGCGTCAGCAGCCTGGCCGTCACCTACAATCACAGCGGCTCGTTCGGCGAGCTGGCTCTGATGTACTATTGTCCGAGGGCGGCCACCGTTGTAGCCAAAACTGACGGCGTTCTCTGGTCGTTAGATTTGGACACCTTCCAGCAGAAGGTGCTGATGTCGGCATTCAAAAATAGAAAAAAATACGAGGCCTTCCTGGCCTCCGTGCCGCTGCTGTCCGAGCTGACTCACTACGAGAGACAGAATGTGGCCGACGCCCTCAAGGAGCGCGAGTACGACGATGGTAAGTGGGTCGGGTAGCTCTTGTGGAATGGAAGAGGGTTGTAGAACTCTTGTGGAATGGAAGAGGGGCGGATAACTCTTTTGGAATAGAAGAGGGGCGGATAACTCTTGTGGAATGGAAGAGGGTTGTAGAACTCTTGTGGAATGGAAGAGGGTTGCATAACTCTTGTGGAATGGAAGAGGGGCGGATAACTCTTGTGGAATGGAAGAGGGGCGGATAACTCTTGTGGAATGGAAGAGGGAAAGATGACTTGATAAGAATTCATAATGGGTGGATGACTCAATTTGAGTGGATGGCGGTTAATTTTATCGTAGCGTAACAATTACTTTAGTTGCAATGAGCTCACGACGGAAAACTTAATTATGCCGACTCCAAAAGCCGATTCGTATTCTCCATCAAACAGGCGAGCCAATTCTCTACCAGGGTGACACTGGCAACGAGATGTTCTTCGTAGAGGAGGGCAGCGTCAAGGTGATGTGCCGGCACTCTGACAACGGCTTAGAGACTCAGGTGAACCATCTGGAGAAAGGCGCCTACTTTGGTGAGCTCTCGCTAATCACCAAGCAGCCTCGGGCGGCCAGCTGCTACGCAGTCGGCCGAACTCGAGTTTGCGTTCTGCACGTATCGGATTTCGAGCGCCTGCTCGGCCCCTGTCTGGAGGTGATGCGACGCAACATAGACAGCTACAGGAGCCAACTGAGGCAGATTTTTGGTGACGCGAGTTCCGCTGCGGCCGCGCCGCTGCGAGTTGAGGCTACCGTCTGAGGGAAGGCAGCTTTTTTCGCACAAAAAGATATGAATTTTCTTTTAAAGATACTTTACCGTCTTAGGGACAAAAAACTTGCAAAAAGATGCTATGCAGTCAGAGTTTCACAAGATCTGGAAGTTGTACACTAAGACTAAAATAAAAATCGATGCTTGCTTTCATTAGACCTACCTTAGACATCGTGCAAAGTGTGAGAATGGAGTGAGGTGGTTGGTTTTGGGGAGGGGGCAGGGCTGGGCGTTTGGTTTGGCTAACGAACGTACATTCAGGGTTAGAAAAAGTAAGGGTAAGGAATTTTTAACTAGCGTTGTAGCGAGCGTCAAAGTTTTCGTGCAATTACGGGCGGCTTTGCATGTGTACATCAAAGCTGAGTGTGAATAAAATTTAGTTTGCTGGGTATGGCGAGACTGGGCTGGATCAAGGACCGCTAAAAAAGGTCTGTTCTTTAGTAGTCCTTTGGCTGTACGAGGGTATGGCAGTCAGGTGTCCAATCTATTTTTTTTGTGAACGATTATTATGATGATAATTCAGTGCAGGCTACTATTTTTCGTGTACAGAAAAAAAATTAAGAATTACTAGCGATAACATCTCCGTATTTAACCAATTCATGTCGTTTTCTTGCACTTCGAAAGATTTTATCGAATTAAAAAAAAAAACACTTTCCCTTGCTTTCGTATGCTTCCCAATTTGTGTTTTACGACTACCAATATGATAATGTTGATATCCATATGTTTTTGTTCTTATGCGTGTTTTTTCTCATGAAGACTTTATTTTTAAAAAAGTAGTCACCCACAACAATTTGAGACCTGCCGAAACTTGATGATGCTTCACTTACAGGAGCAAGCTGCTGCAGTGAGAATAATCATTCTCAGACAGACCATCTCAAATCTTTCTGATCCGTGAGGATTTTGGCTCCAGAACAGCATTGCGATCATATTTCACATGATTCCAGAAAAAAATTGGCCAGAAGTTTAATCTTTGAGACGTTTTATTTCAAGAGACATTTGGGCACGCTTGTTCTAAGAGTAGTTTGATGGTTGCAACTACAATACATTAAAAATGCATACTGAATTGCTTCTTGTTTAGTGTATTAACTGGCGAATAAAAAATATTAACCCAACAATTTTTTTCGTCGACCGTTTTGCATATTTTGACTGTCATACTCGTGTCCATTTTTTTCATCCGTTTGTGCATGCGACTAAATTTAGACCGCTATTAAATTCAATCTTTAGCTAATGGTATGAACGCTGTTGTCATCTTGTTATTTTAATAATAAAGAAGGTCGAAATGATTTCTGTGCTGAATAATACGACGATGTAGCAATGTTTTTAATGTTAATATCTACCGTGGTATTGTGAGCAGAGAAGACCCTTTCTGCTCGTACCTTACCCACGTAGCTTTCATTTAAAGAGGAGTTGTAGCCTAGTGGTTAGGGCGCCTGCCCTATGACCGGAAGGTCGTGGGTTCGAGTCACGGCCCTAGGAGACAATTTGTGCCCTTGAGCAAGGCACTTAATCCCGCATTGCTTCAGTCCTACCCAGTTGAGATTGGGTACCAGTTTGAGCTGGGTAAATTTAGTGTGGGTGTTGCGGCCCCTCCAGCCCGTCAGGCTGAGCAGCTGTACACAGCCCTCGGATGCGCCGCGCAACTAGCTGCGGCTGTTCCGTGGGCTGTACATCTGATCGAAAGGTCGGGTGTCTAAATTTATATATTTTTTCATTTATCTATTGCTATTTTAGTATATAATCAGTAGTATGGCGAATTATGATTCTGCCGCATTAGCACTGCGGAGATAGGCGGCAGTGTAAAAGGATAGGAAAGCGTGGTTTTGGCTGTCTGGCTGGCTGGCCGGCCTATGGGGAGCATGGGGGTGCGAGGGTGCGCACTGTGCGATAAGAGGTGGCTGGCTGGGGTGAAATTAGTCGTGAGTATAGGTAAGGTAGGCGGGCAGGCAGGCGGGGCGAACGAGTTAACACCCTGTGTCACGACACGAGCGTACCCTATCCGTGCCTTGCACTTGAGCCTGCTAACACAATAATTTTTTGTCGTTAGGGATGGGTCTGTACACTCTATAGCTCTATGTCAATGAGTGGAACTCAAATTTTTGGTATGACTTAACTGGCTTACAAAGCGCGCTCTGGGGATGGAAATGTAAATAAAAGAAAAATAAGTCTGCCGCACTTGCACTTGAGAGATAGGCAGCAGTGTAAAAAAAAGGATAGGAGGGGGGCGTGTTTGGCTGACGTGCTCTGAATGTGCACGCATGGCGATAAGAGGTGGCTGGCTGTAAAGCGTGAGGGTAGGGTCGGATAGGTGGCCTATCCGAGTTAGCAATGGAGACAGCCATGGCAGTCCGCCTATCCCTTTGCGCTGAAGCCGGTGTGGAGTTAACTCTCTTTTCATTGGATATGGTTTACACTTGGAAGATAATACCCACACTAATTCACGTGCAAAGCTAGTGGATGTGCTCATGATACTAATCGTTCATAAATTTGTGCTGTGGAAATAAGCAACAGTGAAATAAACACCTAGCGCTATTAAGCCAACAGGGTTTTTGCCGTCTAGCTAGCTGGCTGCGCAACTAAGTTGCACGCACTCAGACACGAGAAACTGGTGAGGGTGGAATATGATGGCCAATCTTTTTGTATTGGAGAATTAAAACATGGTTCCGACTCGCTGTAAATGAAGAATTCAATTGTTTTGAATTCATGCTAACTGAAGGATAATTTTGGCTTTTCATTGCTTACAAAATAAAATGGCATTAAATATTCAATATTTTAACGATATTATGGGTTGTTTCTGATGATGCGTACGCATCAATATAAACGGAATTTAATTGGTATTGAAAGGGAGCAGTTTACTTCAGCTTTCTTAGTAGAGAGCATATGTGCTTGGTATCTAATAGGATGATGGGCATAATAGAAAGAGTGGGCATATTTACTCGTAAATTTCAAGCAGTAATTGTAGTAACGCTTGAATAAATATTTACATGTTTGCTTGCATTTACTCATTGATAATGCACCCACCCCACCTCCACTTCGAGGGTATAAAAGAGGGTGAAATTTTTTGGTTCTCAAAGATTAAATCAAACTGAAATTTCGCTGTCACAACTCGCCATGGATCTTAGCGACGGATTTAAAGTGCAGATTCAAGACTATGAAGGCCACCGATTTATTGCGATCCGGCGCTTCTTCTATTCTGCTGAGGGAGAAAAACCTGGCATTCCTGGCTTCAACTTAAACGCCCACCAATGGGAGAAGCTGAAGCAGTTGAAGGCTCAACTTGTGCGCTCTGCTATCAATCGGCACAACGTCACCGTAAAGCTCGGCTTCGACAAACTCGTTGTTGTCAGCGGAGGGACCATTTGGCTAAAGCGTTTGCCTGAAGATTGCACAGAAGAGTTCCTGCGACGCAATTCAGTGGCACTGACGCCAAACCTGTGGCGCTCGCTTTGGAAAACTGCTGCTTGGATCGATGAGGAGCTGCGGGGAAAGCCTGCAGAAAGCGAGTATGAACTGGAGGCTGAAGATCTTAAGACAGAAAATGAAGCGCTAGTCGATTATCCAGAGAGTGTATCTGGAGAAGAGGCTGACGGTGAGGCGGAGAACACGCTACTAATCGCTCAGTCGGACAACGCCAATTTCGAAGCGCCTTCGACTCCTGTCTCACCATCTGCATCAACTTTTGGCCGCATTTCGAAGCATGATAGCGACCTATCACAGGATCCTCTGTGGTACCAGATTCGAGCGGCTTCAGGAGTCGGCAAGGACGGCAGCAGCACTGGAAGTCGCAAGCGAAAGCTTCCATGGCCTCTGCGCAGGCAGGATGGTGTGAAGCTCCCCAAGATTGGAGGCTACGATAATTAATGAATTACTGAATTCCATGCTGACTGTTTGTTGTTCCATGTTTTTCTAACCCATTGCATCACGCGCTTGCAATAAACTTATTATTTATCCAGCTATTGACTTCGTAATTGCAACGTATGTAATTATCTTTCATTAAAACTTTCAAAATCATAAAAATTGGTAATTTTTTTATTTCGCTACTCTTATAATCGAATTAGCATTCTTCTATTTTGCGTATGATGTTAAAAGCAAAAAATTAAAAAAATACACCGCCTCGAAGGTTGAAACCTTGATTAAAACATTTTGGCAACGGTTAAAAATTGTTGATTTTCTTAAGAAAACAATTTCTTTATATCTTTATGAGGTTTGGCAGATGGACAAAATTTATTTTAATCCAGAGCAGCCAGCCAGCTTTTCCGGCTGCAATAAATTTTTGCATGAGGTTCGAAGACGAGGAGTTAAAGTCAGCGATCAAGCTGCAGGAGAATGGCTCCATGATCAGACTGTATACACACTGCACAAGCCTGCACGCAGAAATTATCCCCGAGCACCAATCATAGTTCGAGCTATGGATGATCAATGGGAGTTGGATTTGGTTGAAATGATCCCGTTTGCTAAATACAATAAGGGATTTAGATACATTCTCACTTGTATTGACGTTTTGTCTAAGTTTGCGTGGGCCAAGCCGCTGAAAAATAAATCAGCAGCCGAAGTGAGGTCCGCTTTCGAAGCTATACTAAAAAGTGCAAAGCGCAGGCCACGAACAGTTCGTTCAGATCAGGGCAAAGAATTTATTAACTCCAGCTTTCGCCAGTGCTGCATCGACAATGAAATTCTGGCATTCAAAACCAACAGCGAGCAAAAGGCTGCAATCGTGGAGAGATGGAACCGAACTTTGAAGAATAAAATGTGGCGATATTTCACTCACAAAAGCACTCTGCATTGGCTTGATGTGCTGCCAAAGCTAGTGAAATCGTATAATTCTACTTATCACAGAAGCATCCGGATGGCGCCCAAAGATGTCTGTAAACAGAATGAGTCCGAAGTGTGGATGAACTTGTATGATGGCAAGGCGATAGAAACTTTAGATAAAATCAGAAAGCCCAAATTTCGTGAAAACCAGTCTGTGAGAATTTCTAACGCACCTAGGCTATTCAGAAAGGGATACAAAGCGAACTGGAGCGAAGAGGTATACACTGTAGTGGCAATGGCCCCCAAGCATTACCCCTACATGTACAAGATTCGTGACATGAAGGGGGAGGAGATTCAAGGCCTCTTTCATGAGCACGAGTTGCAGGCGGTGCCTGATTCACAGCGGCTCTATGTGATTGACAAAATATTGAAAACTAAGAAGCGGAACGGGAGAATTCACTATCTTGTCAAGTGGGCCGGCTGTGATTCAACTGGCTGGGTGGATGAAAAGGACTTAAGAAAAGTTTAGATGACGTTTGCGATAGATAAATAATAATACTTATTGTACAATGCGAAATATTGTGATCAATAATTAAAATGCTGAAGGTACTTCTTGTGACTTTGATTTTCACCTGTCTTCACCTCTTTACTTGGATCGAAATGTGGACTATGAGGCAGGTCTGGTTGAAATCCATCTGCCTGCTGCATGGTTCAATGTTGACGAGCCTTACTGCTTCTCTGTCTCAGATGGAAGAGAGCATGAGACCCTGGTTCTTCAACCCGGACGCTATGCAAGAGTTGAGGAGCTGGTGGAATGCCTGAATGCGTTGTTGGCCAGCTCAAACTTACACTTTGTTGAAGGTGCCAAAGGTGATAGGGATTCTGAAATGGAGGCGGATGAGTCTGGTCTAATGGAGCGTGGAAGAGAATTTCATGGCATACACTTTGAGATTCAAAACTCACGAACGGTGGTACACAACAACAACATGGCGCGCGCAGAATTATTTCTCCCAGCTAATAAAATTTTATTTTGGCTGGGATTCGGAAATCAAGCTGTCAAAATCCAACCTGGGCGACATGTGTCAAAGCATTGCATTGGTTGCTCTCCCACCAGCCTAATTAATGTGCACTGCAGCATCGTTGAGTCAACAAACTGCAACTCAAGCTCCCTCCTAAGAACGGTTGGAGTGAATGAAAAAATTGAGTGGGGATGCTATCTGAGCAAAGTGTTTAAGAAAGTGATCTTTTTCCCTATTCAAAGAATCAACTTTCTGCACATTATTCGAATGCAGCTGAGGGATATCTACGGTTGCCCGCTATCTCTGCAGACCTGCAACCCTGTTCTTCTAACAATTCAAATAAGGGAGAAAGCTATTCAATGAATTATCAGCAACTGATCAGGCAGTACACTGGGGCTCGAACAGGCGTTGAAAAGCCTGCGCTATATGGCTGCGGTAGTTCTCCGGGAATTATGACCTATCAGCCCCCACCGGTACCAGCCTCACCAGCAAGTAACATCACCAGAAACAGGTCCAGTAGTAGAAACAAAAGACCGCCAAGAAAGCAGAAGAAGCGAACAAAAAATATTACGGGTCAAAGGGGCCGAAAGCGAACAAAAAATGCAAACCAGATAAAATTTGGCAGAAAAAAACTTAAGAATGTAAAGAAAAGCAAACCAAAGAAGACAGCTAAAAGGAAGCAAAAAGTCAACAGGAAAACCGTGAAACAAGTGCTTGACTCTTTATCATAGATCATGGCCTACGGATACAACCCCAGACTGGATTTGTTTAAGGCACCTGTACTACAGGCTTGTATTGAAAAATCTGCTTACATTGACATTCATCCTGTGAACAATATTGCTGCAAACGCACCCATTGAATTTGATTGCCATCAATCGGCTGATGAGTACACTGACCTTCTGAATTCTTTTCTCTATGTTCGCTGTCGCATTGTGCAGCTGGATGGGGCTTTACTGAGAGAAGATGTTCGAGATGATGATGGGGTCATTACCGAACGCAGAGATAGTGATGTGCACCCTGAAAACTTTGTTCTATCAGCGGCCTTCTCCGATGTAATTGTCAGCATCAACCAGCGGGTTGTTTCTGGAGGCGACCAGCTCTACCCCTACCACGCATATTTCAAAGCGCTAATGAGCTCGACTGACAATCAGTTGCTAAAATTTCACCCTGCCGGATTCTATGAGCCCGACTCAGCTGCTGAAGAGCTCACAGAGAGCCACAGGGAATCCCATTGGATGGAGTATGCCGGACCACTCTTTAGCGATATCTTTCAATGTCCAGTGTTTTTGCTAAACAATTTACACCTGCATATCAAACTAGTACCTAGTAGTGGAGCTTTTGCCATCAGAAGCCCAGCTGAAAATAACAGAGCCTACCGCATGGAAATCTCACACTGCATTCTGCATCTTCGCCGAGTTAAAGTCGTGCCCCACATCAGCCTGGCGCATGAGCAGGGGCTCACAAATCAGAATGCCCTGTATCCAATTGAGCGCACTGAAATGCAAAACTTTATTCTACCCCAGGGGATTCAATCAAAAAACATTGAAGGATTCACCCACGGCAAGCTCCCGAAGTTCATCATGCTGGCTTTCGTTGACCATCGGGCGGTTAATGGCCATCATCACTCCTGTCCGTTTCTGTTCCAAAGCTTCGGTCTGAGCCAGCTAGCTCTAAAGAAAGGTGGTGAAAATGTTTGCCATGGAGCATTCACACCCGAAGACGGATCGTTTGTGCGAGAGTACTTGCACTACCTGAAAAGCTGTCAGTCCGCAAGCGCCACTAACTCAGTCCCACGGATTCCCTACCAGCTATTCCTGAACGACAATACTGTTTTTGCATTTGATCTCACACCCGAAGGAGCGGCTTTGTGGTACGGCCAGAAAGAGGGAAACCTGCGGCTGGAGATTCGCTTTCGAGAGGCTCTGATTGAGGCCGTATCCTTGATTGTGATGTGCATCTACGACTCACTGATTGAGGTCACAAAACACAGAGAGCTTTTGCTGGACTATTCGAATTAAGTGACATCATGGATACGCTTGAACTTTTCAATGCTATTAGAAACTTTTTGCCCCCGCAAAACTATTCCATTGTTCATGTGGGAGCCCAGCTTAATGCTGAAACTCTGCAAAGAGAATATATTTTGGATAATTCGATTAAAAATAAATTCATTTTCATTCTTCTCCAAAAAAGTGACTCATTTGGTCACTGGGTCGTGTGCCATATTGGTAGAGGACGCTCTGCCGAATTGTTCAATTCTCTAGGCTGGGATCCTGAAACTTTGGAAATAATTGAGTAGAAGGCAAGAGGGGGCTTCTGGGACAAAAAATTCGACATTTTACATATATGCCTACCACTAACTAACATATCCTCGACTACTTGAAAAAAGAGGGGGGTCTCCTCTTAAAATGCTTTTCCCCCCAGGACATAAAATTTAGCCTAAATTTATTATTCCAGGCAATTAGCAAATGGGGTTTCTGGGACAGAAAAAAAATTGCTATTTTTCATATCCTCGAGATGTTTTTGACATTTTTATTAATGGGGCTTCTAGGACACTGGGATTAAAACCCTGGTTATCCACCCTAGTTATGCGCTGATCGGGGTACTCACCCAAAAATTTTTTTTTTTAATTTTCAATAAAAAAATGTTTCCGACCGTTTCTCCAGGATCTTACTACGAAAAATCTCACCCTCAGTTCAAGTCTCGGTATCGTTGCAAATGGGAATGTGAATTTTATATGAAAAAATATTGGCCTAATGTCCCACTAACTATTCCGAATCTTAATCAAGCGGTTAAGATTCACTGGCATTATTTGCATGGAGTAACTATTAAAGATTACGACAGCTACTATAACTTTGCAGAAATTATTAAGCAACTGTAATTTATTTCATATTATTTTTTTTCTCACATTCTTTCAATAATAATTGTCATTGCGAACTCTTCAAAAAAAAGTTGAAAATTTTTGGATAACTGTTTCTCTTTTCCAATGAAAGCCGCAAATTTATTTGCGACTTTCCATATCAATCTATATCATCGCTTAAGAATCGCTTAAGATATTCGACTTCTGAGATGTAGCACATTATTAATTGAAAAAAGTGAAGACATGAAAGCAAAATAATGCTAAGACAAAGATAAATATGTTACTTAATTTTTTTATTTTGTATAGTTCAAATTCGCGCCAATTCCTGTAAATACAGGAAATTCAAATTCGCGCCAATTCCTGTAAATACAGGAAATTCAAATTCGCGCCAATTCCTGTAAATACAGGAAATTCAAATTCGCGCCAATTCCTGTAAATACAGGAAATTCAAATTCGCGCCAATTCCTGTAAATACAGGAAAAAGTTAACTATTAAAGTAGACATCCTCTTCTAGAAGGTCTTCGTCTTCATTAATGTCGAACTTCATCTCAGGATTGATCTCCAGTCTCGTAGCAAAGTTTTCATCTTCTTTGATGGTGCGCTCAATCGCCGTCTTGTACTTCAGGATTGTATCCATGGAGTACCCAGTCAGAAGTAGAGCAGGATAGTCCTTCGCGAACTTTGTAAAGTTGGCCAGACGCTCTGCGTACTTTTTGTGGCTGCCTGGGCGATTGTCATTTTCTCTTGGAGAGCGAGCAGAATCAGTCCTTGAGAATGGTTCGCTAGTGTCTTCAGCGTTTCCAAGTCCGCGATAAAATCCTTCAGCGAGTTGAATTGCTTTGAGTTTACACGCAGGAGTTTACATGCAGGAGTTTACACGCAGGAGTGTACAAAAAAGAGCTGTCTGTCTCTCCCTTTATCGATGGCTAATGAAGATGGATCAAAAATAGAGTACAAAATAGTGTGCATTTCAGTACAGACTTTCCTCTTTCCCTCCCCCCTTTTTCCTCGCTCTTTCCTGTCTCTTTCGGTCTCAAGCCGGGGGGTGGTTGCGCGGGCTGTCTGTGTCTCTCTTGATCGATCTGGCCGGTTCCTCGTCTTCCTCGTTTATCTGCTTCATTTTCTGCATCTACTGCTTAGAAGACGGGGAGCTTAAAACGCAACCTCTAGCCCAAGCTCTTTCAGTAGTCTCCCTAGTTCTATATTTGGCGCGTGTAGTATAAACCCTACCCCACTCCCCGCCGCACAAGCGCCAACCCCCAGCCCTAGCTTAGTCTTTCCAAAAATGATTCCTTTAACTAACTTACGCGCAATACTTTCTCTAAACCCACTCGATGCCCCCATACTGTCTAGACTTCTAAGCATTTCCTTGTCCCATCGGTGTTTTTCATTTGGAAAGTCGCGGTACTTAATATCATGTTCCATACATACCTCATCAAGCTCATTTACAGGCTCATGACCCGGATTAGGCACATTGTTAGAATCTAACTGAATTTCAAGAGGGTTCAAAGGTCCACAATACTTATATCCAGGGATTGTCCACCCTCTGTTTGGCTTCGGAAGCTTTTCAATTATTCCGTGAATGTCGGGCATTTTTATTTAAAATAAAATTAAAAAATAATGACTGAGAACAAATTACAAGCAATCTATTACCGTGACAGCGGTTATTTTATCGGAAATAATGCCGTCTCCAAATTAACAGAACTCAGTAAAGAACCAAAACAAGTCGTAGAAAAATGGCTGTCTAAACAGGCTGTTTATCAAGTCTATTTCCCACCTGTTAAATTTACAAGACCCCACTTTCAACATCTATAAGCCTAACTGAGGCGCACCAAGCGATCTTCTGTTTCTCCCAAACGACTTCTGGGTATAAGTACGCTCTTACAGTTCATTGATGTAGCTTCGCGTTATAAAGAAGCAAGGACCACTGAAGACAAAACAGTCTCAAGCTGTAGCAGACGCTCTGCAAGACATATACGAAAATTCACCCTTAACCTACCCAGACCTCCTCATGACCGATCCAGGGTAAAGAATTCATGGGTCGAGTTAAAACTCTAATGCAAAAAAATAATACAAAAATTCGTTACGGTAGAACCGAGCTTCACAGAGATCAAGCCTTCGTAGAAAGATTTAATCTAACTTTAGCCAAGCGACTATTTACTAAGCAGACAGCAGAGGAGCTCAAACTGAAGAGCGGACAATACTACACCAAATGGACAGACCAGACTCCCAGTAGTAATCAGTCAGCTTAACAATGAAGTTTCTCGCATGACAGGCCTAAAACCTTCAATTGCAATTAAACAAGACAAAGTTCAGCTTAAATCTCCCAATCCACAACAGAAAAAATTATCCAAAGCTCCCAGGAGTTTATTCTCCGGAAATTCTCACAAATTCTGAGTTTGTTCGATTCCTTTACCTGCCGGGAGAATTAGAAAAGGACACCAAGAGACGAGCAACTGACCCCTATTTCAGTTTAGATGTACATAAAATAGACAGGACACTTTACAACAGCAACTGGTGACTACTATTTTCTGTCTCAAGCCTTTAATCCTAAATCCCCTACAAGATCATTTGCCAGAGCAGAACTTCTCGTCATTCCAAGTGACACAGAAATAAATTGAAAAATAAAAATGTACAAAAAAATGATCGAAACCAGAACAGTTAATAAAATTAGCAAAATCATCGACTCCTAAACAACCAGGTTTTGTAACTATTAAGGGTATGAAAGTGAAAGTCGATCCGTTACAGCAGCAAATCCATTGTAAAGATTGCAATAACCACACCCACAACCCCCGCAGCATTACAGATGAAAAGACAGGTGGAATTCTGCCCCTCGCTGCACTGATTCCAATCATTGCGGGTGCAGTTGGTGCTGCCGGTGGCGTTGCCGGGGGGGTTGCGACGGCTGTGAAAGCGGGCAATGACAGAGCTCACCAGTTAGAGATGCAGAAAATTGCCCAAGAAAAGGGAGTCACAATTAAGGCGGGTGAAGGATGCCCTTTGGAACCTAATCCCTCGGTAACCGAAAGCATTTCAAAATCCGACATTATTAAAGCCATTATGACATTGCACAAAGCGGGATTTACAATACTCCGGATGTGAAAAGCCAACAATCAGGATCTGATTAATAATACTCAAATTAATCAAAATTTATTAATCCAGAGAAGTTCAAGCAACACGAAGGGTGATCACCCTAAAACATATTTTTTTAATTTTTTATAAAAAAAACATGCCAAAAGCAAATTTTGCAAAAAATTCTGTGGACAAATATTTTTCCGAAAATTTTCCGCAGCTTCAAAATCTTTCATTTCAAGCTAAAAGCAAACGGCTTCAAGAACTCACTAGGGAAAAATTCGGTTTGGATCCTGGCTATCTTGGCAGCTATGAGAAACAATTGGAAGTAATAAAACAGCTGGAGTCATCAGATCAGTATACCCCAGTAAAAAACCCAGCAGCTGAGCACCAACAGAAAAGCCGCACCCTAGTTAAAAAGTACCAAACTCTCACAGGACTAAATGTGTCTAAATACCCACAGAATAAGCAGGAACAGGATGAACTTGAAAGAATTGTTAACCAAATTGAATCGGAGATGAACCAAGAAGATATTCCATTTGCAAAGAGAACTTTTACTGATCACTATATAGAATATGCTATTCCTGTAAAACCCAACACCAACAACATAAATGGCTTTAGAGATGACATTCAATCAGTTATCGATCACGTGCTTAAAACACGTAAAACATTCAAGCTTCAACTATCGTTTTTAATACAGTTTTATATGCCTACAAGGCCCACCGAATATCTTGATTATTACATGACAACTAAGGCTTCACCCTTTAGTCCAACCGATTCACCAGACCCTTTTCTACAAGAAATTACTAAAAAGATTGACGCCTTTACATCAAGAGGTTCTGGCTGGGTTGTTACTGGGATTCAAAAAGTCTCAGTCATGATTTATAAATTTGATCCTCTTAAAGCTTCCTCTTACCTGGAGTTACCAACAAAGCTCGCCAGTAAAAAGGCTTGTGTCAACGTAAAGAACTATGATAACTGCTGTGCTTTGTGGGCGGTTTTATCAGCATTATTTTACGATAAAGATCGGTCACATCCTGAAAGAACTTCACATTATAAAACATATTTTGACCGATATTTTATCAAGTGTCTCAGTAAAGGAATATTGTTTGAGAAAGGTGGTTTATCAGTCTCTCAAATCCCAAAACTAGAAGAAGTGTTTGATAACAAAATCAGAATCACCGTCTTCGAGTGGAATGAAAGCAAAGAGAAAGTTGAAATTGTTAGGAGTAGCAAGAAAAATCCAGCCGCCAGCACCAATATCGATCTTCTAATAATTGGGAACTTACAATTTTTAGCCCATTATGTTTGGATAAAAGATCTTTCCAGGCTACTCCACAAGCAAATGACAAGCCACAACGAAGCCGTTTCCATCTGCAGACTGTGTCTTAAGTATTATCGCGGGAATAAAGAAAATCGAGAAGCTAAGCTCGCCGAGCATGAGCTTACCTGTGAGGACCATCCAACTAACTGCTCTCTACCGATGGGCAACCAGAAGTATTTACGGTTTAAAAATTACCACAAGATGGAAAAACTTCCCTTTATTGTATTTGCCGACTTTGAATGCTCATTCATTAATAACAAACACATCCCAAATTCAGCAGCGTACGTTTGCATTGGAAATATTGATTATCTTGGAAATACCGGTATTATAGAGTATAACCATTTCTTCGGTGAAGACTGCATTAAAAAATTTATATTCAGAATGTTAGAGCTGCGTAAAACATTAAGCTCAGTCACTCCTGCGCCAATAAATATGTCAACTCAAGATGAACTCAATTACCAATCGGCAACCCGGTGTTACATATGCAAAAAGCCATTTGATGACAACCTAAAGAATCCAAAAGTTAGAGACCACTCGCACTTTGACGGCCATTTCCGCGGTGCCGCACACAACACCTGCAACCTAAAGTTAAAAAATAATGTCCACGACTTAAATGTTTTTATTCATAATGCGCGCAATTACGACCTGCACCTAATTGTTGAAAGAATAGGTGAAATAGAGGGCATTAACCTTGACTGCATAGCAGAGAACAAGGAAAAGTTTAAATGCCTCAATATTAAAGAAAATGGAACGTCCACAAGTGGCGCTGTAAAAATCAAGGATACTTATCAATTTCTTCAATTAACCCTAGAAGATCTCGCAAAAAATTTAACAGATGACCAATGCGTCTATACAAAAAAACTGGCGAAAATCTTAGGTAAGGAAGATTCAGATCCCGAGTCTTTCAAACTACTCAGAAAGAAAGGTTACTACCCTTATGAATATGTGACGGGGTCGCCCACCGCTGAAAATCCTGTTTTTAAAGGCGAACTTCCACCAAAAGAGAAGTTCTACTCACATTTAAAAATGACTGAACTCACCGACGAAAAATATGAGCACGCGCAAGCAGTCTACAAACACTTTAACTGCAAAAACTTCTTTGATTACCACTTAATATATCTTTACACTGATGTTTTTCTTTTGGCTGATGTATTTCAAACCTTCAGAAACACCTGGTACACAGCATATGGTCTTGATCCTGCGCATTTTGTAAGTTTGCCCGCCACCAGCTGGGAATCGCTACTTAAAATGAAATGGGATGAAAACCCAGACTGGTATGTTGAACTTCTAACCGACATTGACATGTACAATTTTATAGACACAGCGAAAAGAGGCGGCATATCAATCTGCGTGAACAGACATGCAAAAGCCAACAATCCGTATCTCGAATCTTATGACAAAAATCAGCCGTCAAATTATATCGTTTATTTAGACGCCAACAATCTCTATGGATGGGCAATGAGTCAAGACTTACCCATAAGAGATTTCAAGTGGACTCAACAATTCGAACCCGACTTTTCTACTCCCGCCTTCTATGAAGTTGACGTTACAATTCCCGATGAACTCCATGATCATTTTTCTGACTTTGCGCCATTCCCTGAGAATATTAACTGCCCAAAGATTATCGAACACATGGATGGCACTTGGAGCCTGTCTACAGAAAATGAACACACCACTAAACTCACCCAAAACCTACACAACAAGACTCGCTACAAAATTCATTATAAGCTGCTACAATATTTCATATCCTTAGGCTGTAAAGTCACACACATACATAGGGCACTCAAATTCACTGAAGAGGCCTGGATGAAATCCTACATAGAAAAGAACACCCAGTTCAGAGCCAAAGCAACCAACAACTTTGACAAGGATCTGTTCAAGCTGGCAAACAACTCTGTATATGGCAAGACTCTTGAAAATGAGCGCAACCGCACGAATCTAAAACTCGTCACCGTTCATGAGCGTGACATTATTCAGAGAAATATTTCTAAACCGACATTTAAACAACTTCACATCTTTAACGATAACCTAGGGGCCATACTCTTTTATAAAACGAAAGCAACACTCTGCAAACCTATCTTTACAGGTGTCACTGTACTTGATGAATCGAAGCGTCTTATGTACAGTTTCTTCTATGACATGAAACGACAATATGGGGATCGGAGCTCAGGCGACACTCGCGTAAAACTTCTTTACACTGACACTGACTCCCTAATTCTAAACATTCAGACTGAGGACATCTATCAGGACATGCTTGAACAAAAACACCTCCCCCAAAACCCTTACGATTTGTCAGAGTACCCAGAATCATTTAAAACTTTGAAAGGGGATCAAGTGTTCGACCCATCCAATAAAAAAGTAATTGGTAAAATGAAAGATGTAGAGGCAGGTGATGTTATCTCCGAGTTCATTGGTTTGAGATCAAAATCGTATTTTGTAAAGTGCGGTGAAAGCAATGAATCAGAAAAAGTAATTAAGAAGTCCAAGGGAATTCCGAAACATGTAGTTAAGAACTCTCTACATGAAGAAGCCTACAGAGATGCCCTGTTACATAATAAGAAAACTACACATGAGTTTGTGAAGTTTCAGTCTAAGAACCATGATGTTTTTACAATAACCCAGAAAAAAATAGGCCTGTCAGGCGCAGATAATAAGAGATTTTACCTCGACAATATTACGAGTCTTCCATTTGGGCACTGGAGGCTAAAAACGTAGACTAAATTTAAAAAAATAATGACAAAAATAATGACGACAAATATTTTTCTGGAACAGTTGGCAAAAGAACTAGAAATCCCAAACTTTAGAGGCGTCTTTATGAAGGATACATTACCTGAATCCCACGCACTGAAAGAATGTGGCATCGAAGAATGTGGCATCATGAACTTTGACACTGCCGAGAAACCAGGGTCTCACTGGGTTTGCTGGGTGATTGATCCAAACAGAAAGCATAAGTACTACTACTTTGATAGCTATGGGACGGCTGTTCCTGATGAGCTAAGGGAATATATACAAGCTCGGTCGCGAGCGACACTCGGGAAAATAAAAATCTACCGCTCAGACTTTATTCTGCAGGGGCTTAGCAGTGATATCTGCGGTGAGCTGTGTATGACAGTTTTATATGCAATGACCAAGACTCGAAAAAGCTATAGGGAAATCATTTTAAGTTTAAATGTTTAGTTTTTGCATAGTTTTTGAAGACAGTTTCAATATCATTTCTTAATTGGCTCATGTCACCAATGCTATTTAGATGTACATGTTGCTCACTAAGCTGCTCATAAAGTTTTTGAATGCTTTGAAACTCGTCCTCTGAAATGAACTTGTCTTCTATTGCTTTTGAAATGTACCCGGTGACTGCCGACTGGATGCTTTTCTGTTTTGCTTGCATTTCCTGCAGATGCTTTAGCTTCTGGCGTCTGTTTCGAGTTAGAGCTCCTGTAACCGCTGAAATGAGACCACACGAGGCCCCAATAATTCCAAGTGGAACAGCGACTGGTGCGGTGATGATGGGAAGTGTAGAAACAGCAGCTGCAGATCCGCTTAGAATTGACACTGACCCGAGAACCATATTAATATACTCGAAAGCTTGACACTGGCTGTTGAAGCGTTTCAGTTTTTTAGAGTTTTTCATAAGGGCGGTTTCAATGTCATTTCGCATTTTCTGAATCTCTACAAGTCGGAACTGTTGAGAGTTGCAGGTAAAAGTATTGATTGTAGGATAGAGATTGGCGCACTAGGTGCTATAGGTGGGTCATACAGAGAATCATTTTCGGCCATTTTTTATAGGTAAAAATTTTTTTTCTATTTTACGATCGGGCGTCTTCAATGTCAATGTCAGGGAGATTGTGCTGTCGTTCCAGGCGACTAATTCGTCTCAAAGTTTTCCCCCACTTGTTATAAATTCTATCCAGATAGAGCGTATGCGTGGCAACATCTCTTTCTATCTTTTTTATTTTTGCTACATTTTGATTAATGGTTGTTCTCCAAGCGGTAAATAAGGCATCAGTCTCTGCTTGTGAATAGGAATCAAGGATGTCTCGCTTTTTATTAATCGCTGTTCTTAAAGTACTGTCTTTTGCATTGATTTCCGATCTGAGAGTTTGAGCTAGAGTCTCAACGATGGCGGTCAGCTTTGCTATTTTTATCCGCAAGTCTTCAATGTTTATTTGATGATGGTGTGCTGACCGTTCCAATGGTTTTAAGCGGCCTTTAATTGGTCCGATCTCCGGGATCTTTTCGTCAACGTTAATGTAGCGCCTGTCAAGGAAAGCAAGCGAGTGTGCAGTGGAGCCACTAGTTGATTCACCAGCAAAGTTTATGGACATTTTTGTTTGTTTTTTTTAAATTACGCTACTGTTCTTTTCTCTTTGTTAATCATCACGAACTGATAAGGTTTATCCCACTTTTCAAAGCATAGGTTAACGAATTCTTCCTGCGATACCTTTCGACCATCGTTCTTTCGATCAAATGGAGGCTTAGTAAAATGAGCTGGAGCAATCACCTCGTTACTTAACCTCTTCAGTCGGTCTTGCGGTATGGTTGGGAACAAGAGGATCAGATTGCAGTTCCCACGAATAGTTTTGTTTGGCAACTCAAACCAGTTTTGGGTAATATAGATTACATTACAGTTGTTGTGTCGACCCCTGGTGAAATAGTTTTCAATTTGCTTCTGGGGCCCTGTCATGCAGTCATCAAAGACAATCAAGTGTTTCCTTCCCTTTTCCAGTTCATCAGGCTGAGGGAGAAGTTTAGTTTTAGGATCAATTTGCGGGTCCCCATATGTGAACACTTTAATGTCGTGCCACTTTTCATTATCTGGGATATGGCTAGCATATTCACTGGCGACAATTTCTGGATCACTGGGCAGCTTGGATTGGTTATTAAAACACTGAATGATATGCTCCTTTTTAAGTTTGTTCTGTAGACCTGCAATCAACATTTTATACTCATCTTGATACAGAGTGGGTGAGTAGATGTGCAGTGTGTCATAGTCAAGAAATCCTGGTCTCAGAAGCATGTTGAAGATTCTAAATGTCTTCCCTGAGCCTGATTCTCCAACAACAATACATCTGAAATGACCAGGAATTGCCTCGTTATGATTAAATTTGATTTGGTTCCGAGTCCAATGAGGGTTGAAATCATTTGAAAAATCCATTTTAAAAATAAAAATTAAAATAAAAAAAAAAACAACATGAATTTCGCTGGCGTCGTAAATCAACCTTCCAATACTTACAAGCTGTCGTTCCTAGATTCTAGGTACATCAACACAGACGAAATCACAAGACAAGACATTTCGCAAAACGCAAAACTCAGTGACCTATCAAAACGTATACAAGCCCTAGAATCGGAGAATTCTGCATTGAAATCAAGAGTCGCTGCACTAGAATCGGAGACAAATCTCCTGGAAATAAGGACAAATACCCTGGAACCGCAGACAAATGCCCTAGAATCAAAGACAATTGCCTTGGAACGCCGAATGGCAAATCGCCTTGAGTTCACGGCCGCGGACCGTAAGGGCATCGCCGACGCGGCAGTAGAAAGCAACTGTGTAAAAATACATTCGGCCTTTATATTTTCTGCACTTATGGACGCAATATCGGCACTACAGATAAAGACATATGGTCATGAAAAACAATCCTGGACAACTTTGTTACACGAAATAAAAAATTTGAAACGAGGCAACCGTGGCAGACCGTCTTGCGATTCGAACACAAACCTTCCCAAATTTACTTTAACAACGTTAGTGTCTCTGGCACTGGGTCCATAACCGGTGTGTGTGGTTTTTTTACTTATATATGTCTTTTTTGCAAGACGTCTTGTACCCCCACATGTCTTGTACCCCAAGAAAGCACCCGTGAAACTCCTACCTTAGTCATATTTAAAACCGCTGCCCTTTTTAAGATCGGCTCTCATCTTAGCATAAACGGATGGATCAATGCTATCAGCGCTTGGTGCCAATGAATTTGGTGCCAATGAATTTGGTGCGAGTGGTTGACCGTCATTTATAGTGTCCTTGATCTTCTTCGCAGCTGTGACTACACTTCCCACCGCCTGGGCCCCGACCTCGGCAGCATTTTTAATATTTTCCTTGTTCTCACTGATGACTTTGAAAATCTTTGCCCCCTGGGCGATCAAATCAGCAATACCGTTACCCGATCGCTCTTTTCTTGGATAATGACCTGCTGGAAAAAGTCCAGATCCTCTTTTAATGAGCTTTAATTCATTCTCATCGTAGTATTTAGGGACGTCTTTTTCGAAGATTAGTGGCATTTTTTATGTGAAAAAAAATTATTTTTTATTGAACCTTGAAAGTAAAAGTTCTCTTGCTCTTTTATCGATGTACTTCTTTTGTAGCATTTTATCAAGAATGTGAACAAACTCTTTTCTATTCTCATCCTTTAAACCTGTCTTTGCTGCTCCTAGGAGAACAACTAGCCGCTTGTAAACTTCAGGCATCCCTGTGCCGGTACTTGCAGCTGATGTGTCTGGTGATGTCTCTGGTGATGTCTCTGGTGATGTTTCTGGTGATCTAATGTCTTGCCTTGGTGTGAAAACTCTGTTTGAAATTCGCTGCATTCTATCTGGCGAGAATTGTTCTAGATGCCTCCATACTTGTGGATTTCCCGTTTTGTAATTAGCTACTTGAGTTGGATCTGCTGTCTCAAGTTGAGAGAGTACATCTTCTTCTGTTAATTTTTTAGGGCTTTGTTGCTGTTGAGGGGTCTCTTGTTGCTGAGAGAGTTGTTTTTGCTGTTCGAGGTAATTTATGACTTCTAGCTGATCTGGCAGGTCGAACCATTGTTTAAAGTGCTTATACTTTCTAAAGCTGTTCAGGTCGACCCCATTGTCATGTAAAAATTTGAGTATGTCAGGGACTTTAAGGATGTCTATGTCTCTTTGTAAAGCAAAAGTCACCAGATCTTTATAATTTTGTAGCTGTTTCGCAGAAATAGTTTCTTGATTTTTAGTCATGAAGTTGAGCAATACTTGGGTGAAAGCAACTTTCTTTGAGGTGTTTTCTCCTTCCCCGGCCGCGCCTTCTTTGATGACTCCAATACTTTCTTTCGTTATCTCAAGATGATAATCCACAGGATCAGTAGAAATATTTTTACGCCAGACACTAACACCAAAGACGAGTTTGCCTTCATATTCTACTGGCCCAAAGAAGTTATCTGTTACTTTCAATTTTTGCTGAGATGCTTGAGGAGACGTTTCGCCAGGTGGAATTTTATTCAGCGTATTCTGAAACTGGCTCTCTTGAATCTCATCAACAGCTTCCTTAACTGTTTCAATGGATTTCTTTGCTTCGGTGTATCCCGGTTTGTGAAACTCAGTGGCGGCTTGGATAAACTCATTGTAGGACTGCTGCTCTTTGTTAATTAACCCGGTGACTCGTTTTTCAGCTTCTGCGAGCTTCTCTAAGTCAGAGATGTAATGAGAATTTTTTCGTTTCATTTTTTAATTTTAATTTTTAAACTAAAAAAATGAACGATCCTCTGACGCCAGTTTTCTATAAAATCAACAAGCCTATCTTGAGTGATGACAGCACAATCAAAGCGACTCAAGTAAGAGTCCCCAGTCATGAAAATCAGAATGAAACTAATTTGGGCCCCGGTCAAACGCTAACATTTACTTACACTGGGTGTTCATCTCTGGTCAGCGTTCACAGTCTAAGGAGCGGGTTTTACATGACATTCCAATACAAGACTAAAGGTGGTACAAATGCTGATGGTGCTAATACTGACAAGCATGACGCTAATGTCACGCTAATCAGCAACTTCTGGGCCTACATGTTTAAGGAGTTTAGCGTGTCGAACGGGAGTACAGAGCTGGAGAGAATTGCCAACTTTGGTGTAGTGTATGACACTCATTGTCTCATTGAAAACCCAGATTTTATTCAACTTGGTAGCGGCGCTGGCTTCATCCCTAATGAGGAGAAAGGAGACGTAAATGATTCAGGTTATGCAAAAAGAAAAGGGAGATATAACTATGCATTGACGGGTGCTGATGATGGCGCAAAGAATACTAAGTATAGAAATTTAGATATATTTGTACCTTTGAGATTCATGAGCGGGTTCTGCAATACTTTTAATCGCCTGACCAGCAACTTTAGCTACACATTTAGGCTTACCAGGGACGATCGCAACAGGAGTGTTTGGACAGGAGCTGCGCATACTATAATGGAAGTTAAGCTAGCGGGAGTTGAGCTGTACTTGGAAATCATTGAACCAAAGACAGCACTGAAAGCTGAATATTTGAAGGCTATTGAAAAAGACATTGATGTTGCTTACACAGCTTACATGTGCAGGGATGAACGCAATGAAATAAGGCAACAGATTTGTATTAAGGAGGGTTCTTGCAGCAACCCAAGGTACATTATTGTCAGTTTGAGAGATCCATTAACTATAAGTCGTTATGGACATGGAAATGTGCGAAAAATTCAGCATGAAATCAGTGATAATCTTTACCCGCCAATGCCACAGAATGGAGATTTTGCAACAAACAAAATTAGTAAATTTTACTGCGAGCTGGTTGACTTAGCCGTAAAGGAGAACAACGGAATCGCCATTACGGCAGGGCAGTACAAGACTCTTTTCCCCATTTTCGGTGCAGACGTGTCGGCCAGGCAAATGCCTACTGACAACAGTCCGGTGAATATTGTGACCACTATCGACAGAAGTGAGGCAACACCCGTTGACCTTTTTATCATCTATGCATTTGAGAGGAAAATTAAGCTGAACATGATTAATAATTCTTCGAGTAAGGTTTAAAATATTTTTTTTTGTAAAAAAAAATGGAAGCGATTGCTGAAAGACTAAACAATATCGTGTCGCATTCGAAGGAAAGTATCCCAATTACAATAACTGGTCGACTTACAGATTCAAGTGGAACTTTTATTGAAAAACTTGAGCAACCCATTCGTCTGGACCCAGAGGCAAACTACCATGTTTATCTCAATGACTTTACTGGCTGGTCAAATGTCCCCAACGTGACAGAAAAGAATAACATGTTTTATTACAAATGGAAACAAATTGGAGGCGAAGTGAAAGAATTTCCGGTTAAATTCCCTGTGAGCACACAGAGCGTGGATACTTATAATTACTTTCTGGAGAACGTTTTTACCAAAAGGGGGCATTTTGAAACTCCTGATACTAGCAAACCCGAGAATAAACTATTTCCTGTTAAATTGTCCTATGATCTCACTGTAATGAGAGTGGTTATGCAAGTTCATAAAGACGCAGAGGTGGAGTTTAAAGATGGCACCTGGTATCGGGAGTTGGGATTTGAAAAGAAAGTTTACAAGGCGGAAACCGCAGCACCACCCGCAACTCCGTCGCCGGGAGCGGTTATGTTGAGCCGCCAGCCAGCACGCGGTTTATTCATGGCTGAAAATATCGCGGATATTGTTAAAAGTTTGAACATTTTGATCCGAAGCAATCTCAGTCTGGACTGGGTCTTCAAGGGAAAACGAACAAATATTTTGTACAACATTTCTAACTCAGTTGCTGGTGGACAGATGATTGTTGAGAAACCCAATCCAGTAAAAAGAGTTGTGCTCTGTAACAAAGAAATTAATGAAATAGTGCTACAGTTTGAGACAGAGGACGGAGAAGCTGTTGATTTTAACGGTGAAGAGTTTGCCATGACAATTATTATTGAAAGAATGTGAATTGTCATTAGTACAGAGGTGGCAGGGACAGGCAAAGAAATGACTGGAAAAGAGGCAGGGGAAGAGACGAAAAAAATCGAGAGCTCAGTGTACGCTGTGTGGAAGAAAGCCGCGTTGACCACGTAGACTATACGTACGAGCTTGTGGTAGGGGGGGAACGTTGTTGAAAGAAAAGGCTAAAAATAGATTCGACTGAGTATTTTTGCATGTACAGTAAACAGTATTCCCTCATTGATTTGTTCGGCTGCGGAACATTTGTTCGGCTGCGGAACATTTGTTCGGCTGCGGAACAGCTATGCATTACAGTTGCTTAATAATTTCTGCAAAGTTATAGTAGCTGTCGTAATCTTTAATAGTTACTCCATGCAAATAATGCCAGTGAATCTTAACCGCTTGATTAAGATTCGGGATGGTTGGTTCAATGTTAGGCCAGAATTTTTTCATATATTCTTTGCATTCCTTCTTGCATTGGTACTTAGATTTGTAATTGGGATGTGGCTTAACATAGTAAGATCCTGGAGAGACGGTTGGAAGCATTTTTATTGAAAATTTATATATTTTTTTTCGGGGTGAGTACCCTGTGTTGATGCTTAAATGTCTTTAGGTTGCTAGAATGAGGCTTAGGTTCAGTGTCTCCGGATGAAAGCGGGAGGTGCATTGAACTCGCCAGGATAAACAAAATTATGGATATTGGATTATGATTTTTTTGCATGTTACGAGGTTTTTGTGGCTGTCCCAGTCTTTTCCTCTGTCCCAGAGGACCCATTGGGAAAAAGGTACGAATCTATGGGGACATATTAAATTTAGGCTAGTGAATGGGATCTGGTGACTTTTGGTCAAAAAGGGGAGGTACCCTATTTTTGCTGAAGTGCCTGGGGATATTTAATTTAGTGTTTGAGAAGGGTGTTTGAGCATGTTACGAGTTTTTATGACTGTCCCAGGTTTTTTTCCCTGTCCCAGATGACCCATTGGGGAAAAAGGTACGGATCTATAGGGACATTAAATTTAGGCTAGTGAATGGGATCTGGTGACTTTTGGTCAAAAAGGGGAGGTACCCTATTTTTGCTGAAGTGCCTGGGGATATTTAATTTAGTTATAGGCGCATATAGAAAAGGGCGATTCTTACTGTCCCAGAAGCCCCCTCTTGCCTTCTACTTAATTGCCTACTTGCTTAAAAAGATTTTCACTCCCCAGTACCACTTACGCAGTAATGTAAGTCGAGTGCAAAGTTGTGAATCTACAAACTGTGGACTTTTTTGCATCTATTTTGCGTATCAAAAGTTTTTTTTCAACAAAACATTCAAATGGATTCTGAATCATCTGTATAGTGAGGAAAGAAGCCATCGAAATAATACTATACTGAGGCGATTTAAAGGCAGCTTAAGAAAACGCAATGATTCAAAAGTTTTATGAGATTGACCTAAAGTTATGGATGGAAACAGAGTGTGCTATGATGTTCGGCTGCGTCAGGGAAGCTGCATGATTGTCTGTGGGCCCACCAACGCTGGAAAGACAACCTTTGTGAAACATCTAATTCAGTACAGAGAAGCCATGTTTGATGTGATGCCTGGGAGAGTTCTGTGGTACTATGGGCTCTCACAGCCAGCCCATAATGAGCTAAGCAAACTTGGTGTGCATCTGCAGCAGGGATTTCCTAATAACATTGAGGCAGCTTTAAGACCCAATGACCTGGTTGTCTTTGATGACTTGATTGAGGAAACTTGCAATTCAGCTTCGATGCGAAATTTTTTCACTGGCATCGCTCATCATTTGCCATGCTTCATCATAATGCTAACCCAGAACTTGTTCTTCAAGGGAAAGGAGACGCGAACGATGAACCTGAATGTGATGTACTATGTTCTTTTGAAAAACCCCAGAGACCAACAGCAGATTGCAGTACTGGGCAGGCAATGCTTTGTGGAGAAACCAAGATTCATACTCTCTGTCTTCAAGCATGTGACATCCAAGGACAGGGGAGCCTATCTGTTTTTAGATTTTCATCCATCAACTCCGGAGGAGCTGCGAGTGCGGGCGAGAATTCTGCCCAGCCAGCGACCCCACCTTGTTTATGCTTAAGAATGACGTGCAATAGACTTTCAAAACATATTTTTAAAGTAGAAGGCAAGAGGGGGCTTCTGGGACAAAAAATTCGACATTTTACATATATGCCTACCAATAACTAACATATCCTCGACTACTTGAAAAAAGAGGGGGGCCTCCTCTTAAAATGCTTTTCCCCCCAGGACATAAAATTTAGCCTAAATTTATTATTCCAGGCAATTAGCAAATGGGGTTTCTGGGACAGAAAAAAAATTGCTATTTTTCATATCCTCGAGATGTTTTTGACATTTTTATTAATGGGGCTTCTAGGACACTGGGATTAAAACCCTGGTTATCCACCCTATTTATGCGCTGATCGGGGTACTCACCCCGAAAATTTTTTTAATTTTCAATAAAAAAAATGTTTCCGACCGTTTCTCCAGGATCTTACTACGAAAAATCTCACCCTCAGTTCAAGTCTCGGTATCGTTGCAAATGGGAATGTGAATTTTATATGAAAAAATATTGGCCTAATGTCCCACTAACTATTCCGAATCTTAATCAAGCGGTTAAGATTCACTGGCATTATTTGCATGGGGTAACTATTAAAGATTACGACAGCTACTATAACTTTGCAGAAATTATCAAGCAACTGTAATGCATAGCTGTTCCGCAGCCGAACAAATGTTCCGCAGCCGAACAAATGTTCCGCAGCCGAACAAATCAATGAGGGAATACTGTTTACTGTACATGCAAAAATACTCAGTCGAATCTATTTTTAGCCTTTTCTTTCAACAACGTCCCCCCCCTAACCACAAGCTCGTACGTATAGTCTACGTGGTCAACGCGGCTTTCTTCCACACAGCGTACACTGAGCTCTCGATTTTTTTCGTCTCTTCCCCTGCCTCTTTTCCAGTCATTTCTTTGCCTGTCCCTGCCACCTCTGTACTAATGACAATTCACATTCTTTCAATAATAATTGTCATGGCAAACTCTTCACCGTTAAAATCAACAGCTTCTCCGTCCTCTGTCTCAAACTGTAGCACTATTTCATTAATTTCTTTGTTACAGAGCACAACTCTTTTTACTGGATTGGGCTTCTCAACAATCATCTGTCCACCAGCAACAGAGTTAGAAATATTGTACAAAATATTTGTTCGCTTTCCCTTGAAGACCCAGTCCAGACTGAGATTGCTTCGGATCAAAATGTTCAAACTTTTAACAATGTCTGCGATATTTTCTGCCATAAATAAACCGCGTACTGGCTGGCGGCTCAACATAACCGCCCCCGGCGAAGGAGCTGTGGGTGGAGCTGCAGTTTCCGCCTTGTAAACCTTCTTTTCAAATCCCAACTCCCGATACCAGGTGCCATCTTTAAACTCCACCTCTGCGTCTTTATGAACTTGCATAACCACTCTCATTACAGTGAGATCATAGGACAATTTAACAGGAAATAGTTTATTCTCGGGTTTGCTAGTATCAGGAGTTTCAAAATGCCCCCTTTTGGTAAAAACGTTCTCCAGAAAGTAATTATAAGTATCCACGCTCTGTGTGCTCACAGGGAATTTAACCGGAAATTCTTTCACTTCGCCTCCAATTTGTTTCCATTTGTAATAAAACATGTTATTCTTTTCTGTCACGTTGGGGACATTTGACCAGCCAGTAAAGTCATTGAGATAAACATGGTAGTTTGCCTCTGGGTCCAGACGAATGGGTTGCTCAAGTTTTTCAATAAAAGTTCCACTTGAATCTGTAAGTCGACCAGTTATTGTAACTGGGATACTTTCCTTCGAATGCGACACGATATTGTTTAGTCTTTCAGCAATCGCTTCCATTTTTTTTACAAAAAAAATTATTTTAAACCTTACTCGAAGAATTATTAATCATGTTCAGCTTAATTTTCCTCTCAAATGCATAGATGATAAAAAGGTCAACGGGTGTAGCAACGGGTGTTGCCTCACTTCTGTCGATATTGGTCACAATATTCACCGGACTGTTGTCAGTAGGCATTTGCCTGGCCGACACGTCTGCACCGAAAATGGGGAAAAGAGTCTTGTACTGCCATGCCGTAATGGCGATTCCGTTGTTCTCCTTTACGGCTAAGTCAACCAGCTCGCAGTAAAATTTACTAATTTTGTTTGTTGCAAAATCTCCATTCTGTGGCATTGGCGGGTAAAGATTATCACTGATTTCATGCTGAATTGTTCGCACATTTCCATGTTCATAACGACTTATAGTTAATGGATCTCTCAAACTGACAATAATGTACCTTGGGTTGCTGCAAGAACCCTCCTTAATACAAATCTGTTGCCTTCTTTCATTGCGTTCATCCCTGCACATGTAAGCTGTGTAAGCAACATCAATATCTTTTTCAATAGCCTTCAAATATTCAGCTTTCAGTGCTGTCTTTGGTTCAATGATTTCCAAGTACAGCTCAACTCCCGCTAGCTTAACTTCCATTATAGTATGCTCAGCTCCTGTCCAAACACTCCTGTTGCGATCGTCCCTGGTAAGCCTAAATGTGTAGCTAAAGTTGCTGGTCAGGCGATTAAAAGTATTGCAGAACCCGCTCATGAATCTCAAAGGTACAAATATATCTAAATTTCTATACTGAGTATTCTTTGCGCCATCATCAGCACCCGTCAATGCATAGTTATATCTCCCTTTTCTTTTTGCATAACCTGAATCATTTACGTCTCCTTTCTCCTCATTAGGGATGAAGCCAGCGCCGCTACCAAGTTGAATAAAATCTGGGTTTTCAATGAGACAATGAGTGTCATACACTACACCAAAGTTGGCAATTCTCTCCAGCTCTGTACTCCCGTTCGACACGCTAAACTCCTTAAACATGTAGGCCCAGAAGTTGCTGATTAGCGTGACATTAGCGTCATGCTTGTCAGTATTAGCACCAGCAGCATTTGTACCACCTTTAGTCTTGTATTGGAATGTCATGTAAAACCCGCTCCTTAGACTGTGAACGCTGACCAGAGATGAACACCCAGTGTAAGTAAATGTTAGCGTTTGACCGGGGCCCAAATTAGTTTCATTCTGATTTTCATGACTGGGGACTCTTACTTGAGTCGCTTTGATTGTGCTGTCATCACTCAAGATAGGCTTGTTGATTTTATAGAAAACTGGCGTCAGAGGATCGTTCATTTTTTTAGTTTAAAAATTAAAATTAAAAAATGAAACGAAAAAATTCTCATTACATCTCTGACTTAGAGAAGCTCGCAGAAGCTGAAAAACGAGTCACTGGGTTAATTAACAAAGAGCAGCAGTCCTACAATGAGTTTATCCAAGCCGCCACTGAGTTTCACAAACCAGGATACACCGAAGCAAAGAAATCCATTGAAACAGTTAAGGAAGCTGTTGATGAGATTCAAGAGAGCCAGTTTCAGAATACGCTGAATAAAATTCCACCTGGCGAAACGTCTCCTCAAGCATCTCAGCAAAAATTGAAAGTAACAGATAACTTCTTTGGGCCAGTAGAATATGAAGGCAAACTCGTCTTTGGTGTTAGTGTCTGGCGTAAAAATATTTCTACTGATCCTGTGGATTATCATCTTGAGATAACGAAAGAAAGTATTGGAGTCATCAAAGAAGGCGCGGCCGGGGAAGGAGAAAACACCTCAAAGAAAGTTGCTTTCACCCAAGTATTGCTCAACTTCATGACTAAAAATCAAGAAACTATTTCTGCGAAACAGCTACAAAATTATAAAGATCTGGTGACTTTTGCTTTACAAAGAGACATAGACATCCTTAAAGTCCCTGACATACTCAAATTTTTACATGACAATGGGGTCGACCTGAACAGCTTTAGAAAGTATAAGCACTTTAAACAATGGTTCGACCTGCCAGATCAGCTAGAAGTCATAAATTACCTCGAACAGCAAAAACAACTCTCTCAGCAACAAGAGACCCCTCAACAGCAACAAAGCCCTAAAAAATTAACAGAAGAAGATGTACTCTCTCAACTTGAGACAGCAGATCCAACTCAAGTAGCTAATTACAAAACGGGAAATCCACAAGTATGGAGGCATCTAGAACAATTCTCGCCAGATAGAATGCAGCGAATTTCAAACAGAGTTTTCACACCAAGGCAAGACATTAGATCACCAGAAACATCACCAGAGACATCACCAGAGACATCACCAGATACATCAGCTGCAAGTACCGGCACAGGGATGCCTGAAGTCTACAAGCGACTAGTCGTTCTCCTAGGAGCAGCAAAGACAGGTTTAAAGGATGAGAATAGAAAAGAGTTTGTTCATATTCTTGATAAAATGCTAGAAAAGAAGTACATCGATAAAAGAGCAAGAGAACTTTTACTTTCAAGGTTCAATAAAAAATAATTTTTTTCCCAGATAAAAAATGCCACTAATCTTCGAAAAAGACGTCCCTAAATACTACGATGAGAATGAATTAAAGCTCATTAAAAGAGGATCTGGACTTTTTCCAGCAGGTCATTATCCAAGAAAAGAGCGATCGGGTAACGGTATTGCTGATTTGATCGCCCAGGGGGCAAAGATTTTCAAAGTCATCAGTGAGAACAAGGAAAATATTAAAAATGCTGCCGAGGTCGGGGCCCAGGCGGTGGGAAGTGTAGTCACAGCTGCGAAGAAGATCAAGGACACTATAAATGACGGTCAACCACTCGCACCAAATTCATTGGCACCAAATTCATTGGCACCAAGCGCTGATAGCATTGATCCATCCGTTTATGCTAAGATGAGAGCCGATCTTAAAAAGGGCAGCGGTTTTAAATATGACTAAGGTAGGAGTTTCACGGGTGCTTTCTTGGGGTACAAGACATGTGGGGGTACAAGACGTCTTGCAAAAAGACATATATAAGTAAAAAAAAAACACACGCACCGGTTATGGACCCAGTGCCAGAGACACTAACGTTGTTAAAGTAAATTTGGGAAGGTTTGTGTTCGAATCGCAAGACGGTCTGCCACGGTTGCCTCGTTTCAAATTTTTTATTTCGTGTAACAAAGTTGTCCAGGATTGTTTTTCATGACCATATGTCTTTATCTGTAGTGCCGATATTGCGTCCATAAGTGCAGAAAATATAAAGGCCGAATGTATTTTTACACAGTTGCTTTCTACTGCCGCGTCGGCGATGCCCTTACGGTCCGCGGCCGTGAACTCAAGGCGATTTGCCATTCGGCGTTCCAAGGCAATCGCCTTTGATTCTAGGGCATTTGTCTGCGGTTCCAGGGTATTTGTCCTTATTTCCAGGAGATTTATCTCCGATTCTAGCGTAGTGACCCTTGATTTCAATGCAGAATTCTCCGATTCTAGGGCTTGTATACGTTTTGATAGGTCACTGAGTTTTGCGTTTTGCGAAATGTCTTGTCTTGTGATTTCGTCTGTGTTGATGTACCTAGAATCTAGGAACGACAGCTTGTAAGTATTGGAAGGTTGATTTACGACGCCAGCGAAATTCATGTTGTTTTTTTTTTTATTTTAATTTTTATTTTTAAAATGGATTTTTCAAATGATTTCAACCCTCATTGGACTCGGAACCAAATCAAATTTACTCATAACGAGGCAATTCCTGGTCATTTCAGATGTATTGTTGTTGGAGAATCAGGCTCAGGGAAGACATTTAGAATCTTCAACATGCTTCTGAGACCAGGATTTCTTGACTATGACACACTGCACATCTACTCACCCACTCTGTATCAAGATGAGTATAAAATGTTGATTGCAGGTCTACAGAACAAACTTAAAAAGGAGCATATCATTCAGTGTTTTAATAACCAATCCAAGCTGCCAAGTGATCCAGAAATTGTCGCCAGAGAATATGCTAGCCATATCCCAGATAATGAAAAGTGGCACGACATTAAAGTGTTCACTTATGGGGACCCGCAAATTGATCCTAAAACTAAACTTCTCCCTCAGCCTGATGAACTGGAAAAGGGAAGGAAACACTTGATTGTCTTTGATGACTGCATGACAGGGCCCCAGAAGCAAATTGAAAACTATTTCACCAGGGGTCGACACAACAACTGTAATGTAATCTATATTACCCAAAACTGGTTTGAGTTGCCAAACAAAACTATTCGTGGGAACTGCAATCTGATCCTCTTGTTTCCAACCATACCACAAGACCGACTGAAGAGGTTAAGTAACGAGGTGATTGCTCCAGCTCATTTTACTAAGCCTCCATTTGATCGAAAGAACGATGGTCGAAAGGTATCGCAGGAAGAATTCGTTAACCTATGCTTTGAAAAGTGGAATAAACCTTATCAGTTCGTGATGATTAACAAAGAGAAAAGAACAGTAGCCTAATTTAAAAAAACAAACAAAAAATGTCCATAAACTTTGCTGGCGAATCTACTAGTGGCTCCACTGCACACTCGCTTGCTTTCCTTGACAGGCGCTACATTAACGTTGACGAACAAATCCCGGAGATCGGACCAATCAAAGGCCGCTTAAAACCATTGGAACGGTCAGCACACCATCATCAAATAAACATTGAAGACTTGCGGGCAAAAATAGCAAAGCTGACCGCCATCGTTGAGACTCTAGCTCAAACTCTCAGATCGGAAATCAATGCAAAAGACATTACTTTAAGAACAGCGATTAATAAAAAGCGAGACATCCTTGATTCCTATTCACAAGCAGAGACTGATGCCTTATTTACCGCTTGGAGAACAACCATTAATCAAAATGTTGCAAAAATAAAAAAGATAGAAAGAGATGTTGCCACGCATACGCTCTATCTGGATAGAATTTATAACAAGTGGGGGAAAACTTTGAGACGAATTAGTCGCCTGGAACGACAGCACAATCTCCCTGACATTGACATTGAAGATGCCCGATCGTAAAATAGAAAAAAAAATTTTTTACCTATAAAAAATGGCCGAAAATGATTCTCTGTATGACCCACCTATGGCACCTAGTGCGCCAAATCTCTATCCAACAATCAAAACTTTTACCTGCAACTCTCAACAGTTCCGACTTGTAGAGATTCAGAAAATGCGAAATGACATTGAAACCGCCCTTATGAAAAACTCTAAAAAACTGAAACGCTTCAACAGCCAGTGTCAAGCTTTCGAGTATATTAATATGGTTCTCGGGTCAGTGTCAATTATAAGCGGATCTGCAGCTGCTGTTTCTACACTTCCCATTATCACCGCACCAGTCGCTGTTCCACTTGGAATTATTGGGGCCTCGTGTGGTCTCATTTCAGCGGTTACAGGAGCTCTAACTCGAAACAGACGCCAGAAGCTAAAGCATCTGCAGGAAATGCAAGCAAAACAGAAAAGCATCCAGTCGGCAGTCACCGGATACATTTCAAAAGCAATAGAAGACAAGTTCATTTCAGAGGATGAGTTTCAAAGCATTCAAAAGCTTTATGAGCAGCTTAATGAGCAACAAAATTTGAATAGCATTGATGACATGAGCCAATTAAGAAATGATATTGAAACTGTCTTCAAAAACTATGCAAAAACTAAACATTTAAACTTAAAATGATTTCCCTGTAGCTTTTTCGAGTCTTAGTCATTGCATATAAAACTGTCATACACAGCTCACCGCAAATATCACTGCTAAGCCCCTGCAGAATAAAGTCTGAGCGATAGATTTTTATTTTCCCGAGTGTCGCTCGCGACCGAGCTTGTATATATTCCCTTAGCTCATCAGGAACGGCTGTCCCATAGCTATCAAAGTAGTAGTACTTATGCTTTCTGTTTGGATCAATCACCCAGCAAACCCAGTGAGACCCTGGTTTCTCGGCAGTGTCAAAGTTCATGATGCCACATTCTTTCAATGTGTGGGATTCAGGTAATGTATCCTTCATAAAGACGCCTCTAAAGTTTGGGATTTTTAGTTCTTTGGCCAACTGTTCCAGAAAAATATTTGTCGTCATTATTTTTTGTCATTTTTTTTTAAATTCAGCCTACGTTTTTAAACCTTATACTTCAACCTACGCTTTTTAGCCTCCAGTGCCCAAATGGAAGACTCGTAATATTGTCGAGGTAAAATCTCTTATTATCTGCGCCTGACAGGCCTATTTTTTTCTGGGTTATTGTAAAAACATCATGGTTCTTAGACTGAAACTTCACAAACTCATGTGTAGTTTTCTTATTATGTAACAGGGCATCTCTGTAGGCTTCTTCATGTAGAGAGTTCTTAACTACATGTTTCGGAATTCCCTTGGACTTCTTAATTACACCGCTTTCACCACACTTTACAAAATAGGATTTGGATCTCAAACCGATGAACTCAGAGATGATGTCACCTGCCTTTTCATCTTTCATTTTACCAATTACTTTTTTATTGGATGGGTCAATCACTTGATCACCTTTCAAAGTTTTAAATGATTCTGGGTACTCTGACAAATCGTAAGGGTTTTGGGGGAGGTGTTTTTGTTCAAGCATGTCCTGATAGATGTCCTCAGTCTGAATGTTTAGAATTAGGGAGTCAGTGTCAGTGTAAAGAAGTTTTACGCGAGTGTCGCCTGAGCTCCGATCCCCATATTGTCGTTTCATGTCATAGAAGAAACTGTACATAAGACGCTTCGATTCATCAAGTACAGTGACACCTGTAAAGATAGGTTTGCAGAGTGTTGCTTTCGTTTTATAAAAGAGTATGGCCCCTAGGTTATCGTTAAAGATGTGAAGTTGTTTAAATGTCGGTTTAGAAATATTTCTCTGAATAATGTCACGCTCATGAACGGTGACGAGTTTTAGATTCGTGCGGTTGCGCTCATTTTCAAGAGTCTTGCCATATACAGAGTTGTTTGCCAGCTTGAACAGATCCTTGTCAAAGTTGTTGGTTGCTTTGGCTCTGAACTGGGTGTTCTTTTCTATGTAGGATTTCATCCAGGCCTCTTCAGTGAATTTGAGTGCCCTATGTATGTGTGTGACTTTACAGCCTAAGGATATGAAATATTGTAGCAGCTTATAATGAATTTTGTAGCGAGTCTTGTTGTGTAGGTTTTGGGTGAGTTTAGTGGTGTGTTCATTTTCTGTAGACAGGCTCCAAGTGCCATCCATGTGTTCGATAATCTTTGGGCAGTTAATATTCTCAGGGAATGGCGCAAAGTCAGAAAAATGATCATGGAGTTCATCGGGAATTGTAACGTCAACTTCATAGAAGGCGGGAGTAGAAAAGTCGGGTTCGAATTGTTGAGTCCACTTGAAATCTCTTATGGGTAAGTCTTGACTCATTGCCCATCCATAGAGATTGTTGGCGTCTAAATAAACGATATAATTTGACGGCTGATTTTTGTCATAAGATTCGAGATACGGATTGTTGGCTTTTGCATGTCTGTTCACGCAGATTGATATGCCGCCTCTTTTCGCTGTGTCTATAAAATTGTACATGTCAATGTCGGTTAGTAATTCGATATACCAGTCTGGGTTTTCATCCCATTTCATTTTAAGTAGCGATTCCCAGCTGGTAGCAGGCAAACTTACAAAATGCGCAGGATCAAGACCATATGCTGTGTACCAGGTGTTTCTGAAGGTTTGAAATACATCAGCCAAAAGAAAAACATCAGTGTAAAGATATATTAAGTGGTAATCAAAGAAGTTTTTGCAGTTAAAGTGTTTGTAGACTGCTTGCGCGTGCTCATATTTTTCGTCGGTGAGTTCAGTCATTTTTAAATGTGAGTAGAACTTCTCTTTTGGTGGAAGTTCGCCTTTAAAAACAGGATTTTCAGCGGTGGGCGACCCCGTCACATATTCATAAGGGTAGTAACCTTTCTTTCTGAGTAGTTTGAAAGACTCGGGATCTGAATCTTCTTTACCTAAGATTTTCGCCAGTTTTTTTGTATAGACGCATTGGTCATCTGTTAAATTTTTTGCGAGATCTTCTAGGGATAATTGAAGAAATTGATAAGTATCCTTGATTTTTACAGCGCCACTTGTGGACGTTCCATTTTCTTTAATATTGAGGCATTTAAACTTTTCCCTGTTCTCTGCTATGCAGTCAAGGTTAATGCCCTCTATTTCACCTATTCTTTCAACAATTAGGTGCAGGTCGTAATTGCGCGCATTATGTATAAAAACATTTAAGTCGTGGACATTATTTTTTAACTTTAGGTTGCAGGTGTTGTGTGCGGCACCGCGGAAATGGCCGTCAAAGTGCGAGTGGTCTCTAACTTTTGGATTCTTTAGGTTGTCATCAAATGGCTTTTTGCATATGTAACACCGGGTTGCCGATTGGTAATTGAGTTCATCTTGAGTTGACATATTTATTGGCGCAGGAGTGACTGAGCTTAATGTTTTACGCAGCTCTAACATTCTGAATATAAATTTTTTAATGCAGTCTTCACCGAAGAAATGGTTATACTCTATAATACCGGTATTTCCAAGATAATCAATATTTCCAATGCAAACGTACGCTGCTGAATTTGGGATGTGTTTGTTATTAATGAATGAGCATTCAAAGTCGGCAAATACAATAAAGGGAAGTTTTTCCATCTTGTGGTAATTTTTAAACCGTAAATACTTCTGGTTGCCCATCGGTAGAGAGCAGTTAGTTGGATGGTCCTCACAGGTAAGCTCATGCTCGGCGAGCTTAGCTTCTCGATTTTCTTTATTCCCGCGATAATACTTAAGACACAGTCTGCAGATGGAAACGGCTTCGTTGTGGCTTGTCATTTGCTTGTGGAGTAGCCTGGAAAGATCTTTTATCCAAACATAATGGGCTAAAAATTGTAAGTTCCCAATTATTAGAAGATCGATATTGGTGCTGGCGGCTGGATTTTTCTTGCTACTCCTAACAATTTCAACTTTCTCTTTGCTTTCATTCCACTCGAAGACGGTGATTCTGATTTTGTTATCAAACACTTCTTCTAGTTTTGGGATTTGAGAGACTGATAAACCACCTTTCTCAAACAATATTCCTTTACTGAGACACTTGATAAAATATCGGTCAAAATATGTTTTATAATGTGAAGTTCTTTCAGGATGTGACCGATCTTTATCGTAAAATAATGCTGATAAAACCGCCCACAAAGCACAGCAGTTATCATAGTTCTTTACGTTGACACAAGCCTTTTTACTGGCGAGCTTTGTTGGTAACTCCAGGTAAGAGGAAGCTTTAAGAGGATCAAATTTATAAATCATGACTGAGACTTTTTGAATCCCAGTAACAACCCAGCCAGAACCTCTTGATGTAAAGGCGTCAATCTTTTTAGTAATTTCTTGTAGAAAAGGGTCTGGTGAATCGGTTGGACTAAAGGGTGAAGCCTTAGTTGTCATGTAATAATCAAGATATTCGGTGGGCCTTGTAGGCATATAAAACTGTATTAAAAACGATAGTTGAAGCTTGAATGTTTTACGTGTTTTAAGCACGTGATCGATAACTGATTGAATGTCATCTCTAAAGCCATTTATGTTGTTGGTGTTGGGTTTTACAGGAATAGCATATTCTATATAGTGATCAGTAAAAGTTCTCTTTGCAAATGGAATATCTTCTTGGTTCATCTCCGATTCAATTTGGTTAACAATTCTTTCAAGTTCATCCTGTTCCTGCTTATTCTGTGGGTATTTAGACACATTTAGTCCTGTGAGAGTTTGGTACTTTTTAACTAGGGTGCGGCTTTTCTGTTGGTGCTCAGCTGCTGGGTTTTTTACTGGGATATACTGATCTGATGACTCCAGCTGTTTTATTACTTCCAATTGTTTCTCATAGCTGCCAAGATAGCCAGGATCCAAACCGAATTTTTCCCTAGTGAGTTCTTGAAGCCGTTTGCTTTTAGCTTGAAATGAAAGATTTTGAAGCTGCGGAAAATTTTCGGAAAAATATTTGTCCACAGAATTTTTTGCAAAATTTGCTTTTGGCATGTTTTTTTTATAAAAAAATAAAAAAATATGTTTTAGGGTGATCACCCTTCGTGTTGCTTGAACTTCTCTGGATTAATAAATTTTGATTAATTTGAGTATTATTAATCAGATCCTGATTGTTGGTTTTTCACATCCGGAGTATTGTAAATCCCGCTTTGTGCAATGTCATAATGGCTTTAATAATGTCGGATTTTGAAATGCTTTCGGTTACCGAGGGATTAGGTTCCAAAGGGCATCCTTCACCCGCCTTAATTGTGACTCCCTTTTCTTGGGCAATTTTCTGCATCTCTAACTGGTGAGCTCTGTCATTGCCCGCTTTCACAGCCGTCGCAACCCCCCCGGCAACGCCACCGGCAGCACCAACTGCACCCGCAATGATTGGAATCAGTGCAGCGAGGGGCAGAATTCCACCTGTCTTTTCATCTGTAATGCTGCGGGGGTTGTGGGTGTGGTTATTGCAATCTTTACAATGGATTTGCTGCTGTAACGGATCGACTTTCACTTTCATACCCTTAATAGTTACAAAACCTGGTTGTTTGGAGTCGATGATTTTGCTAATTTTATTAACTGTTCTGGTTTCGATCATTTTTTTTGTACATTTTTATTTTTCAATTTATTTCTGTGTCACTTGGAATGACGAGAAGTTCTGCTCTGGCAAATGATCTTGTAGGGGATTTAGGATTAAAGGCTTGAGACAGAAAATAGTAGTCACCCGTTGCTGTTGTAAAATGTCTGTCTATTTTATGTACATCTAAACTGAAATAGGGGTCAGTTGCTCGTCTCTTGGTGTCCTTTTCTAATTCTCCCGGCAGGTAAAGGAATCGAACAAACTCAGAATTTGTGAGAATTTCCGGAGAATAAACTCCTGGGAGCTTTGGATAATTTTTCTGTTGTGGATTGGGAGATTTAAGCTGAACTTTGTCTTGTTTAATTGCAATTGAAGGTTTTAGGCCTGTCATGCGAGAAACTTCATTGTTAAGCTGACTGATTACTACTGGGAGTTGGTCTTTCCATTTGGTGTAGTATTGTCCGCTCTTCAGTTTGAGCTCCTCTGCTGTCTGCTTAGTAAATAGTCGCTTGGCTAAAGTTAGATTAAATCTTTCTACGAAGGCTTGATCTCTGTGAAGCTCGGTTCTACCGTAACGAATTTTTGTATTATTTTTTTGCATTAGAGTTTTAACTCGACCCATGAATTCTTTACCCGGATCGGTCATGAGGAGGTCTGGGTAGGTTAAGGGTGAATTTTCGTATATGTCTTGCAGAGCGTCTGCTACAGCTTGAGACTGTTTTGTCTTCAGTGGCCTTGCTTCTTTATAACGCGAAGCTACATCAATGACAGTGAGAGCGTACTTATACCCAGAATCGTTTGGGAGAAACAGAAGATCGGCTTGGTGCGCCTCGTTAGGCTTATAGATGTTGAAATGGGGTCTTGTAAATTTAACAGGTGGGAAATAGACTTGATAAACAGCCTGTTTAGACAGCCATTTTTCTACTATTTGTTTTGGTTCTTTACTGAGTTCTGTTAATTTGGAGACGGCATTTTTACCAACAAAATAACCATTGTCACGGTAATAGATTGCTTGTAATTTGTTCTCAGTCATTATTTTTTAATTTAATTTTTAATAAAAAATAAATTAAAATGCCCGACATTCACGGAATAATTGAAAAGCTTCCGAAGCCAAACAGAGGGTGGACAATCCCTGGATATAAGTATTGTGGACCTTTGAACCCTCTTGAAATTCAGTTAGATTCCAACAATGTGCCTAATCCGGGTCATGAGCCTGTAGATGAGCTTGATGAGGTATGTATGGAACATGATATTAAGTACCGCGACTTTCCAAATGAAAAACACCGATGGGACAAGGAAATGCTTAGAAGTCTAGACAGTATGGGGGCATCGAGCGGGTTTAGAGAAAGTATTGCGCGTAAGTTAGTTAAAGGAGTTATAGCTGGAAAGACTAAGTTAGGGCTGGGGGTTGGCGGGTGCATGGGAAAAGAGAGATTCGCGGGGGTAGGGTTTATACTACACGCGCCAAATAAGGAAATGGGAAGGCTACTGAAAGAGCTTGGGCTAGAGGATGCGTTTTAATCTCCCCGTCTTCTTCCAAGCAGAAAATAAAGCAGTAAATGATTCACGAGGAACTGGGACAGGCTTGGGGGTGGTGGGTGAAATAATTGTGCCTAATGCTTAACTAATTTTTATTGAGAGATTTTGAGTGTCGAAAAATGAACAAAACTTTCCAGCAGCAGTTAGTTTCCCGATTCGGTACTCACACGGGCTGCCACGCGAAGGCCACTGCTTTAGCCCGCACACCTTTAAAATAAAACTCTGCTAGTGTTCGCATGTTTTATTTTAAAGATGGATGAAATGTTGAAAGAGAATAAAAGTTTACTTTATTGCTATGCTCGCACAGTAATAAAGCATCGTTTAATCTCGGCGAAACGGTGAACGAAGACGGTGAAAAAAGATGGTGGACGAAGGCGGCGAATAAATAACAATTTTAGGCAACGCCGTGGCCGATCCAGTATTTTTTAAATTCTAATGAATAAAAGAGCATATCTTCTATGTCTCTTTTTAATGAATATAACTCTTCAAACGTGATACTAAGCCTAAAAAATTTTGGGTAGTCATATAAAGTTTTTGTAAGTGATAGCATCTTTCTGATAGTGCTATCAGAATACTTTATACCATGTGATTGAAAATATTCTTGCAATTTGTCTTTATATGAGCTTATTGGCTTTAAATCTATTCCTGGATTTAGTATTCTCTCTTTAGAGTGATGGAAATGTAACCAGGCACAGCAGATATAGGTGGCATTTAGCATTTTACTGCTACAGCTTTTCAAGAATTTTCCAGCCATATTCAATTGATCTTCACTGACCTGCCTTAAATCAGGAATATTTAGTTCGAATGGGTGAGCAACATGCTCAGATTCATCTATCTGTAATTCCTTTTCTTTTAAATAGTTATGAAGTTCCTCACCAGTCCGTCTTGGTTTGGACTTGCCAGTTTTTAGCTTCTTTCTCGGTGGTTGGCTTTGGTCATCCATCTCCATAGGTTCTTCCTCTGTGAGTCTTTTATGTCTATTACTTAAATCAACATGACTATTCATATACGGTGGTGATGGACAGTCTACCTGTAGTTTTAAGATTAATATTTCTTCTTCAGATAATTTAATTTCTGGCTTAGCGACCACGGCGAGCTCATTGAGGGCAAGAATTTTTGAGAAGAGAGACATTTCATAACCTGGGCGCAAATAGCTTTGCTATTGCTAAATACCAGTGGGGGGCATAGTGCTGAATCACGCTTTCTCTCCGCCCTTCTCAGGATTGCAATCCTATTTTTTCCTTCCCCCTTGCCAGTTCGCATGCGGGTGTACAGAAGAGTTCTTATCCCCCGCATGCACACTGATTTTGGCAGGGGAAGAGACGAAAAAAATCGAGAGCTCAGTGTACGCTGTGTGGAAGAAAGCCGCGTTGACCACGTAGACTATACGTACGAGCTTGTGGTTAGGGGGGGGACGTTGTTGAAAGAAAAGGCTAAAAATAGATTCGACTGAGTATTTTTGCATGTACAGTAAACAGTATTCCCTCATTGATTTGTTCGGCTGCGGAACATTTGTTCGGCTGCGGAACATTTGTTCGGCTGCGGAACAGCTATGCATTACAGTTGCTTGATAATTTCTGCAAAGTTATAGTAGCTGTCGTAATCTTTAATAGTTACCCCATGCAAATAATGCCAGTGAATCTTAACCGCTTGATTAAGATTCGGAATAGTTAGTGGGACATTAGGCCAATATTTTTTCATATAAAATTCACATTCCCATTTGCAACGATACCGAGACTTGAACTGAGGGTGAGATTTTTCGTAGTAAGATCCTGGAGAAACGGTCGGAAACATTTTTTTTATTGAAAATTAAAAAAAATTTTCGGGGTGAGTACCCCGATCAGCGCATAAATAGGGTGGATAACCAGGGTTTTAATCCCAGTGTCCTAGAAGCCCCATTAATAAAAATGTCAAAAACATCTCGAGGATATGAAAAATAGCAATTTTTTTTCTGTCCCAGAAACCCCATTTGCTAATTGCCTGGAATAATAAATTTAGGCTAAATTTTATGTCCTGGGGGGAAAAGCATTTTAAGAGGAGGCCCCCCTCTTTTTTCAAGTAGTCGAGGATATGTTAGTTATTGGTAGGCATATATGTAAAATGTCGAATTTTTTGTCCCAGAAGCCCCCTCTTGCCTTCTACTTTTTAATGATGGAAGTTTTTAAAAGCCACAAAAACTTTTTTTCAATTCTTGCTTCCACTAAATACACTGTCAGCTTCAAGCGTTTGTTAATAAAATACGGCCCAAAAGAAGTGTGCGATTTTTTGGTGGAGGCCAGCTACAATTTGTTAAACGATAACTTACCATTTTCTCTTTCTGAAAAAGCAGTCCTAACAAAATCAAAGATTATAATCCGGAAAATTAGCTCTCAGAGAAAAAAATCAGATTTGCTTAAAACCAATTTTTTGAAAATACTACCGCTGCTATTAACTCTGGTTAAGAAAAAGGACCATGAACAAGTTTTCTGAAATGGTCCTGATTTCCAAATCGGAGTACGACATGCTGATGCAGAACTTGAAACCAACAGAGCCTGCAGGAGAAGTGGCCATAAAGAGGGAACAGAGTAAATGTGATAATATTTTGTATAATAAAAACTATCCAGAGGATGTCAAATCCGCAATGTATCAGAGCGCTATGAAAAGCCTGCTGTCGAAGCGCAAACTGGTTGAAAATGAAGCTACTGGAAAGGAAATTGAAGTAAAAAAAAAAAATATGATGATGAACAACAGCGGTCCAGCTGGGAAGAAAGGATTTGTCAGTCTGTGCCTCAAAAATTCAAAACCAGGGCTCGCAGTCTGTGGTCCATCCTATCAAGAGATCCCTCAATAATTCGGGTGACAGAAAATGGTGAGGTGGAAATTTCTGGTAGGCCTATTTCCTCCTCAAACATTGTGGATTTAATTCAGCATGCTGTGAGAGATTCAAGTAGTGAAAAAGAGCCAGTTGGGTGGCCGCAGTTCATGTATTTGCTGCGTCAGAAAAATGTCAATGTACCGCTTACTGCAATTGGCACAACAGTTAAAAAGCAAATTGCTATTCCTGATACTGAAAGTCAGCAGACAGTCAAAGGATTTGGTGGAAGGGTGAGCTGGATGAAACTAAGTCCGAAAAAAAACTATATAAGAAAGTGATGCAATAGGGAAAATCTTTAAGACAGCGAAGTAATAAACCACCTGCCCCAGTCATTGAAGCTCTATTCACAGTAAGGCAGCAAAACAGTTTGGTTGAAGCTAAACGACTTAAAAAATTATCCAATTAGGTAAAAAAAGTCGGTTTTTGAATTTCAACTGACTCGATATGTACTTTATCGACATACAAGGCTTCACGTGCAAAAGCAGTGTCAAAGATTTCATCGTGAAGGAGATGGCAGTAGTTGAAGTCAGGGCAGGAGGTTACCACATCGCTCATCATGTGTACGCCCCACCATATCCGTGGGAGAGAGTCTCCCCTGACCGGCAATTTTCCTATAGAAAAATCTCTGACAAGCTGCATAAAATGAAATGGACTGATGGAACCCGACCCTACATGAAGTTGCCAACTGACATGCCGAGAATCGCGTACGGGCCAACCTGGACAAATGGGGAGAAAAAATCCGCCTTTTTGACTGAGCTGCTTGGTAGACAGGTTTACAATATAGAAGACTTGGGATCGCCTACAGGCAAAGAATCAGATAGCGGTTGTGCTGTGAGAAATGCTTTGCTGTACTACAGCTGGCTGAAGCCAAAGTTTTGTATCAGCTTAAGAAGCGAGCACTGTCCGTGGCACAAGAACAGCAGCAGCAGCGGCAGCGTTGGCATCCAAAATGAATGCACCAGCTACAGCCCTAAGAGTTACCAACCTAGTCGCTGGAGTGGATCTGAAACTAGCTGGAAGCAGGGGCGCTCAGCTTCCTCTTCGGGAACTGGCTCTCAGCATGGCGCATGTGATCTACCGGCCCGTCTGGCCCCGGGTGCTAATCAAGAGAATGCGGAAACCCCGAGTGACTCTGCTGCTCTATCCCACTGGCCAACTGAGCATCTGTGGCGCGCGGAACTACTTGGACTCAGTCAGGGCTGCCCGTCGCTTTGTGGCTATGCTGCATCGCAGAGTGCCGGCTCAACTACTGCCTCATCAACCGGTCAGCGTTAGAATTAAAACTATTACTGCGCATGGACAGCTTTCCCTTTTTTCGTCGTTGTCGCTGTCAGACTTGTCAAAGAAAATCCCAAAATCCGAATATGAGCCTGAATCTTTTTCTGCTTTGGTTTTTAAACTTGACTTTTGTAAATGTCTGCTTTTTCACAATGGCTCATTTGTTTTAAGTGGTGCACGGTCTATGAATCAGCTGCATACTGACTGCACGCGTCTGCAAAATTATTTGTTTTCTTCCTAGTAAATATAAAAATTCGTGTACTTTTGTTGCTCCAAAGCCTTTGAGCAAGAAAAATTTCAAAAAAGTTTTTTTGGGAGCTTGTGTTGAATTTATTATAAAAAGTAACAATTATAAAAAAATTATTAATTATAAAAGTTTATTTTAAAAAGTAACTTTAAAAGATTTTCGGAACCCAGCACCAGAAGAAAAAAAAAGAAAAGCATGATAAATGTTCAGTACGCTTACATTGCCTGGATTAAAAAAGCATAGCTATAACAGAGAGAGGGGCATCCTGTAAAAACGTCAGGACTAATAATGAAGTTTTGGCAATAAAAGTAAATAGTAGAACAAGCGATTAAAAAACCAAGTTGAAACGGACGCTCGCATTCTAGATGAAGGGATGACAGCAATTAAAAAATCAAAATCTAACAATTTTCATTATAATGCAACAGCCAATTCAATTGCGACAGATTTAGTCCGCGAAAAAAAATAATGGTGAATGGAGAATAATAATGATGACGTTATTCGGCCTTTAAACAACCTAATAGACAAATAACGCTGACAAACTAATGTTACTGTTTTATTAGCTCATCTCCATCAAGTAAAACTCTGTCAGAAATCTAGCCAAGTCTGATGCGCTTCTGCTGGTCATTAAATGGCTTCGTTAGAGCGTAGTGGCCGTACGGCAGACTCTTATTGTTACTCAGCCACACTCGCTTATCCTCCCAGATTGAAAGGCTTCGCTTACTCAGAACTGACGTGAAGACAGTGTGCTTCTTGGAGACAATTGTTGCCATGGCAACCGTCTGCTCTTGTTTTGAATTGAACGCGTCGACATAGTTTGCGTGCGTCGTTTGCAGTTTGATGATGCTCTGTTTTACACCTTTGGCAGTTTTTTTGGCCTTCGCATTCGAACTCTCCGAGGGAAGAAAAGAATATAGCTTCGGTCGCAACAGGATCCATTCTCGGTAGATGCCTCCGCAGGACTCATCCTTGACGCAGCCAAGCTTGCCTTTCAGTTCTTCAGAATAGTGCGGATGATCTCTGGGGTAGTTTGAAGTATCCAGGATTTTTTCTTCCTTGAGCTTGGGAATCACGTAGGATGCCAGCTGGTGATTTCTGAAAGCCAGAAAAAACGAGTCTGTGTCACCACCACACACAATCATATCTTTGGAGCCATCCGGAGCACAGAAGAGAGGTCGGAGCTTCTCATAGAGCAAGCTGTACATTGCCATCTTAGAGAGGTCTAAAACTGCCTGGCCAACAAAAATAGCCTTGTCAAGTCTCACTTTTTCCTTCTTGAATTGAAAGACACATAGCGAATCGTTGATAATGAAAAATCCAGTCAGATTTGGTCTGGCGGCATAAGCTTCGGCTTGAATCTGGTTTGAGCATATTCGCACGTCACACCGCTTTCGTACGTTTTCCATGGTTTTACCGAATAAGGCATTGTTTTTCAGCTTGTAGAAATCCTTCGAAAATTCAGAAGTTGCGAGTGCTCTCTTGCTGTTGTTGCTGGCAATGTAAGGTGCAAAAAACGGCTTCTGTTTGAATGAAATCATTTTCTTTACACTCTTGATTCGCATTCCTTGTTGAAGGTAGAAACGCAAAATAGTGCTGTGAACGATGTAGTCGTTTTTGTCGCCACATGTTAGCAAAAGTTTCTCTGTTCCTTGGAATTTCGCTTGGGCGTTGCCAATGCGCTGCTCTGAAATCTGCTTCCAAAGTTCGGTCATAAATGGTGAGAATTGATCAGTCTGTGGCTTGGCTTTCTCCGGTGCAAAAGGTAACTCTTGCGTCGCGTCGTGAATCGTGGCTGGATACTCCAGGTCCACCTGAACGAGATAAGCTTGCTCAGCTTCTGGATCAAGTGATAGGAATTGATCATCATTCCAATTCTGCAGCTCCTGGTCAGCAACCCACTTGAAATCGCTGCATGGAAGTCGTTGGGAGAGAGCATAGCCATACAAGTTATTAACATCTATCGGCATGAGATAGACGCTGTCTCGTTTCTCATCATAATCTGGCAGGCTGGGGTTATTAGCTTTGACGCAGTGGACATTCACAAAAGACATGCCTCCTCGGATGCCTTTCTCAAACATGTGGTACATGTCGGGGTCTGTTAGTTGTTCGAGCACGACTCCAGTTGACTTAAGAGCAGAATCATAAGACAGACCGGGTGTAGTCAGGTAGTGGACAGGATCGAGCCCATCCTCTGTCAGACTAGCTTGGCGAAACACCTCAAAAACGTCAGCAAGTTGGCGCACATCCATTTCTAGGTAGGCTAACATGTAGTCCCGCAGACAGTTGCACTGAAATGCCTCCCATGCTGCCTTGGCTCGATTGTAGTCTTCTTCAGAAATACCGGTTTCCGTAAGCCGATTAATAAAAGCATCTTTTGGCGGCAGGCAAGTCTGCTCGAGAACTTCAAACCCTGTTAGGTAGTCGTACGGGAAGACTCCTTTTTGTCGAAGTAGTTCTTTTGGAATAAGCGGTCTGGACTCAAGCATCTGCATTGTAAGCTTAGATTGACTCTCTGACAGATTAGAAAACAGGCTTGCCAAGCTTCCTTTCAGAAAGCAGAGTGAGTCAATGAACTGAATTGTGAACATAATTGGCACAGTTTTTCCATTCTTTATGTAAGTAGCCACCGGGAATTCCGCTCTTAATGACAAATAGCGCTCAGAAGTTTGTGGAACCACACTTAGTTTCCAATTTTCCATGCTCCCTAGGGCAGTGGCAAGCAGAAGATGCAAATCATAGCCACCCAAATTGTGGAAAATGACAGGCAGAAACCGGCGCTTAAGCTGAGCTCGCATGTTACAATTTTGGCACGCTGCACCTTTAAAAAGACCTGTTAGATGGTCGTGGTCATAGTGCTTGTCGGTATTATTGATGAATAACTGATCACAGTAGTGGCAAGACTTCGCAGCATTAAAATTTGCCATGTCCGTGATTGACAACCTGTCTGCTGGTTGATGGCTATGCATCTGGTTCCAATGAAAAACTTCGCGGGCCAAGTTTTCGAGAGATTTTAGAAAACTAAAGATGCATTCATTTGGATCCGAATCGCAAAACGATTGGTACATGTCCTTTTTAGGCCTAAGTGCAGGTCCTAGCATGCCATCACGAGGTACCACGAGGTAAGCTGCGGCACAAGGCTCATGTTTGGCAACTAAATCAGGAGATTCAGTATTTTCACGCAAAATAGCCTCCAGATCGGCATACACAACGTATGGTGGACTGATCGTGTTTTGAAAGTTCTTGAACTTGATTTCATTCTGTCCTGGAATAGGAAGCGTTTCCTTCACCGGATACTCTGCATCAATTTTGCATTCAGCCAAGTGTTGTTGAAGTCGATCACTAGAGTAGAATGAAGTCAAGCATGTTGTGCACCACTTTCTCATGGCAAGACCATTTCGACTGTTCATCAGTCTGTCGAAATTGCTAATGGCGCACCAATGCTTCTCTCCGTAGCTGTCTTTGACGAGTAAAAGCAATAGATGGATTCGGTCACCTGCACCATGCTTGACACGACGGATAAGGCTTACGCTGCCTTGCTGCCATAAAAATGCAGAGATGCAAATTTGCGGATTTATCGCTTCAACACGATCAATATCGGCAACAGCCATAGGCATTGAGACACCGCTGAAGTCAAGCTCATGGATCCAATCATCGTAAGAGGATATCCTACCAGGCGACTTTTTAACCTTTGGATCCATGTGGTGCAGAGCAGCAAGACAAGCATATTTGAAACAGTCGTTCCCAGTGCTTGGTGGATTTATAACTGCATTTTTGTTTTTCAGACTTGCAGGAAGATTGAATCTTACGGCTCTGCCGCGGTGAAATCGAATTGGATTGTACTTAGCTAAACTAATGTCAATAAAATTAATTCGACGAATTGTCCAGCCACTGCCATTTGTATTGAGCATGCTGCAGATTTTCTCAAATTCTTGCTCCTGTCCGCTGAGCCAGTCATTTAGGTGTTCAACGACATCGCTCTGATCAATTGCTTGCATCTTGCAGCTGATCCATTTATCTTCTTCAGCTAGCCTCTCTCCATCTCTTATCCTCTCCATGTGGACATTCGCCTTCAGCTGAATCTTGTAGTAATGCCTTGAAATTCTAATTTTTAGCGCGTCAATTATTAGATGTCGAGCTTGGGCAAAGAATTCAGATGGTAGAGTGTCGGAATCGCTTGGTCTTAGTCTTAGCAGTTCTAGTGTCTGGTCATAGGCTTCTGCAACTCTGCTGAGACTGACTGCCTGGCCTAAAATGTGTTTTTAAAAGCAGTCTATTAGCTCATGTGTATTGGTTAATACTGCCTGAGTCGAATACAATATGCTCGTTAAGTAGCATTCATCTGAAAAATATTCGCAGCTAAAAAAAACCTTCTATAAACAGCCATGTGGATAAATAAGAATAGTTAGATGGCTGAGCATCACCTTCTGACTCACCGCTGACCACCGACTGACAGCTGACTTCCGCCGCATCACTGCTGACCGCCGCCGCCTCGCTGCTGACCTCCGACTGATTGCTGACTGCCATGTCATTAACTGTTTGGAGTTACGTAGAACCAAGGGAAAATTTACTCTTAATGCGCTTAGCATTTTCCCATTAAAAATTATAAGTTAAAAAAGCGTAAACCTCTAATTTATTCAACTGTTAACAAATTAATATTTTTTAACAAAAATTCATTCAAATAATTTTTTTTCACCAGCTAGTCTTACTTTAGCCAACTTGAAAAAATTAAGGAGCTTACCGTAATAATTTTCTTGCTGCTCTAAGGGACCAGAAACCGAGCTGCCGCCGCTGCTGCATGCCGGGCTGCTGCCGCTTAATCGTCTGGGACCTCTGTCACTGTTGCCATGCCTGCTGCTTGACTCAGAATCAGAGAGACTGACTTCCCACGTCTCTGACAAATTTGTCCACGAAGATTCTGAAAGGTCCTCATCCGACTCGGAATAGTCAGATTTTTCTGACTCAGAATAGTCAGATTTTTCTGACTCTGAATAGTCAGTTATGTCTGACTCAGAGTAGTCCGATATTGTTTGACTTATTGGAGAAGACTGCAAAAGCATTATCATTGGTAGTGGCAAGAGTAATTCTCAGTAAAAGCAATCGAAAACTGGAAGCTACACACAGCTACAAATTGACTCTAGACTGCCTAATATACTATTGTATTGCGAAAAAGTTTGGATACTTTTTACTCTGCACGTACCGCCTAACCAGTAAATCTACAGTTTAAGTTTGCTGAAAATTACGAAGAGGAACAAAAATATTTAGGTATTATTTATTTCAAAAACAAAGACTGAATGGTTTCATTTATTTTATCAAGTTCCAATCATTTACACCGATAATTTAAAGCCATGAAAGCAACTACAGGTGCATGTAGAACAACCAGAATAATTTTACGATTATTACTGTAATTATTTTTTTCAAATTTTTATTAAAAAGCAGTAGTCGTTTAGTGTAACTATGCTTGCATTCAGCTTACTGATTCCTCCGACAATATTTAAAAATTTAACAATCTCAAAAATCACTGCACTAGCAAAAATAGCTTTTAGATACATTAAATTGGAGTGATGGTAATTTTGTTCCCCTCAAGTACAGCAGTATACCCTGCCCCAGTTACGTACGGTAGAAGAATGTTGATAGTAATTGAGTTGTTGTCACAAGTACCGATGTTGTTGTTGTTGTTGTTGCTGCTGGTATTGTTGTTGTTGTTGTTGTTGTTGTTGTTGTTGTTGTTGTTGTTGTTGCTGACCATCTCATCAGGGATGCTGAGTGTTGGAGCATTCAACTCCGCCAGCAGCTCAGCCAGCTCATCCCGATCAGCTCTGATCGGGTCAGCGTCAGTATTGCCATAGATAGCTTGAGCCGCAGCTGGAGCCTCGGCAGCCAAATCTTCAGCAAGAGGAGCATGCTCGGCAGATCCAATATCCATGCTCATGTCGCTGCATTCCTCCAAACTATCTGGCCGCACCAGCATCTGTTTGCCATTGATGACAGGCGCACGAACAGCGACCGGTGCAGGTTCGTCTCCATCAGGCTGACACTGGCTCGTCGTTCCCATGGCTGTAACAGCGGGCGCAACGAATTCATCACTAGAGCTGATGCTGTCGCTTCTAAAAGTTGCCGCTCCTCCAATAACGCCATTTATAACCTGGCTCAGTACGGTGCAGCGCTGCTTAGCGGCGGCTGCCTCAGCTACATGCCGCTTGGCTGCAGCCATAATCAGCCGGTTGAATGCGCGGGCAGCATTTTTGTTGGCAGGCAGCAGCTGATGCCCTCGGTGCCGGTTCGAAGTCTTTTTTTTTACCTCCATCACCAGAGAAAAAAACTACCTCTGAACACTGCCAGCAAACACTCCATCGAGTAACGTTGCAGCTTTCATGACGGTCAGACCTCAGTCCACCCTGCTGACACTTTTTGCAGTCTGTGCAGACTTCATATTGCCAAGTGGAAGCCATTCTTTTCAAGAAATTTTCGCGCAAAATAATTGTGGCTGATCAGCGCTTAAAGAAAAAATAACTTTTGCCTGGTCTGTTCAAATGACGGGGTTTATATAGTCGGAGAGTCCAGTTATAATCAAGTATCAATCAATCAGCTTCCCTGGATAAAATGAAAAAAAATGAAGCTGAAGCTCAAATCCAACCTATTCAGGTACAGTTGCACATATAGCTTTGTATACGAGCGTAGATGTATTACGTCTGCTTTGTATCTGGACTTAGATACCATGACAACCAAAAACCCCACACAAATTTTATTGTGATACTTGCAGTCGGAATCTCTTTTATTTTTTTTACATTGATGATAACAAGATAAGAAGCTGGTTCAGTTTTAGGATTTTTATGGTGTTTTTTTCACACGCAACACCTCCATCTAGGTAGGCAGCGCGGGTCTCACAATGACCCCTGGATTTACCCATTTTAGTCGCTGTTTTGACTATTTAACCCATTTTAAAATGAAAAAATGCACGCATAAAAAATGACTTGGCCTTGGCATTCAATGCAAATTCCTAGTGTACCTCATTGCATTTCGAAAGCATTACATGATCTCCATTGAAATTAAAATAGCTGTGCAATCGCATGCGGCACACAAAATTATTACTAGTGTATTATTATCTATGTTTTCACAGAAAAGAAATGTTTCATTACTATTATCCGCAATTTTCACTTTTTTTCGTGTGTAAAGCGGCAGCCTGACTGGCCCCTGTCCCCAATGTTAAACTGCGCTGCAGCTGTTAACCGATCCAGTCAAAGAGGAAGGCCGCCTTACTATGCAGTATTACTGGCTCCAATGCAGGGCCCTGCGAGGGATTGACTGACCCCTCGATAGTCTTTACTGTACAGGCCATCTGCCTGCCTGCTTGAGCACAGAGTATCATGAGCACATCTACTCGCTTTGCAAGTGCATCAGTGTTGATTATATCTTCTAAGTGTTAACCATATCCAGTGAAAAGAGATAGGCTGCCTCTCCTAACTCAACAGTGTTGTTACCAGGCCCCGGTCGCAGGGGGATAGGCGGACTGCCCTGGCTGTCTCCAGTGTTAACTCGGATAGGCCGCCTATCCGAGCCATCCTCACGCTTTACAGCCAGCCACCTCTTATCGCACAGTGCGCACCCTCGCACCCCTCATGCTCCCCATAGGCCGGCCAGCCAGCCAGACAGCCAAAACCACGCTTTCCTATCCTTTTACACTGCCGCCTATCTCCGCAGTGCTAATGCGGCAGAATCATAATTCGCCATACTACTATAATCACCTTTCATTTCGTGCAAATTTCCAACAATAGTTTATTTTAAAAATAACATTTCTAAAATTTGATTTATTTCCCATATAGAGTGTACCTAATAGTAAATTTAAGTTTCTCCTCAGAATGTCCAGATAATCATTCTATTACATTATATTATACTGTATCATATTACATTATGGATGGAACTTGCTGTTACTTGTTTACCTACTCACTGCCAATTTGCACTGAATGACATCGGGCTGGGATTCTTCATAATTTGAACAAGGTACGAGCTTATATCGTTAGATGATGCGGCTCTTGTTTTTTCAGATTCGTCACTCCCTTCCGCCACCTTCCTACCCCCTGTATTTCAATCTCACTAATTGGCATCTTGGATCAGAATAAGGATTTCCTTGCGTTCTCTCTGCACGTGGCATGCAGTTCCACAGACTCCCAAAAACCTTTGCGTTTACCTACATAACTAATTTCCGTTTATCTTCGTCCCCAATGGCTAAATACTTTACCTGCGCAGGCCTCCAAGACATTAATCGATGACATCCTCTCATATCGATTTCCTGTATAGGAAAAAATCCTTTTGCGTGACATTTTTCCCAATAGCTTAGCATAAGAGCCAATAATGCATCGCTCAATTCTGCTTCAACTTGTAAATAATTATAATACATTATGTACTAATAGTTTTGTTTACTCAATAACCATTACCTTCGTAACTAAAATCACTGCATGTAGCTTGACCTTCCAACGCTTTGCTACTCTAACTTTAAAAGCAAGAAGGATCTACATCATGTATCTCACAGAATAGACTCTTTAATTGTATGATGATTTATTGGTGTTTTATTGTAATTTGGGAAGTTCATTGAAAGTCAGAGTTCAAGGTCTTTGGTACAAGCGGCGATATTTCATAGAAGTACACAAGGACACCTTAAGTAGTAGGACGGGCGACACTTCGTTTCTTAGAAAATTTTTGGAGTCTAATCTTCTCGAAAAAATGCACTATGGAGATAGGAAATTTCCAGTTTTTTCGACAAAAAATTAAAGATTGCGCTTGATTGGAAGCAGATGAGAATCTCACCTTTTAATATGTGTTTCCTGCCTTGATTCCCGTCTTAATTTGTGAAATATTAATCTTCAAATTATTACCTTGAAAAACATTTGTCGTAAATTATAGCTTCAATAAAATGGTTTTTTACCAGCTGGGCAGGTTCTAATCCTCTTCCAATCAAGTCTGTTTTATTCAAAGACCATTTCTATCAATCAGTATTTTGGATAAATTTGCTGGTCCAGTCACATGTCAATGTGGGATTCTCTCTGGATTGGCGAAAGTGAATCAATATCAATAAAAATTTTAGGAAGATCAATTTTCACTAATCATAACGTACATAATTCGAAAGGGACAGAAGGCAGGAAACACATCAAAAAATGAGATTTTCATATGCTTCCAATCGAGCGCAATCTTTCATTTATTTCGAAAAACTGCAAATTTCCTATCTTCGTAGTGTATTTTTCTGCGAAGATTAGATCCAAAAAATTTCCTAGAAACGAAGTGTATCCCGTCCTTCTGCTTAAGATATCCTTGAGAAATTGATTGCTTAACTTTTCGTCTATGGCCTATCTGTCATTGCCTATTCAGGAGACATTTGTTTGTTGCTAGGATATGGATATTTTTTTATTTATCTATATTATGGTCGATTTTTATAAAATAATTTTTTTCATCCAGAAGGCTGCCAGAGTTTCAATAATAACTGATGAATTGCATCGAGCCTTAATCCAAAGCAATGGCGTTGAGCTGCTTAACCTCTGGGGATCGAAAAAAAGCTATAGGATTAAAAGACGTATGTGTGCAGATTCAGGCAGATTCAGGCAAAGATCGAAAAAAACTGCAGCTACAGTTACTATTGACGATGATTATTATTCGCGAGGTATAAGATGAAAGAAAGAGGGAGCACTTGAGCACGCGATAGCAAATCTGCTCATACACACTGTCAGACTCTTTAATAAGGCTTTAATATTTTATAATGGCAGAAATTTCTATGAGAGGCCATATTTTCTGTGTTAGAGACTGTCAGAAATGACTCTTGCTGCTTCATCTTTTACATCATTTACGAGTATTCTATGTGTTTCCGTGTGCGTATTTCTGTTTTTTTCGCAATACGATAAGTAGCTGCTTGGTGCTAGCTAAACGGTATATTAGTGAATTACCGAGAACCTTGACAAAGGGATTTGGTAAGCGTGATTTTCAGTTTCAGAACGTCCAGGAGAAGCGCAGTTTAGGAGCTGTCAAAGCGGGTTAAGAACTGTAAAGTCTGGGCTCCCGGAGTCTCTTGTTTATATAGAGAATCCGCGGAGGCTGGATCGCGGGAACCAAGACTCACCGACGAAAACAACATAATAATGTTGGGATAAGCATGTTAAAAACGAACCAAATTGACGAGATATGTACACGTGACTGCCAGGAGAACAGACCGTGGAAAAACACACTGAAGTTACGAAAATTGGAAATTTAGAATGTCAAAAACCAGAGTAATAACCAGTCATCACACACTTGATGGGAGTAATGGAATAACAGCAAATAACAGTAGTAAATGGAATAACAGTCACACGACAGGCAGAAAAAAATGATAAATATTATAGGTCGGGACTAAAAATCATGAGGGTTACTCGTGGAGCTAAAATTAGTAGCATGACACATGTACCTCGTGGAGATGGGGAGAGGAGTGCGAAAGGGAATATACATTAATAGAAAAAATCATAAAAAAAGCTTGATGATCCTAATGATTGAACCACTTAGAGGGACCTACATGTAAAATAGTGGCTCACTTCAACTGTAAAAAGTAAGAATTTAGGACTCCTTAAAGAAGACGTAAATTTGATGATAACTTATACATGCGGATAAATAATTTACTCGAAGTTAAAGATTAACCGGTTTGAAATACGACAGTTACAACTCTAGTCTGATCCATTAATGGTAGTTTTTCGCCAATAAAAGCATTTTTTGTTTAGCACTAATACTTCTTAACAACTTCTTTAAAATTTCACTTTTTCTGCAAATATGCTCCCAGCCCTACAATATTGCATGCAATCGTATGCATGCGACTAAGCGTAAAAGGATTGTGGGAAAAAGTATATATAGTGTCTAATTTTTCATTGTAAAATGGATAGTTATTTTTATTTATAAGCCAACTATAAAAATAAAACTATTTTAGGTCACCTACAGCACTTGCAAGTAATTTTGTTATAGTTTGGACATGCAGTTGTCATGGAATTTTGCTTGTGTATTATTTGATTGATTGTGAAGTTTTGTTTTTTATTTATTTAACTCACCCCGCTCAGTACAAGTATTCCAAAGGACAAATCTAAAAAAATTATGTCCACAAAGGAGCAATGTATTTGTAAATTGTGCAATTGTGGGTAAGTATTTTTTATGTTTATAAAAATGCGAATCATGTCTTGATTTCGAAGCAATTGAAAAATGAATAAATTTTTCTTTTTATGTTTTCTGTAAAAAATTATTGAGAAGTTAGAAAAATGCCTCGGAAGCAGAGTTTAGTGCCAATATTGCACAATTCGAAAAAGGAGACATAGTGGTTTGGCGAAATCGATGATTTAGGGACGATACGAAAATAAAAAACTATTCACATATCACAAAAGAATTCAACAGATGATAAAATCATATATTTTTTATTAAATTCTTAAAATATCATCGGTAAATCAAGTCTAGCTATCTATAGTATCTAAGAATGGCAAAAGGGCATTGCTAGCTTTCTTACTTGCACTAACGCTGAATATTTCTATGTTTCTTTGAAAGAAAAAAAATTTGCCTATGACTCCAATTTTTAACCCTTTGTGGCCGCTTCTAGGTAAAAATTAAGCAACTATAGACATCTTTTGATTTAAATGTAATAAAAGTTACATAATTATATAAATTTACTGTCTGTCTTAATTCGTGCAAACCATAAAATCACAACTGATATCATTCAATTGGTATAATTTTTATTTAATTTTGGTTGATAAAAATAATTAATTCTATTAATTCTATTTTAGAAATGGTGAAATTTACGTTCGGCCATGAGTAGCTATGTTTGCCTATCGAAATATAGTTCGAAATTCAATTTATGACTCATTTTATGAAAATACATGTGCAAGCAATTGCCCTGGCCGTTACAATATTTTGTTTTTTTGCAAGCTACAAACAGAGGATATCCCAAGTATACATATCATTTTATTTCTGTACATTTAATTATCTCAAATCCATGCCAGAATCATTTTGTCTAAAATGCCAAACCAACCTTTTTCCACAGGCGCCACAAATGCAAGCTGCATCCAAGCAAACCCGCTGCTGCGTCCAGCGGCACAGGCGGACCCTGCGGCTACTCGGAGTACGCACAAAAGTACACGCAGCATCCGCCGCAGCCGGTGCCGAGCAGCTGCAAGCCGGCCAACCAGCCGATACGAACCGGCGATGCCCCGATGACTGATGAGACCACTAATCGCAGGGACTTTGTGCCGCATCCGTTGGAACGACCCAAGCTGCACCAGCACGAGCCGTATAGACCAGCCTCTGGCACCATTGACGCCACAACGGTCTATCAGCGGGAGTACACGGAGAAACGGGGCGAACGGGCGGCGGCTGTTAAGCGCGAACCGAGAAGGGCAAACGCTGGTGGGTAGATTACCTGTGTCCGTGAACCAATCTAGTCTATGGCCCGTGTCTGTGAACCAATTTAGTCTATGGCCCGTGTCTGTGAACCAGTTTAGTCTATGGCCCGTGTCTGTGAACCAGTTTAGTCTATGGCCCGTGTCTGTAAACTAATTTAGTCTATGGCCCTTGTCTGTGAGCCAATTTAGTCTATGGCCGGTGTCCGTGAACCAATAAAGTCCATGGCCCGTGTCTGTGAACTAATCTAGTCTATGGCCCGTGTCTGTGAACCAATTTAGTCTATGGCCCGTGTCTGTGAACCAATTTAGTCTATGGCCGGTGTCCGTGAACCAATAAAGTCCATGGCCCGTGTCTGTGAACTAATCTAGTCTATGGCCCGTGTCTGTGAACCAATTTAGTCTATGGCCCGTGTCTGTGAACCAATTTAGTCTATGGCCCGTGTCTGTGAACCAATTTAGTCTATGGCCCGTGTCTGTAAACTAATTTAGTCTATGGCCCTTGTCTGTGAGCCAATTTAGTCTATGGCCGGTGTCCGTGAACCAATAAAGTCCATGGCCCGTGTCTGTGAACTAATCTAGTCTATGGCCCGTGTCTGTGAACCAATTTAGTCTATGGCCCGTGTCTGTGAACCAATTTAGTCTATGGCCCGTGTCTGTGAACCAATTTAGTCTATGGCCCGTGTCTGTAAACTAATTTAGTCTATGGCCCTTGTCTGTGAGCCAATTTAGTCTATGGCCGGTGTCCGTGAACCAATAAAGTCCATGGCCCGTGTCTGTGAACTAATCTAGTCTATGGCCCGTGTCTGTGAACCAATTTAGTCTATGGCCCGTGTCTGTGAACCAATTTAGTCTATGGCCGGTGTCCGTGAACCAATAAAGTCCATGGCCCGTGTCTGTGAACTAATCTAGTCTATGGCCCGTGTCTGTGAACCAATTTAGTCTATGGCCCGTGTCTGTGAACCAATTTAGTCTATGGCCCGTGTCTGTGAACCAATTTAGTCTATGGCCCGTGTCTGTAAACTAATTTAGTCTATGGCCCTTGTCTGTGAGCCAATTTAGTCTATGGCCGGTGTCTGTGAACCAATTTAGTCTATGGCCCGTGTCTGTGAACCAATTTAGTCTATGGCCCGTGCCTGTGAACCAATTTAGTTTATGGCCCGTGTCTGTGAACCAATAAAGTCCATGGCCCGTGTCTGTGAACTAATCTAGTCTATGGCCCGTGTCTGTGAACCAATTTAGTCTATGGCCCGTGTCTGTGAACCAATTTAGTCTATGGCCCGTGTCTGTGAACCAATTTAGTCTATGGCCCGTGCCTGTGAACCAATTTAGTCTATGGCCCGTGTCTGTGAACCAATTTAGTCTATGGCCCGTGTCTGTGAACCAGTTTAGTCTATGGCCGGTGTCCGTGAACCAATAAAGTCCATGGCCCGTGTCTGTGAACTAATCTAGTCTATGGCCCGTGTCTGTGAACCAATTTAGTCTATGGCCCGTGCCTGTGAACCAATTTAGTCTATGGCCCGTGTCTGTGAACCAATTTAGTCTATGGCCCGTGTCTGTGAATCAACCTAGTCTTTGGCCCGTGTCTGTGAATCAACCTAGTCTTTGGCCCGTGTCTGTGAATCAACTTGGTCTAATGAACCGTGTCTGTGAATCAATGCCCTCAGGCGAGTTCCAAGGCGAGCCGACTTACGTTCGCGACTACCGCAAATGGGAGCTGCCGGAGCGGGTCTCAGGTTACAGCCGCCCAAGTCAGTGGGAGCCTTCGGCTGAGTCATTCGAAGGCGTGCCAACCTACCAGACTGATTTTGTTGCCCACGCCGACGCTCGCCCTCCGGCCAGTTGCAAGCCGGCCGAGGCCGCCAAAACGTCGCAGTCGCCTCTAGATGACGTCACTGACTATCGACAATCGTACGTGCCGCACCAACTGGAGCGTAGGCGGGCCAAGGAGGCGGCCAACTGGCAGAAGCCGTCGGTGCCATTCGAAGGCCAGACAACATTCGCCAGAGACTTCACGCCGAAAGCTGGCGCCAGTCGGACACTGGTAAAGCCGAGTGCTCAGGCCTACGCGTCCAACGCGCCATTCCAGGAGGACACCACGCACAAGCTGGACTTCAAGCCCTGGGAGCTGTCCAAACCGTTTGTACACAAAACCGAGGCCTACGTACCGCCAGACGGAGTCATAGAAGGCACTACAAGCTACACCAGGGACTACCCGGCTCATGCAACCAGCGGCAGAGTGGGATACCTACGTCGCGAGCTGAGGGGACTACCAAGCGGACCGTTTGATGGCGCCACGGTGTATAAGTGAGCTAAGTTTCTTTCCTCACTACTTGTTAGTAGTTTTAGGTAATAATATCATATTGTGCTACATTAACTTTTCTGTTGTTCTCCGATCGTTTGCTTCGATAGTTGACTTCTGAGAAAAGATCACTTATTATCCCTCACGTTCTGCTAGACGGCCTTTTCTTTCACACCCTTAATACTTGAAAAGTAGTTAATTAATCAAATTACTGAATCAATGAAACTTCTAGGGAGAACTACCGTCAGTGGGAGCTATCCAACCGTATCAAGGCGGGACCAAATCGACACTACCAGCCAAACGAGGCTCCATTCGAAGGCCAGAGCACCACGGCTGCTCACTACGTGCCGCACCAGCTGGAAACTAAGCGGAACTTCAAGCCGTCAGCAGCTAATGCGGCGAAAAATGATGGTCCATTCGATGGGACCACGTTATACAGGTGCGAATAAAAAACAAACATGAAAAAAAGTTTAGTAAGCTGGTGTGCCTCTGCTCCAATAAATTCTATCGAATTCCATTCATTTCCATTCATTTTCACAGCAGTGCTGATCTTATATATATAACCCCACAGCTGGTCTAAACATAGTCAGAGAGTAGGCGGAGTCTGCCTGCCTTGCCATATAAGGGAAATTAGCGAGTTCCGGGTGGGGGCAAAAAATAACAGCCTTGATGTAAATGTAGGCATTATTAAGATGAGAAACCCAGGTGGCAGCTCCTTGCTGGCAAGAGTCGATGAGCTTCTATTTTTTACTTTGCTCGTAATTCATTCAATTATTATTTGTAGCCTTAAATAGACAGAGCGTGTGACTAAAGACTGTTGCCCGTTCCGACACCGAATTCTGAAGAGCTAAGTTGGACAAAAAATAATACTTGATTTGACAAATTATAGTTGTCTAGAAGATCAGTCAACTTGAGATCAAGCGTGCCCAGAAACCAAAATTGGCATTTTTTGCCCCGTCTGATTCGCAGGGAATGTTTGCCCTGCAGTATGCGACTCGAATCCTTCATTAATTCTTCGCTTTCATCCCCCCCCCCCCCCAGTGCGATGCTCCCGACTTCAGCTCGTTCAGATGCATTCCGCGCATGCATTAAATCTGAGCCCTCAACCCTGGCTGCGAGAGGACTTGCCAACTAGCTATGGAAGAATTTATTGCAGGGGAGGGAGGGGTTGGTTAGAAATCTATGAATTTCATCTGTTCCCAATTCTGACTGTCCCGAGGCGGAAATTTTTCTGCGAGGTCTTCTTTCTGCGAGGCCGGCGCCGAATTCATGAGCAGGCTGCGACCGCTGCGAATAATTTCTCACATCCTCGCTCACTGCTTCCGGGCCAGCTCAACGTCTAACTCCTCATCGGCCCCCTTACCAGCCTCTATTTCTCTCTCTCGCTTACCATGTGTCTAAAATGATTGCTAGCTATAGGGGGTCGCCAGTGCGTCATGATATATATTTTTCCCCAAACTCATTTTCCTCACTTCCCGTCTTAACATATTTTTTTCTCTTGCCCGCGTAGCAGCTCAGAGAAAATATATTGTATGAGCTAAAATAACCATCGTTTGAAAACTATGGTCAGTATGCATGTGATACGAGCGTAATAGCTAAATGGTCACTTGTGAGAGGAGCCAGTCTGTGTATGGATTTGTTGATTTAGTTTTTTCAGTTTTTTTAAATAGTTGTGCTTTTTGCTAAGCTAGATTTTCCATAAGTTTTTAGTATTTCGGAAAGCCCAGCTTGTAATTACGAGCGTATCTAAATATTCAGCCATTATCTTTCGCTGAAAAAATGCAGACGAATGTACATTGAGAGGGGTAGAAAAACTTAAGAGGAGAGAGAGTTGTAATCACGTGACTAAATGTGCGCTCTTAAGGCTCGTTCGCACTGCCACTAAATCACACGAATGTACACCGAGTTCTCTGACCATTAATTTGATGAACACGTGAAGTGTGTACAAAAAATTGAGCTCATTAAATAGCAGGATAAACGAGCCTTTAGTGGTGTGTAAATTCAGCGAGAATGTTTCTCACACTGCGAATGTAGTGAATGTTACTTCTGCTCTTCTGTAGAAAAGTTATGTTCTTATAAAGTGCAATGCATCATTTTCAAGCCATAAAAGGCCTGTTTTGTGCTAACTAATGACGCATTGATGTTAGAATTTATCTAGCTAGGAAAACTTGAACTGATTCAGTTTTTCCTCTTTCAGACTGATCTTTCAGACTGCTCACACTGGTTAGGGAGTTTTTTTAGCTCTCTTTAGTACCTAAGGGGGCAGATTCTCTGACGTGAAGCAAGAGTAGCTAAATAACGATTGGCGGAAAAGTTACTTCTTTGAAAAAAAAGCCATGGCCAATATTATGCGTGTTAACTCCTATGCTTTTACGTAATAAGATTCCGAGAATAAGAGAAATTAATCACCTACGTTTCAAAATACTGGCCAAGTACAGTCCCGAATTCTTTATTTATAACACCAATTCGCAGAACCGAATTCGTACCCAAGCAACCCGAACCTTGTCCGGCTGTGAAGCTGCTGGCTGGTAGCGGCGGCGCCACATCGAACTATCAATTTCAAGGTGTCGACGAGAAGGGCCACCAAATCTACGCGGCTACATCGGGAGGTTCCGCTGGTCAAGGCGGCGACCACACAACGGTGACCGATTTGAAAAGCGGTCAGCTCGTTAGCGTCAAGTGAAACCGGTAGAAAATAAACTTGAAAAAATAACAGTTTTGCGTCTAACATTATATTTTGGTTTATAATTATTTAAAATTATTCACTCTTCACTCTTTTAAAGCGCTTGCACCCCTCTGCCCCTGATCCACCTGCTTTCGCTGGTCACGTTTTTGCAATATTTTTTAAATTTTTTTTGTTAACGGCAATTGATTTGATTTTATTTTAAAATGAGCTAATTTTTCCTTAGGAGAGTCACTTTCACGTCGTATTTTTTCCACATTTTTGCACTTTTATTTCACTTTTAACGAATAACTAATCCGTCTTTTGGACCGTTTGATTGGAGCTTAAACAGAAACTTGATTTATCCGCAAGCTAATGTACCTTTTTTCGGCATCAACATTGTAATACTTTGTGCCCATTTAAACTGAGGCTTACTTATGTTGGTTTTCAACTTTTGCCAAACTTTAATAATTTTTCGAACTTCGTACATTTTCTATGCATTAAGTTCGAGATGCATCATTTGATTACAACGCGATTTCAAGCACATATGTTGATTTAAATTGAAAAAATTTAATTCTTCACTAGCAATACAGGATTGTTTTGAAAACTAATCTTACATTCCTTATACTCAATAAAAGTACAAGTACGTCCTGTAGTCTCTGATTTGTTTACAACTTGAAAAGGCCTTTGAAGAATTGCATAGCTAGTTTTAAAAATGTTCCGGTTTCTCTTTTGTCAATAAAAGCGGTGCCCATAGAAATTGGCTGATTGGCAAGGGCGTCAGCTAAATGCTAGGAGGGACGCTTCGTTATAGTCAGAATGTTCAACAAACAAGTGTCCACTCGTGCAGCCAGCTATAGCCGCAATGTTGTTTTCTGCGTTTCGATTTTCTACTGCTCGTTTGTCTCGCCCTCTCGCGTCAGTTCTCTCTCTCTCTCTCTCTCTCTCTCAATGGCATGCTAAACACACACTATTTGTTTCTACGGACTTTGCTCCCAACCCGGAGGAATCCCTTCCGCTCGAAGCCCCATTAGCAAATGTCAGCTTCTGCACTAGCGCCCCGACCTTACCCTAAGGCCCCGTCAAAAAAAAAATTGGGACAATCTCGACCGGCCTTCCTTCCTGTTCGCCCTCGCCGCTCTGCGCTAGGTCGCTGTAATTTAGCCAAAGCAAAACTGATTGCAAAGCTGAGGTGCGAAGACAAGAGGAAGATGCTTTATGATTGCGAAGCGAGGTTAGTTGTTAAGCTGAAAATTCTAAGCTAAAAAAGGCCGCCCACACGCAAGACTGGTGCTGGAATACAGATTTACTCCGGTTTTGCCATGTCAAGGGAAATTCTGTCGCTCGGACACTTGTGACCCCATACAGGGACATTCAGTATCTATCCAAATTTGGTCTCTGTACTAGAAAATAGCTCGTATATGCTATAGTCGTACAATCTTCTCTCGTAATTCCACCAACAGTTTCACTAAATAGGCGGCCTCGCACGCATTCAATCTGGATTAAGTATCCAAAATCCTGAAGCAAGTGCTCCCTCTTCTGAAAAAGAAGCTTTGACACCCGACCTTTCGACCAGATGAGCCCTCAGCCCTCGGCACAGCCACAGCTAGCGGCTCGGTGCATCCACTCTTGACTGCGGCCGCCTACGCACCATTGAATTCTTTCTGCTTCAAACTGGCACCCAACTATTTGACTCAAACAATGCGGCTTTAAGTGCCCTGCTCAAAGGCAAAAATCGGTCTACGTCTGGTGCTAATGCAGACGCCTAGGCAGCAACTGCAGCAGGCTTTGGATTCGGCCAATAAGCATCTATCAACAGCCATCCCCTCTGCGCTCGAAACTAATCACGTTAACAAAATGCACGAAGATTTTCTTGCGCATCTCAAATCCTCTCTAGAATTTGATACTGTCGAGCCTTCTTCAACGGTTGACTCATCTGTTGACAGTTTTTGTTTGCATCATTTTATTTTATAGAATTACTTAACTTATCTACCAGGGCTGAGCGCGGACTCAAGATTAAACCTAGCCGCTTTCCCTAATCTTCTCAAACGTGCTATTTAAGCCCGCCTGCGTTGCTGGGTGGGACAGGCAGTGAGACAGAGACGAAAAGCTTGAAGGAAGTGCAAAAAAAACTGAGGCGGCTTGGGCCAAGGATTTACGGCCCCTAGACCGAGGCATAGCACAGCATATTGCCTGGCGCATACGGCCGCCCATCTGCAGCTATAGTGCAGCGTACAGCCAAGGCTTCGAGAGGCTCCTATTTAGGTTACTGATCACGGCCCCAGCCATGGCAGCGGCCAACAAGACAGGGAAGGCGCAGAGAGAGAGAGAGAGGATTTGATTTGAGGTTACCGAGAGGTTGAGGGACGAAAATGGGAATGCAGCAACGACGGGGTTGTGGGAGTATTTCGGCGGCTGGAATGGGGTGGGCAACTAAGCCAGAGGTAGAGATTCGGGGACGAAATAGAAGCTGCGATTGCATTTACTCGCGTGTAAATGCCTATAGCGGGTGGCTGGCCGCAGTACTGCCCTCCCCGCCTCCCAGTGTGGCGTCAAAACGGTCTCGGGATGCGAACGTGCGCCCGTCCCCGTTCGGGTATGGGCGGATCTACAGTGGGAAAAAAACGACCCGGTGTTTGGGGAATTTCATTGGAATCCTTATCCCCTAAAGTCCCGTGTAGCCGCAGCGACTTAGCCTCAATGTACCTCCAGAACTGGACAATTATTATTGGCCAGGGAGCCGGCCTGCCTGCGCAGAGCATGGGGAAGAGAATCAGGCGGGATTAGTGTCTGCCCGCACTGAAAAGAGATTTTAGCATACGGATCCGCTCCCTCCCAACCTCCCCCCCCACCCCAGACATCCCCCTTGTCTGCCTCCACCCGCCTCCAGCCCTGTGGATCGCCCAGAATATAAAATAGGCTTTTCTACGCGTCAAAAGAGGAGCCCACTAGTAGCCCACTTCGGTTTCAGTACCGATTCAGAGTTTGACTCAATTAGATAAAGAAGCTCCTTTTCTCCTCGCTATCTCCGACTCTACGCAGTCCTCGCGCTCTCCAAATCCCCGGCCTCTCTTCCCGCTTTCTCTCTCCGTGGTCTCCTCGTATCCCTCGCGGACTTAATTCTCCTGCCCTCTCTCTCTCTCCCACTCATAAAACTGCCAGCCACCGTTTTCGGCTCAAAAGAGCAGAGCAAACACAGACAGAAGCGGCGCCTCGACTCTTCGTTAGTCAGGGCCAGCTAAGTTAACTTGCCCAACTTGCTAGCGCCTTGCGTAATGAAGGTCTCCGACCTCATTGCCGAGCTGCTCAACGCGGCTGAAAAGTCCGCCGAGATGGCTCGGGCTATTCGCAGAGAGGAGTCGCTGTTTCAGCTGCTAATTGAGGAGAAAACTGGCGACGATAAGGGCCGGAGGTTTGGCTTCGATTTCAAGACATTGGCTGATGTCATCATCCAGGAGATGATCCGCCGGGACCTGGAGAAGAAGGTTGGTTGCGTCTGTGTATCAATGTAATCTGGGTATGTGTGCGCACGTACGTATGTATGTCATGTAGGTATGTTTGTATGTATTCATGTTTGTATGGATGTATCTATCTATCTAGCTATCAACCAATCACTCACTCAATCAATCAATTAATCAACCAACCAACCAACCAACCAATCAATCAATCAATCAATCAATCAATCAATCAATCTATCTATCTATCTATCTATCTATCTATCTATCTATCTATCTATCTATCTATCTATCTATCTATCTATCTATCTATCTATCTATCTATCTATCTATCTATCTATCTATCTATCTATCTATCTATCTATCTATCTATCTATCTATCTATCTATCTATCTATCTATCTATCTATCTATCTATCTATCTATCTATCTATCTATCTATCTATCTATCTATCTATCTATCTATCTATCTATCTATCTATCTATCTATCTATCTATCTATCTATCTATCTATCTATCTATCTATCTATCTATCTATCTATCTATCTATCTATCTATCTATCTATCTATCTATCTATCTATCTATCTATCTATCTATCTATCTATCTATCTATCTATCTATCTATCTATCTATCTATCTATCTATCTATCTTTCTATCTATCTATGTGAGCTTCTAGCAGCTTCTTTTCCACATATGATTAGTTACAACAATGGTCATTGCGAAAGATTTGATGAAATCTACCTTTAAAGACTGCAAGCTGAGCCCTTTTTGCCGTTAATTAAATGGTATGGCATTGTAAAGCCCATAGAATATCGCAAATCAGTTTTGACTCCCATTTTTACTAACCCAGGTCGGTCCCACAATGTCTCTAGCTATCAATCAAATCGATTGATTCCCATTTTGTAGGCCAGCCAGTGCCATAGTGCGGGTCCATTGTGCTTGGTTTTCCATCTTTTGATTTGAATAGAAATCTTATCCCCTGCAGGCATCTTGGCGCAATTTTGTTTCTTTCTGACGTTCGGCCTCCAATTAATAAGGTGTGAAAGCGATTTTTGATGGCAGATTTATAGGGACGGCTTCTCTCTTGCTCATTGATAAATGCTTGATAAAATATTATAATTTTTTTACGCTTCAGTATGTAGGGACCTGCAAAGTGGCAGCAGTTCGCTAAGCTCATCATCTATCCTCCTACCATTTGAGATACGAGTAACTTATCTTTTTTATCGTCATTTTGAAATTGCAGTTTCCCGGCATGGGAAAACGTGTTCTTGGCGAGGAAAACAACAAGTTTACTAACACAGTCGGCGAGGCAGTCACCCTGGAGATTAAAGACAACAAGAAGAAGACGGTGTCAACTCTGAGTGAGTGTATTGAGTTAGTAAAGGATGTACTAGTATTTGAGGAAAAAATTGAAAATAGTTTTCGGGAGACGTCGTTATAGGTTCAAAAAATACAGTTTGTTATAAAGAAAGTTAAGATGCTACACGTACTATGCCAGTACCATCGCACCAATTGTTTAATGCAAACTTGAAGCAATGCGACAAATTTGCCCAAATTTGCCCATTCTGTCAGTATTACTCTTACATAGAGATGCATTGACTATGGCAAACTATACGGACAAAAATAATTACAGAGCGGGAGACAGAAAGATAGGAAGCGCTAGAAAAATCCGAGTTTGATTACTGGCTCGGGCTTCCGCAGCAGTGAGCAGCTACAGGACACATTGGTCTCTAAGAAGAGCTCACGGACCGCTAGCCGTATCCCATTCTGTCATCACCTCCTTATTCTCTCTGTTTGATGATAGCCGGGTAGGACTAAGTTATGGCTCGCGGGACTTCACTGTCATCCCTATCCAAAGCCAAATCTCCCTTTTCTCTCGTCTCTCTTCCCTATTATCGGAGGCGAGAGAGACCCTATAGTCCAGTAATGAAGAAGGATCATGGTCACTTGACTGAGTCTACACGGAAGATAAAGTTTGTTTATCTACTTATTTAGTATTTTCTGAGGGCGTCGTGCTTAAGAATAGGGCCAACTCTGAGGGTTATCGGCAAATTATTTTTCCACATGTTTAATTGCAATAGGTCTTTGTAATCAGCCAAGCCGCTCACTAGTTTAGCTGTTTTCCTTTGAGCGGTAACTTTATCTGCCAATGGATTAGTTGCATTCAAAGATTTTGAGTTGTATAGGTTTATCAAGCTGTTGTATGGTATTGAAAAATTTCAGTGAAAATCCTGGATGGCAACGAGCGAGCAGCTGGAGTTCTGGCCAATCTAGTGCACGAGGAGATCAATTTGCCTCGGCCAGGGGAGCTGCAGGCCTTCGATAATCTGCAGCTGGATAAGAAGTCTATCGGCGTCTGGGTTGATCCTATCGGTGAGGATTTTTCACCAATCAGATTTAGATTTGCCAGTTAAATAACAAGTTAAAGTTTCTCTTTACAGAATGATAAAAATCCCTATCTCACCAACTTCTCAAAGCCTCTGCAACTTGAGTAACTTACCTAGAATCGCTAATTCCCATAAATTTCATTGCAGACGGCACTGCAGAGTACATCACGGGCAGCAGGGATCCGGAGTTCAAGCCTGGTGAAAACATCAGCCAGAACGGCTTGCCCAACGTCACGGTGCTTGTTGGCGTCTACGAGAAGGCCACCGGACAGCCTCTAATTGGTGTTATCAACCAGCCATTCTTTCATACAGCTGATGGCAAGTCGTAAGTGAAAAGACGCCATTACTCAGTGAGAGAAATGAACGGAAAGAATATAGCTTTTATAGCGGACCATTTGATCCTTTTAGCCATGGATGAAGGAAAAGAAAGGATTGCTCGTCTAAAACTGCGTCTGTGGCCAAAGCTTTCGTCAGATTTGGGATATTCCCCCCATAAATTCTATTGGATAGTGAAATTTAAAAATATGTCCCCCTCATGAATTTTACTGGCTGGAGCTTTAGTTTGGGAATTCCAGTCACGACTTTCGTAGCGCTACTGTGTTTACTAGAGAGAAGGAATGGAATTTCCCAACTAAAGTTCCAACTGCTAATATTCATGTGGGGGGTATATTTTTAAATGTCGCTATCCAATAGAATTTATGGGGGGAATATCCCAAATCTGACGACAGCTTTGGCCACAGACGCAGTTTTAGACGAGCAATCCTTTCTTTTCCTTCATCCATGCTTTTAGCATTCAATTTAATCCACAGTGGCAAAATCCAAGCGTTTCAGGCCGATTTTTAAGTTGTCTATGGCCAAAAGTATGACCATAGAGCAATCGATTTGATCCTTTGGACACGCATTTAGTCCCGTCCCATATATTTAATGTGTCTAAATAAATGTATTTTTCGTGGAATAGTGTTAGCTGCTTGGTTTTCTGACGTCTGATGATAACTGTTCTAGGGCAAACATTAACAACCAAACAGTGGAGACAGACTTACATTCGTGTCCGAAAAATCAAATCGATTGCTCTATGGTCATACTTTTCTTCATAGACAACTGGAAAATCGGCCTGAAACGCTTGGATTTGGCCACTGTGGATTAAATTCAATGCTCGAATGATCAAATGGTCTGCAAAAAACTATATTATACTGTCCGTCAAAAGTTCCGGAACCCTTGCTACGATGTCTTTTAGCGGACATAATTTCAGTCCGCTTCAATTGTAACTTTTTCTTGACCACATCATGGAGCTGAGATACGCAGCTTTCATTTGAACCAAGTTACAATGTAGAGCACATCCGACATTGGCCTCAGAATGCAAAGCCACTATTTTAACTTTAAATAGTCAGAAAATTATCGCAGATATCTGAATTTTAGCGATTTGAAAGTTTGAAATTAATAAAATCATTAAAACAAAATTTTATTCAATCAGCTGGACTGGCCGCATGGTCTGGGGCGCCTGCATCGGCGACACCAAGGTAACCTGCATTCCAGCCAGCCGGCGCGACGTTCAACTTGCCGAGGGCGGCAAACACGCCGTGTTGACGTCAATGTCCGACTGCAAGAAGCTCGGCACCTACCTGTGCGAGAGTTTCGAGATACTGACCGCGCCTGGAGCCGGTTACAAGCTGCTGTGCGTCATCGATCGCTTGTGCTCAGCCTACGTGCTGTCAAAGGACAATACCTACCGATGGGACACGTGCGCACCGCACGCCATACTCAAGGCCCTCGGCGGCGGCGTAGTCCAGTACAAAGGCCTCCTGGTATCGGACCTATCACCCGCCAAGCGGGAGCAGAGCCTGCGCGAGGCGCAAATCACCTATCACAAATCGGAGCCCAAAGCAAACGGTTCAAATGCTTGGTGCAACGCTCAAGGCGTCATTGCTTATTGCGATCAGGATGTCCTACTTGCCTTGGCCGATCACCTAACTAGGAAGTGAAATGCCAATGGGGCTCCACCTGATTCTGTCTTTGTGTTCACAGTTAACGCACCGGGTTTTTTTTACTTACACTGTTTCAATTGTTTCCTCTGAGTAAATTTTACAACGTATGGGTCCGATTTTTTCTAATCACTTTATTCAGTATGAGAGAACGCAGAGTTGACGCTTAAAGTATCGAAGTTGGTAGGAGCGTTGCTAATCATGCTTATGTGGTAAAGTATCCATTTGACCAGGTACCTAAGCTAAGTATTTTGTTCGTGCAGATTATCAACTTCGTGAGTTTAAGCATGCTCAATCATGTAGCTGATTTTCTTGTCTGCTCCAGCTTTATAATCAACATCGCAACTAACTGAATAAGTTTTTTTCAAAATGCAAAATGGCATCTTAGAAGAGCTTTCCTAGGTTAAAATATTTCAAGCAAAAAATTGTATCAAAGAGCAAAAAATTTTTGGCAGCTTAACCATGGAAGCTTCATGAAATGAATTGTTAAAATAATTTCGTAAGTCCATGTAAAAAAGCCAAATTATTCAAAATCACGCTGTGTTAGAAATAAAAAAAAAGATTTTTAGTGGGCAAAAATGTCACCTGTTGCCCACCTTCAGAGAAAGTTTTCCAGCAAAATGTCGTATTGTGTCAGCTAGAGCGCGCGTCTTCATTAACTTTGCTTTTGTAAAATTTATTTTCAACGTATTTTTTCATATTTTATTAGAATCCGCTTTGAATTTCATCCATTGGTTCACTCTTCAAAAAATATTTTTGTTTAAGTTTTATTGTTCAGTACAGAAAATGTTCTAAAACAGTGTAATAAAATACACGCATTAAAGTTTTGTTTTTTTACGAAAATCATCTTTTTTTAGCAATATTTACAAAGAAAATGTGCCCCGTCTTCACAAGGAAATCAAGAATGCTTATTATTAGTAAATATTGCTTCTTTTCGTACTTTTGCTGTTCATTGTACAATTTTTTCTAAATATAAAAATTTTGAGCAGCTTCATTGTGCGCATTACAAAAAAGAATGTATCGAGCAGAGTTTTCACAACATTTGTCGCATTATTTCTGGGGCAAACAAACAAAAAAGTCATTTTTTAATGTTGATTGTCCCCTCGCTAATAAAAAACGACATGTTCCGAAAATTTTGGATTTACGAGCTAGTTTCGATTTGGTCACAAATTTTTCAAATCATATTTCTTAACATCTTTAAGACACACAATTTTGGATACTCCGAAAATCCCATCCAAATTAATAAATCTACTTCAATTCTCTCTGACAACTTTTAGTCGTTTGAGTGCAAAGGTAAGAGCGGACAGCAGAGTTCTTTCAAATCAGCTAATTGGATTGGTAAAGAGGGTGCCTGCAGCCCTTCCTAGTCTGACTTTTTGATTACGAGTCTAGCTGCATGCTCCTTTGGTGAGTCAAACTAATCTCAAATCATGTAGGGCGCTTTGATCTTAATAGATCGATCTCTTTTAGTGTTATTGGCCTCTTGAAGTCATTTCTACTGACCTCATTTTTCAGTTTAGTTAATTAAATTTCTGCTTCCGACTGTTGCATTGTACACTTTTGGAGGGGTTTTTTCCCAGCCACCAATGAAGTCTGATTGTTGCACGCCTTTACTGTCTATGTCCCGAACCCCGCAAGCTCGGATTATTTCGCCCACACTATGCGGGGTCTGAAGCCACAGTTTTATTCGAAGTAGACGCGCAGCTTTTCGAGGTCCACCGTCTCCAAGGCACAGAATCGCATCACGGAGCCACCTTCCTTGATGAACATTGCGGCCGTGGCCTTCAATTGCAGATTTGCCTTGGCGAAGTCTTTATCTTCGATGATATTGATTCCTCAGGTACGCATCACATATCTGAACACACCTGCACGCGCGGTAATCAATGAGGCCGGGGCATAGTACCCGCCATCTAGTTTGCGGATGAAGGCGTAGAAAATGCGCAGGGCGGTAACCATCTTTTGAACACCTGCAGTCTCCAGATTGCACGGGTAGTTCTTCATTTGCAGTACCTCGTTAAATTTGCGCAAAGCCCACTTCTCCTGCGTAAGAATGGACCGCGGCGTGTTGTCCAGCTGCATCGTGTCCATCTCGTCCAGCAGGGCTTGCTCGGGGTCTCGGTTGCCTAACAGATCCTCGACCTCCGTCACGTCCAGCTGCGCCAGGTCGTCAAGCATAACTTGCATAGCGGCCTCCCGTTGGACTCGCTCGCCAACCTCGGAGCTAGACGCACCCACGACGTCACCTTGAGACATGTGCAGCAGTCCTATTGGAACGCCGGTACTTGCTTCGTAAATCGGATCTCCAGTCATCCTTGGAAACATGGTTCTAGGCAGCCCGGTAATGCCTCGGCTCGTCTCGCTATCTTACAGCCTTCCCCAAACTGAGTTCTCTTGCTGCCCTAAGTCAGGCGGTCTACTTTTGGACCATAGACACTTCGGGCGTGCACCAATCGATTGCTGCACGCCCCGCGAGACCGCTGGCTATATCCGCTCCGTGAGACTGATTGTTGCACGCCCCAACTGTCTGTGGTCCAAAAGTATATAATGCCAGTGATAAACGGCTATTCGTGCTGCAATGTTTTTAAACATTTTAAAACATTGCAGCACTCATAGGCGTTTATTACTACATCATTGTCGAATGGTTTGTTCATTTAGTAATGTGGGACAAGTTACAGCAGAATTAACAGCTTGGTTGACGTATCGGCGGTCTCGAAGCTTTTCCCATTGAACGAAGATTATTTATCTAGCTAGCTATCAATGCTATGCAAATAATTTGATTTATTTCTTCGTTGAGCGGCCTCTGATCAGTTGTATTTTTCCTCGCGAGCAAAGGGTTTATAGTAAGGAATAATACAATTTTCTCTAGCTGCTATCGACCTCTATACCCGCTGAAGTTAGACTAAGTTGTATCTATTTTCTTTTGCGCTCTTGTAGTAGTTGCTGTTTGTAAGACTTCTGCGATCCAAAATGGGAGATTGTATCTTGTGCTGTGCGATACGGGGCTTCTTTGCCTCACTGTAGCTAAATGTAGGCGCAGAGCTGCATTTCGGCGATTTGTTTAACTTAGGGCGACCTCGTCTTTGTCGGCTAGAAGCCGACAGCTCTACGAGTAGCAGTGTCGGTTTGGGTCAGGAAATTAGCTTTTGCTTCCCGCTAGCGTTTAGCTAACATCCACTCTGGGATCTTCTCCGCAGCAGAAGCGGCATTGAGAAGTACGAGCGTAGAACAATTTATCTAGCCCCAATGTTGAAGCGACTTAATTATGAAGGACTTCTAAATTTAGAATTAAAATGTCGTTAAGTCTGTCGTTAAAGTACTACAGCTCTTTCTTCGAGGCTGCATGGGGATGCTAATATACACAGCGAAGTAAGTTCTTCATGTGTTTCACGGCCTCTCAATACGAGTTGGTATACTTTAAACTTTACAATGGGTTAAAATAATGTCAATATAATTGGTTTAAATAAGAAAATATTAAATTTTGATACCAATTCATAAGTCGTGACACAGGCATTGATAAGAAATCTTTCCCCAACTACAGAATCGACAATAGTCGATGCATCTTGTCCGACAGTTGCACATTCCGCAGCTTGAATGGCAGGCAGGTGAAATCGGCGGCCTCGAGCTGCTGCTTTCGGCAGCCGTCTCGTTCCACACCGTCTGGCGGGCGCTGGCCGGTGGTCAGGCGCTCAACGACAGCGCAAAATGCGTAGAACAGACGGCTGTCAAGCTGCTGCTGCGAGTGTTCTTTAGACTGTGGAGACGGTTCAACAAGGCCGCACAGTTCGAGAGCTTGATCCAGCTGTTCGCGAGCGATTCCGCCAACTAGAAGATCGGAGAGGCATCGCTCCAGATCCTGTTTAAAGTATTTGCGTTGCGATTAAAAAAATTATCGATACACTACTACTTTGTTCAAATAGTAGTATGTAATAAAACTATATTGTTTTTGTCGTATCGAGCATGGATGCTATCAGAGTGGTAAAATTTTTGATGAATCTGAATATTTTAGAGGACAATCTAGGGGCCAATCATTTTGACTAATGACGGTGATCCTGTCAACCGAGAACGGAAAATTATGACCATACCAATTTGTTTTTATGATCAGAGTTACCCAAAGTTACTTTGCGCTCTTACCTTGACGCCAACGCAATTAGTGGCTGGATTGCGATATTTCTGAAAAAGTTTCTGGTAGAGAAACTGCCGCCTTGATGAGATGACAGAAAATTTTCTGATGTAGTCTTGCGGCTCCATGCCTGCGGGAATGATTTATGATGGCGAAAGCATCGTGATGTAGGAATTAGTACCGTTTGTTCTTACGGCTATTTTTAACTAACTAACTAACTAACTAACTAACTAACTAACTAACTAACTAACTAACTAACTAACTAACTAACTAACTAACTAACTAACTAACTAACTAACTAACTAACTAACTAACTAACTAACTAACTAACTAACTAACTAACTAACTAACTAACTAACTAACTAACTAACTAATTTTCCTTAAAAATGCTTTGCAGTGACGTTTTTTCTTTGAAATTTTGAAACCCACCAAGCAGTCATGATTGGCGGATTTCTAATAATAATTTATTGCCCTAAGGAAGTCCATGTCCAAATCAACAATACTTTAGCCCCAGTCGCGCTCACTCTCCAGGTCTCGCAGATCAAAAGGCAGCTCGAACCGTGTCGTCAAGGGTCCCGAACTGGACTTGCTCGCCGATTTCTGCGTTTTAAGATTGTCAAGCGTGTTAGACATTTGCAACTTTGTTATCGCCGAAATTGGAGCGCCTTATCTAAGAAAAATCGTAAATTATCCCCTTTAGTCTGGATGCCCTTGATAAAGAACTTTATTGGAGTTTTATTAAGCTTGGCATAGGGGCTCTTATAGCACAGTCAGCCCATCGGAGAGGACGCTCAGGGACGAAGGTTATCGAGATTTCTTTCTCAATGCCTCTCTACATCCGCAATGCCTCGCTCCCCAATGGCATTCTTGAAAGCAACATCCGCTTGCATGGATATAAAGGCTCCCGGTACAGGAAGTCTACTTGTCATCGTTGGTATTGGCTAAATAACTCGTATTAACTAGTAGATTAATGCCTTAGTCTTGGTGTGTTAGTATTGGGCCTGCTTGAATTCAATTGACCTCGTTGATGGGCCAGTACTAACTCTAATTCAAGCAATACCTTGTCCTCTTACGGCTTGAGCAGAAAAGCCAAGTCTTTCCAAAGCTCAATGGTCCACTTACTCTTGCCGCTGGATCCGCCTTACTGGGCAGCTCTGCAAACCAGTTGATTGAAGTGTCCCGCTGCAAAGAAAAGGACACAATAATGCGTGGTAGACTCTAAATGGGCATGTGTACTACAAGATTCATGTTACAAGCTTTGAATTTTATTACTCAATTAGGCGTTAGACATGTTCGCCTACCCTCTTTCGAACAACCGGTATCGCATGCTGAGCTGGCAATTTTAGAGTAACGTTGATTTGTTCATCCGGTTTTTTTGCAACTGCTTCTTGCTGTGACGTCATCTGCTCCTGGTTAGTTAAGAACTTAAATTCTTCATCGTTGTCACCGTTTTCTTGGTTATTGTTCGCTATTTGAGCATTGGGGACTCTGCAAGAGGTTTTGGCACAGTTTAACTAGGCATAGTGCTCTATCCGATGACGAGACCTCACCCCATATGAGCAAAACTTACGCATTTTGTAAGACATTACGACTTCGTTTCTTTCGTCTGATTAGAATGACTGTTGGCTGCTGCTGTTCCGATTCCTTGTCCCCAGATTCTGCTTGATTTTGATAATTTTGCATTCCTAATGTCTCGGCGTCGCTTGTATCAGCATGTTGTTGCTGGGCCTGATCTCCGTTAGCTGGCTCCTGGCAACAAAATTTACCTCCATAATTGGTTTTAATTAGACAATACCAAAATAGTTTTAGATTTCAAAAACCCTACATTATGACGTCAAGTCCAAAGCAAGGATTACTAGAGTACAAATGTGACTTCTAGTGGTCCTTGGTCCAAAGAAAAATACGCCTGCAATGCACTAACGACTTTTATTTTTACCTGCAAAATACAATTTCTTCTCGTTACAGATATGTTCCCTAAATGTTCTTTGAGAATCCCGACAACTCTGAGTAAATCGTCAAATAAGAATTTAAGAATCAGTCATAACTTTGACAAGAATCAAGCTTAAAAAACTGTTAAGGCTAAGTTTCGTTCATTATTATGAGGTATTGTGATGGTTTTATTGACTTATTTAAAGTACGAAATGATATTTAGTTGGCTACAGAACTAACTGACCCGTTGAGTAAACTGACAACTCAATGGAGCACACTCTTCCATTAGGTCCTCTATAAATACGATTACAGAGAAAGATAAAATGGAGAGCACAGCCAAAAATAGGGTCAGAATTTTGGCAGTCGTGCGAAAGCTCAGAAGCTTTTTTTGCATTGATAAACGATAGCCTATGCAGAGTGTCTATTGTAGAAAACTTTGGGCTTGAAAGTTTTACGGGTTTTTTAAAATGAAAAATTGTACCACTCTCTTTTAGAGCGATTCCGTATGGATAGCTCAGCATGCTCAGCTTACCTGACATTCATCTTCAATGGCCCCCGCATTTTTGTCCTTTTCCGCGCCGTCAGTCCGTTTCCGGTGCTTGTTTTTGCTCTCTTTCACGGCATGCTTAGTTGACTCTGGAAATGGGTTTTATTAAATGTCAACAATAAAAAATTTATAGGATTGTTAGAAAGAAGCATTGTCCAGGGTTTTTTTCGCTTTATTAGCTAACTTTCCATTTTCACAGTTGAGAATCAGGCAAATCGACATGTTACAACATGAGGTTTTAAAAGCTACGATACTCAAAGCGGAACTCAAAACTAAACATATTGATTGCAAAAATAATGTATGATTCTATGCATGGATACATGTGTGTATGACTAGCAAAGCTAAACTAATGTGGCTTAAATCTACTCTAGAAGGTACTAAACTGGTACCCGATCTCAGCTGGGTGGGACTGAAGCGATGCGGGATTAAGTGCCTTGCTCAAGGGCACAAATTGTCTCCTAGGGCCGGGACTCGAACCCACGACCTTCCGGTCCTAAGGCAGGCACCCTAGCCACTAGGCTAAAACTTCTATCCATTGAGTTCTGGGTTGAACTGAACCAATTAATTATGTGGCTTTTTATAATTTGGGGAGCTTCCAGCCAAAGCATGGGATAAAAATGATAAACAGCTTATCGATACATCACTACCGCGTTATGTAACTCAGCATGAGAAATGATTAATGACTGCTAAGCGATAGGTTCACCTTGCTCAGGCTCAGCATCATCGAATACTTCATCCTCTTCCATCACCGGCATCACAATAAGCGACGCCTGTCTCTGACCAATGCCATCCAGCTCTGTCCCATTCGGATTCCCATTGTTGTTGTCATTGGAACCGTCATCAACAATGGAAGCTCTGGACTGGCGCATGGATCGCCAGGAATCGGTGCCAGCCAGGCTGCTCCGTCTGCGGCTGGCGGCTGCAGCGGCCGCTACGGCGGCTACAATCGAATCGCGCCTGGCGTCCGCCGGCTTGCCCTGATGAATCGGCTTGGAAGCCGTCATGTTTATGTGGCTCGAATGACCGCTGCTGGTCGCTGATGGAGTCGCCTTCGTCTGGCGAGTCTTTTTTCATTTAAAATAATTTTTAGAGATAGGTACGTCTGTCCTGCTAGTGCTCAAAGCAAAAACGAGCTTCTGATTCGAGAGGTAAGCAATGCCCCCCCACCTGCTAACTTCGGTCTCCAAATTGCTGCAATTTTCAGTCCGCAAACTCACCTGCTCAACGAGAATTGTTTCGTCTGGCGATTCAGCTTCCGACGCTTTTACAGTTGCATTTCTTATGCCCTTCGCCTCGGATAGATCACTTGTTGAATTCACGCTCTGCAATCCTCCGATGCTTCCTGAACGAGCCACTGACTGGCGTCGCATCTGCGCCGAGTGAGTTGTGAGCTCCGGTTGGGACGGCCAACGCTTTACAGTGGAAGATCTGCGAAGATTTCGCCACATCAGCTGCAGCGTGGGGCCCTGAGCGGCCACGGAACTGCGCCGGAACGTATCAGGAGAGTCCCTGGCAGCAGACGGACTGGCTGACAGCGGGAACGACTGAATGATCAGTTGAGGTTTGTCTTCGCCGAGCTCGTCTACTTCGTTGCTGTCTTCGTCGAGTTCAGCTGCTTCAAGAACGGGAGAGTCGATGGCGGCTGGTTTCGGATTGTCTCCTGCGGGCTCCGAGATGGCGAAGCTGGTTTCCGCCGGGTCCGAGTTTAGTATCGCTTGCATGACTTCTTGTTGCGATTCCGTTGGCCAAATTGGTTGGTCTTCCGGGCTACCGAGCTGCCCTGCCTCCATCAGACTGGTTGTTCCATTCCCATTGTCTATTTCTTCTTCATCCGAACTTTCATCTCCGCTGCTTGTTTCGCTATCGCTTTGCTCTGCATCCTTGATTGAATTTTTCCTAGCAAAGGGCTCTTTTATCTGCAGACTAAGCCGATTATCGTTTCCTATTTGTTGAAGCTGCTCAGAATGATGCTGTTGCACCTGCTTGTCTTGTTCCAGCTGTTTGTCCGTTTGATTTCTACTTGGGACCGATTTTTCTGTAGATAATTGAGCTGGGCTCTCTGCTGCAACCTTGGGTATGTTATCCGACTCAGGTAGATTAAGAGGCAAAACTATGTCCATATTTGTTTGGACGCTGTGACTACGGCTCTTGCTTCTTCCATCGTTTTGGATTGTAGCTAGTGGTAAAAACAGAGTTTTCAATAGTAATTTTGCAAAAAACACCAATTAAAAAAGGTTCAATTGTTGATGAATTTGAGTGACTCAAAAATTACCTGTTGTTGAAGCTTTATCAATCTCCTTTTTAAGAACTGAATTTCCTGCTTCTACTTCTTGGCTCCGTTGCTCCTGTATTTGGATTTTGTTTATCTTGTCTTCATTTAATTTTGCTCGCTCCGTGTTGCTTGCACTTTTGCATTGATCAATAGGATTTTGCTGTTTGCTAGTCTTGTCGCCTGATTCAGCATCGCTATCAGGAGATGGCGTTGATAGCTTTGGTTTTGTTGCACCTGAATAAGAAGCCAATTAGAATTTGTAATGAATTACTTTTAGCTAAATACAGAAAATACATTCTGACAATGAACACGTTTATCAGCATTCCAGTTGCTGTCCAGTTATCCCAGTCGCTGTGCAATAAGCATAAATAACCTCCCACTAAACTGAGTTTCGTATTCCAACAGCAACATGCGAAGGGCTGAGCGCGGCCACAAGGGGATAGGATTTAGATGGGATGAGAAAGGGAGAAGTAGGAGGACCCTTCTCGCTACCTTCAGCGTGCAGCGGAGGAACCGATCTGGCTGGCCCCTGGATCCTAGGGCTCGTTTAAATTATTCATTCACTTCGCTTTGCTTATCTTGGGCGTAAAATCAATCCCGTTTAATCCGGTACAGTAGGAATTCCCGTAAATTATCAGGGCGCTCCAGCCCACCAAGATACACGGCGTTATAGCCATACCTTCGTTGTCTCGTTGGAATTCACGATGGCTAGAACTTTGGTAAACTTCGCCATCAAGTTTCAGGGTTACTCTTCGAGTTTTGCTCGATTCTTCGCCTTGCCTGTCTCCGCGGCTCTTCGTGTCTGTCTTGTCCACCGCCAGCTGTGGCACGTCGCACTCAGCAGACAGGTCCGACCTGCAGCTCAGTAGAGTCAGTCTGGACTCGTCAGTTAGACAGGCTGCGGAGGCTGTATTGAGAGCGGCCAGTGGCAAAGGTGGTACGTCCGTAACTGACGATTTCACTCCACGTCGAGTTTCCAAACCGACCGAAAAGTTTCGATCGGAGACTCGACTGAGTTCCGAATGCGATATGGGCAGAGCGATGCTAGCAGAACGTTGATCAGTGAGTCCCTTCGTGAGCTGACGCCTAGCGTTCTCGCTTCTACGCCGGCCTGGACAACAGAAGCAGCAATCCTCGCAGCAGGAGTCGTCATTGTCCAGCAACAGCTGGTAATCCTCATCGTTGAGGTCGTCTGCCTGGTGATGAGTGTGATTCTGTTGATCCCGGTGCCTTCTTGCCCCTGTGCGTTTATACGAGCGTCTATGGTCATGAAGTAAGGAACTTCACTGCAGGTTGAAATACCATGAAATAATGAGGAACCTCACCTGCCGTTCCCAATAAAGCTGATCGATGATTCTGCTTGATAACGCGGCCAGGGGTGCACGGGGGCAGCTCCACCTTCGGCCGGTTCGGCAACTGCGGCTCGCTCATGCGCGGCTTCTCGAAGCGCCGCTGAAGCCATTCGCTCACCCAGGTGCCGCCGCCGCTGCCTCCGGGCAAATTCTTAGAAACGTGCCGTCGCAGCAAATCTGGTCGTCTAGCGTACAGAGGATGCTGGCTGATGTCCAAATCAATGGTGCGCTCACGTCGGATTATCTCTGCGCAGACTGGGGTCCATATTTTCGACCTGACGTAGGAGACATTGAAGGCTGGGTGCTGCTCGTCTGTTTCCATGATCGAGCCTGTGGCTGCTCGAAGCCACTAATGTCACGCCAGTTAGTCGTGCCTGTTCGCCACTTTATATACCAACGATTCGGGGGCTGTTAAGCGCAAATGAAAGCTCAATAAAAAAAGCCTAAAACAGCAATGACAGTGCTGGTCAAGCGAATGAAATAAAGACGAACAAAAAAACAAGCTTTTAATTGCCCTTACCCAGCAATTCAGTGAGAAACTCATATTGTTATTGTAGCTATTCAGTCTTTGTCGGCATTTCTACAGCTTGCGCTTTTGAATTAGACTTGAGTCAAACCAAGGGCCACTGCTCTCCATCTTAGCTGCCTTCTCCATCTTCGTAGAGCATCTCTTTAGCTAAAGAAAGGGTTGAAACTTTTACTGGCTATTCTTCAGTGGGAGGGCTATTAAAGCGAAATTTAAGACAACATAGCTATCTATCTAGACTCTAGACAAGATGGCTACTTTTTTGTTAGCTAGTTAATTTGTCCACTGACGACAAATGCCCTACGTAGGAACAATTTAAAAAAGGAAGACAAAAATAATTTAAGCAACAAATTCTATGGAGACACCGAGGGATAGAGATGCAGAGCCTCTAAACAAAAATAGCGAGCATTGGCATGCAGTGCATGGAGACATAGCTAGCTAACCCGATCCGCTAGCTTAACCACTTGGGGACTAAGACGGGGTAGAGAACACAACGAAATTATTTTCAAAGCTTCGAAGCTTTTACTAGCTTCAAACAGAAACTTTGTTTTTCTATTAAAAAACAGCAAATGCGATAAAAATGTAGCCCACCTGACACTTTTGATGTTCATAAAACTTTGGTTTAATATCTCGCAAAATAAGTCGTAAAAAATCTTTGTTATTGCATGAGAAGTTCCAAGGTCGTGAGAACAAAATTAAGGCATTTGCGATAAGTATTTTGGCCTGCTGCAATGTGAAGCTTGGCTGGGCCATGTAGCTTAATACACATCTTGTTTATTGAATAGAAAAGGAAAAAGGTTGCTTCTGCTCATGAATCTGCTCCTAGTGAGATTACAATCCACACAATATGCACTAATCTGCCGTTTACTAAATATCCTGCACCGCAGAATAATCCGCCTAAAAATTTCACGGAAATGAGATGCAGCTTTGACACAGGTTTTCTTTTCAATTCCGTGACAGCTTGCGTAAATATTTTTTTGATAAATTGTGTTTACAAGCATATATTGCGATATTATGTGGACTTTACGAGCTATTGAAGCAAAAAGAGCTCGTAGTTGAAGTTGTTTCTAAGAAAACTTGCTCCCCAGATTAAAAGTTTTTGGTACAGCTATCAATTACCATACTAATAAAAAATTATTCATACTGTCCTAAGACTTCGTCTGCAGACAAGTCGAAGATTCTCTATAGAAGTCTACAGAGACTTCCTATAGTTAGTGCGAAGTCGGCAAAAGTTAAGTTAACAAGAAAACTTTTGGAGGATAATTCCCTCGAGGAGCGATGGGAATCGCCCAGAACGGCAGGCATGACTAATGTGCGAGGCGTGGCAACTGTCTGTCTGCGTGCTAGCTATAGCTAAATGGTCTGCTAGTTGAGCCCTATGACAGTAGCTGCTCTATCCACCCGAATGGGATGGGTTCGGAGGATCTGAATGTTTCAGTCTCATAAGGTCTACTTTTTTTCAAGCTAGCTCGTAAATTCCTAAAAAAGTTGAATCTATTATTTAAACAACTTCTGTGCAATTCCATATGAATTAGTAATTGAATTGGCGGAAAAGCTACCAACTCGAAAAATAACATTTAGGTCTTGAAAAGTATTCTATAAAGTAAATTTCTGTCTTAAACCAACCTTATCAGCATGTTTGTCTACCAGATACATTCCGCATATATAGGTACTGCATTTCACTATGAAATTAATTTGCTTTTGATAATTAACTGTTGCAGAGAGATTTTTTAACGCTCGTATTGCGTGGATTCTTGTTTGATTGTCTGCGTTCCTGTTTGTGCCTGTCTGTCTGTCCGTCTGTCTGTCTGTCTGTCTGTCTGCCTGCCCGCCTGCCTGTCTGTCTGTCTGTCTGTCTTTCTGTCTGTCTGTCTGTGTGTCTGTCTGTCTGTCTATCTGTCTATCCATCTGTCGGTCTGTTTGTCTGTCTGTCTGTCTAACTGACCAAAAGACTATAAACCTGTATACCAATTAAGCCAGCTTTTTATAATATTGTAGTTAGATCAGGCTGCCATTTAAGTGGGATGGCAGCTGGATCATTCGAATTACTCAGCTGTAAAAGCTGTTCAATCAAGCCGTCCTCTACCCACGAGTTAAATTGGCTTTTTTCTCAGGCAGGGCCTCGCAGGACTCGGATTGGCTGATCAGCTCGATCGAGTGCTCTAGCAAACCAGCAAAGCTGCAAAGCTCGAAAAAATATTAAATGCAAATTCATAACAGAAAAATTATTTTCTGCTCCCTGAAATTTTTTTCCTGCTACGCAAACTCGCAGTTCGTCCTCTTGTACTGTCTGGAGAATAAGGTTAGTGCGTCTGTATATCTATGCGTTTATTTATGAGTGTCTACGTACGAGCGTATGTATGTAAGCATGTATGTTTGTATTTTTAAATGAATGCATCTACCTATCTAATTATTAATCAATTAATTACTATTTCCATCATTCTATCTATCTATCTATCTATCTATCTATCTATCTATCTATCTTGTAAGCTACACAGCTACACAATTTCTTGTCTTTTACACGACTTCTTGTGTCATACCTGGATATTATTATTCAGCGCAGAAGATTTCAGCTTTTCACTGAACTGAACTCATATAGATATGGCTTATTTAGTTAACCGTTACCTAACTAATAAGCAACGAACTTCCGACTCAGTGAACCCGACCTAAAAATCAAATTTTGTCAGAGCAAAAATTACGGGCTTGAATCGGAAGCGATCTTGTCAATTTCGGATCATATCAGAAAGGAAACTCCGTATTCACTGATACCCGAGCGACTTGATGAAGCTAAAAATTATCCTAATTGCGTGTCAGGATGTCTCGCCAAGCGCTTAACCTAGGCAGCGGGATCAGTTCGTTTAGGGATTCGCTTGACATCTAATCCCTAAACGACGAACTGCGAATATTAGGGATCAGCTATGTTGAGGGTTTGGACTTTTCCAATCGTTTAGAATTGATGAATTTTAAGCTCACATACCAATACTTTTGTCATGAAGGAAGTACATGGAAGACAACTTGAGAATTGATAAACAACTGAAGCCTGCAAGTTGCTGGGAAAGCTATTTCAGGCTTATGGGGTTTCGCTAAAAGCATAATGAAGAGTTTGATTTTGAAATCTGCTTTTCAGAAATATGCTGCACTTCATCAAAGACAGCTGCAAGCCAGATGAGATCAACAAAACCTTGGAGTTGCACGATCACAGCTACGTGCTGATTGAGCGAATCAACTGTCTAGTCATTTTGCCCGTATCCTTGGTCGCGCTGCTAGTGAACTCGTTGTCTCTGTTCGTATTTTCTCGTCAAAATTTCGACAATAAAGCTGTCAGATTCTCCTTGCTATCAATCTCTTGTACTGAGATCTGCTTGCAGTGCGCTCTCATCACGGAGACTGGGATTGTTCGAAGCAACTTTGAGCACTGGCACAACGCCTTTACGTACGTGTTTACCACCTGCGTGCACATCGCCATCAACGCTCTGGTCTCCATCCGGAATTGGAACGTCCTGCTGATTAGCGCGGCACGCTGTGAAGTGATTGTCCGTCCCTTAGCCTCTAGGAGGTTCCTGTTTTTCAACCGTTTCCGCCTGGTGATTGCATTCGCTATTGTGATTTGCACGGCCTTGGCTCTGGCTCTCTTAGCTCACTTGGCCAGCTTGGGCGTGTTTTGCACCAATTCGGATGAACTTTTACCGCTGGAGAATTCTGCGGCTATTCTTGCTCCAGCAAAGCAGCCAGGCGAGACGGTCATTGTGATCCGACCCTACCTGCAGATAGACCTCGTGGAGTGGGCTATTTATATTTTCCAGGCCCTTATCCCTACCGTTCTGATACCATTACCTACCATCGTTATGTGGATTAAAATTCGTAAGAGTCGTTTAGAACGAGCCGAAACAATTCGACGAAGCTGCGGCGGTTGCAATCCCGGCGACAGCAGCCCGGTGTCCTCGATGCGAGCCAGCCAGATGGTGCTGGGACTAGCCATCTTGTTCTGCATATTCGAGATACCGACCTTCATCTCGACCACCATTCTGCAGCACAATCCGGACCTGCCGGAGAAGCTCCCTATCCATCCAGACAGCGTGACAAACGTTCTGCTTGTGATGGACTCGCTGTTAAACTTTTTTGTCTACGCCGCCTCGTCCAAAAAGTTTCGCGGCGATGTGGTTGGAATTTTTAGCCGACTGTGTTGCCCTAAGCGGTTCCGACGGCAGCAGCTGATGCAGCGTCAGCAGAGACAGCGGCTGCTGCACCAGGACAGGATGTCCTCGGGAAACTGTCTCCGTCTGAAGCGACTGCAAGGCACCAGCATATCCGTGGGCCGGAGCGACGACCCGTCCAACGTAGCCCGATCGAGTAGGAGCCAATGGTTGGAAAGCAACAACGACACGGAGCTGACGAGGAGCTTCTGAGCGACTGTCCCTGATTTCAGGATTACCGTAATAAAGAAGTTGATAATTGTTCTTGTTTCTCAATTCCTTTCAATTGATAGTATTGTAACTTGTGGTCTGCTGGACATTCAAACATATTGGATGGCAAATATTTTCTTGTTCAACAAGATCGAGACAAGCATGAAGCTAGCTCATATTGTGGTAATTTGACAATGTTTCTTTATGCTAATTGACTAACACAAAAGACAAGAGCTTGTAGCAACACCTGTAAAATTGTCCGTTAAAATTGATGTTGCAATTCACCAAATTTTCATTATCATATTGTTAATTTTACTCAGCAGATTTCGCCTAAAATTCTATTGGCATTTTATTTGTAATTTTTGTGCTTTGTGCTCTCTCGTCAAATATAGTAAACAGCTTTATAGGACCATGTTTTGATTCTATCAAATTCCTTGATCTCATGAGGCTAATGCACCCCCGTGATCTGTGTAGAAACCAATGGACCTACTACAATATATTCTACATATCTTTATGTCAACTTTTACTAAATTACAAAAATGGTTCATTTGGAACCAATTCGTGCTAAACCCATTGTCCCACCCGATTCAAAAAACGCACCGTCAATTGAAGCAAATTTCAACTCATTTAAACATCCTCAATCTGTAATTTACGTTGCATCAGAGCGGTTATATGAATACACGAGTCCTTGGTTCTATTGTTAAGAGCAAAAAGTTATCATACAAATAGGTTTTTTTTCTAATTTTGCGTTTCGCATAGACAGATATAGTAAAGCGTTACAACACTGACAGTATTTAGTTATAAAAGAAAGTGAAAAATATTTTTTTCTGAAGCAGCAGTTGTTATGGTAGCTACTAGCTACATATAAGCTTTACATTTAGCATGCAGTACAAATGTACGAGAGGTCACTGGATTAAATCGAGGTCCAATGCAGCGGAAAACTGCTGCACACTACAGAATGTAAGCTTCAAAATCTTAGCGAAGTACTTTAAAGCAATTGGTCAAAGATTGCTGACGATAGCTAGCTAGAGCTCGAAATAGCTTGTAGATGATTAAGAAGCTTTCAGATAATTTCCGGACAAGAAACAAAGCCAGAAAAAGATTGCAAATCAAGGGTCAGATGATGACAGGCCATCATTTATATCATCGAGTGCAAAAATTATGGCCAAGAATTTTTTCGCCTGTCGAGAGATGTCTTATAAGATAATTAATAAGCTAAAGATTCGGGAAAATAGGGATTTTTAGGCAATCCACAAAGCATTTCGGTGTAGGCTGGTCATGCTATCTGATTCCTTAAAACAGTTCCGTCTACTGCAACTATCGAAGAAAAAACAGGAAAAATCAAGCAGATCGCAGAATTAACAAAGGTCATGAGCAAGGAAAATAATGCATATAATAAACCATTAAAAGTTAGTAACAGTGTAGGCTTTAACAATCTATAATTAGCGTGGGGTATTTTCAAAAATGAAAAAAATTGATTACATTGGGCATCTAAATAGAGCTTCACTAAAAATGAACAAGTTTACGGAGTCATTAGAAACCCATAGCAACATTTTTATGCGTAATATAGAAAATTTTCTTTGCCAAGGCAAATCATGACAAGGAGTAACAATGGTATCTGATAAATCGCCAGAAAAAGTTCGTGGTTTCTGGTGTTTATATGCTTAAAAAATCCTGCTCTAGATGACCATGGGTTATAAGCCATCGTTGAACCTTTTTTGCGTGCGTTTTTCGCAAGCTTCTTAAAACATCTCATTAGGTTTTTTCAGGTTAATTACGAGCTAAAAGACGCAATTTTAGACTAATAAACATAACAACATACAATGCGTTACCGGCTTAAAAAAACTGGTATTTGTGTAACAACTTTTTTTACCAGCAGCCTCCGAAGCTAATTGAAGACATCCAGCATCGTCAGCATCAGCACATCGTATCCGGGGCTGTCTTCGAGCCTTCTTTCTCCGTCTCGCTACCGCTGCTGCCCTCCTCCTCCTGGTTGGACGGCTCGCTAGAATTTGAAGAAGAATCAGCCAAATTAGACGAATCGTTTTCAATTTGCGATGAAGACATGTAGGGAAAAGAGGACAGCGAGCCTTGCGGCTTGAAGGCCTCGCAGCATGCGGCCACTGTCAGATAATTGCTATGGGGCTGCTCGTGCTGAACTCTGTTGTTTGGATCCTGACACTCGATGTCATCACCGATGGTTGAGCTGGTCTTGTCCCTATGCTCGTCATTAAATCTGGCCTGACGTTTGTGAGCTCGAGAAGGCGCAGTTGCTGGTGATCGGCGCTTCTTGTAGGCAGTGTTCTTCTTTGCTGGCTTGTTACTATCCTGCTGCTGCGCCTGACTGGGCACTCGGCCACTCTCTGTCAGGGTTTTGGCTCGCTCAATCTGCCGACGCTTCACCTGTTGTTGGGCAGAATTTTGTTTTTTAGTTGATAGCTAGCAATTCTGCACTTCTTAGATTTATCTCATGTTCTTCTAATTTTTTATTTTCAATTAATCAACTGATTGCCTAGACGTTTCCTAAATAATTTCGAAATTTTATCACTGGATGATCTAGACAGAATGTTGCCACTTCGTTATTATTTGTCTGCTTTCACACTGTTGCTTAAGAAATTACGTGCATTAGCTAATTGATGCGTGTCTTACATGTAGCTACAGAGCTTGAAGCAAATCGAGTCGGGAACTTTTCAAATCATCAATCGGGACTCTTTTCCCTTTTTTGTCAGAATCGAGTCCTAAATTACGTTAAAAATTTATTTTCCAATTTGCTTCTCCTTTTGGAAATACGCCTCAAGGTTGAGACAGGTTCACGGCAAGTATTTTTGGCGCTTTCGATCGAGACAGATAATATTCAAAAGAGGGAGACTCATGTCCTGCAGCAGTTCACGATAAATAAAGATCACTTTCAATTCCAGCCGTTTGAAGATGCTGGCTGTCCATTGCAGTTGGCTTTTAATTATAATTTATTGCTCTATTTTCAGAAGCCTTCTTTCGCATTCTGTTTTCCTTCTGTGTAACGGCGCTTTGAGAGACTTTTTTATTATTCTGATTTTCCTAAGCGACTCTAATCCCGTGGGAAAAAATTGATGTATTTTATGAAAAAATTGAAAATTAGGAGTAGGGAGGATCGAGCAAAGGCAATAAATCGGGGGTTCACAAATTCTGGAGTGCTCCAGAGTCGTATTTTAAAATTTGCTAATTCAAGGCTATCTGCATGTATTTATCGATCTATCCGTCCATCTATCTATCAATCTATCCATCTATCTATCAATGTATCTATCTATATATCAATCTATCAATGCATCTATCTATCGATCTATCTATCTATCTATCTATCTATATCTATCTATCTATATCTGTCTATCTATCTATCTATCTATCTATCTATCTATTTATCTAAATATGTGGGTGAAAAGGCTCTGAGCCAACCTTGTCAATCTTGGCCTGGCGGTACTTCTTTCGCTTGCGCATGATGTTGAGCACAATGATGTCGCAGAGCACAGTGGCCAGCGTGAGTAGGGCCAGACCGGATCCCATATTCATGGTGAAGTTGAGAATGTCAAATTTGCCTCCCCGGCCAGTAACGCTGATGAAGAATTGGATGCCGAAGGCTTTTACTAGCGTGCGTCGGTGGACTCCGTTTTCTTCGTAGTGGTAGGCGTGGCTTAAATTGAATGAATTAAATTGAAGTTTAATTGATGCGCTTACTGCTACTTTTTGCAAGTAGCGAGTTCAGGTTATGCGACCGAAGTTAAATGAAATAAAGCTAACCGAAAATTCCAACCCTGACCAACTTCGCCATCCTCCAGGCTGCGAAATTTGTACTCGGGCTTGCAGTAATCCTCGTCGTAGTCAAAGTTGCACTCCCAGTGAATGTCGATGGCGACCATGCCTGTTCATTGGTCGGGACGGTTTCAACGCTACGAGACTGACGAGAAAAAAATTATTACTTAGAATGCAATAAATTTTTGTTAAAGCTTAAATTGTGAAATCATTTACAATCTTCTGGAAGTGAATGTTGATACTTGAAGTAGTAGGTTACTGAAATCAACGGCCTATTTTTTCCAGCCCACTCGGATGTTTTGAGAACTTACCACCGGTGATCCAAATCTGCTTAGCGGCGTCCTCACTGATTGACTGTCCGTATTTTATGATGTCGCCGAGTCGAAATATGGGACAATATTTATCGGTTTCCGGATGGTAATTGCAGCGCTTCAAGTATGCGTCAGTCATGGAGCTTAAAATGTTGCGACGTTTCACTTTGAATTTTGGGAATTCGACGCTGTTCTTTATCAGAACGGTGAAGTTTTTAACGCGAGTCATGAGCACCTGGGCGGTTTAAAACGGTGGTGGCAACGATTTAGTTTTAGGACTTTAAAACTGCTCTATAATATTCAGCCTACGTATTTTTTGGTGGAGAACCAATGGTACATTTTTCTGCACCTTTTATTAAAAAATGCTTTTTATAATAATAAAACATGATAAAAGTTCCACACTTATTGGGTCTGTTGATCTGTTAATACCAGGCCAACATGTGCAAAATAACTTCAGTTGCATAGAAGATCGATCAGATCTAAACTAAATCTGCAGGAGGGCTGTAGGCACTTTGAAACTTAAAGCGACATCGTCCCACAACCAGCGACTGGGCATGACTGTCCATGCGCTGACTCCTGAAGCGCGTTCAGTCACACTAAATACGGCACAAAGGCATAGACACACACACAGGCCGGCACCCAGTCACTCACTCACATAGGGTGTACAAGCGGCGCTTCCAGGAATGTACACTCTCTATGCCTTCGGGGGTTGCCCTCATGGGCGTAAATTGCACAACTGGCCCATAGCCCAACCAATTCGTGCACAAGGCCACAAATTAATGTGACCCTAGCTGCACACGAAACCGCGCTAGGGAAAATAGCCAACCTACAACGCGGGGTCGAACCTGGACCAGTGGCACATAAGGCAGACGCGCTAGACCACCGAGCCACCCTCAATCTCATCTTCGATGGGACAGCCTGCACAAGCAGTGCGCCGTCGATCTGGACAGACTCTTGTTAGAAACACACCCACACGGATTATTGCAACGTAGCTTCGCTCTTTGTGTTCGGACGAGCTGATTCAACAGGCTTATCAAACGATACTCCTGAGATCTTATCACTAGGCAGAGCTACATAGTTCAGTAGCGGAGGCAGAAGTTTGGACACGGTGGAAGGCTCGGCGTCAGGCATGACGATTTCGTTCGTGTAAATTGTAGGACGCAATCCAATCCACGTCTCTCTCTCCTCTCAAGCCCTATTAAGCTGTTTGCCTTTCTTTCTCTAATCTTATTCTCTTATACTAAAGTGCATAGTAATGATATACTGTATGTTGTGTCACGGATGCGTAGCGTGCAAGTTGTCTATGGCCATTATTTATCGACCATACGTCATTGTAACTGAGACGCATGCTGGTCATTACTCGTATATCAGCTTAATGAAAAGTTTCAGCAATTGTGTAAATGGTTTTCGCCTAGTTTTTCCTAGGCTTAAATACGAGTAATAGCCGATTTTGCTTTGCCGTTACGTTCCAGATGTGCCTTAGTTACAGTGTTACATTTGCAATAAATTGTAATGCTAGATAGGCCTCAGACGTGCATTGTAGTATTGATCTTTGTCAAGGTAAAATAATGGACTAATACATGCTAGGAGAGTGCGTGCGCAAATTTAATCAACTCTCATCATATCAGCTCCATTGCTTCGTATTTTTTTCTTTAATTAATCATCTTTTGGCAGCGAGCCAATATTAAGCTAGACAATAGTTTTCTCTACAGTAGTGGTTTGCAGTTAGCTTCCGACTAACCATTGCTAACTGCCACTAAATTTATGATTATTTGTCATAATTAAGTATCTACAAATTACTGGCTAATGCTTGCCCTCTCAGACTCTGCTCTTCATTAAACAATTGCGGCAGTCTCTCCGGTCTGTCACTATTGACGGAGGCTGATAGATCCGATGGGAAAACGGCCTTTACCTTTTTCTTGCCAAGTGGCAGTCGGTCCTGCTCGGTGGGGCACCAGCCGTAGATTTCGCACACGCTCAGATTGGCCTCCCGGGTGCTGTTGATGCACCGGCCAGTGCGAACACCCCAGCCTAGCAGGTGGACGTGGCCTTTGTGGCAGTCGGCATCAGAATGGCACCTGACAAGAGGTTTTTGAGCGATTAATATTATAATTATTGCTTTGGCCAGTAAGTGCGAAAATTTTGCTAATAATTTTTGCTCAAACTAAAAAATAATCCAAATTTGATCATTTTGAAACAATCTCTATCCACACTTCATCCCTGCTCATTCACTTCACTCCACCACAGCCTTCCAGTCCCTAGACAGGCAACTCACTCCGCCACGGCCTTCCAGTACCTACACAGCCACCTCACTCCGCCACGGCCTTCCAGTCCCTAGACAGGCAACTCACTCCGCCACGGCCTTCCAGTACCTACACAGCCACCTCACTCCGCCACGGCCTTCCAGTCCCTAGACAGGCAACTCACTCCGCCACGGCCTTCCAGTACCTACACAGCCACCTCACTCCGCCACGGCCTTCCAGTACCTACACAGCCACCTCACTCCGCCACGGCCTTCCAGTACCTACACAGCCACCTCTAAAAAGCTAAATCTGCAGGAGGGCTGTAGGCACTTTGACGCTTAAAGCGACATCGTCCAACAACCAGCGACTGGGCATGACTGTCCATTGCGCTGACTCCTGAAGCGCGTTCAGTCACACTAAATACGGTATGCAGGCTAGACACACACACAGGCCGGCATCCAGGCACGCACTCACATAGGGCGTACAAGCGGTGGTTCCAGCAATGTACACTCTCTATGCCTTCGGGGGTTGCCCTCATGGGCGTAAATTGCACAACTGGCCCATAGCCCAACCAATTCGTGCACAAGGCCCCAAATTAATGTGACCCTGCACACGAAACCGCGCTAGGGGAAATAGCCAACCTACAACGCGGGGTCGAACCTGGACCATCGGCACACAAGGCAGACGCGCTAGACCGCCGAGCCACTCGCCCCCCACACACACACAGCCACCTCACTCCGCCACGGCCTTCCAGTACCTACACAGCCACCTCACTCCGCCACGGCCTTCCAGTCCCTACACAGCCACCTCACTCCGCCACGGCCTTCCAGTCCCTACACAGCCACCTCACTCCGCCACGGCCTTCCAGTACCTACACAGCCACCTCACTCCGCCACGGCCTTCCAGTACCTACACAGCCACCTCACTCCGCCACGGCCTTCCAGAACCTACACAGCCACCTCACTCCGCCACGGCCTTCCAGTCCCTACACAGCCACCTCACTCCGCCACGGCCTTCCAGTACCTACACAGCCACCTCACTCCGCCACGGCCTTCCAGTCCCTACACAGCCACCTCACTCTGCCGTCACCTCCCTCTGTAGGCACCTTTTGCGACAGCTGACTCTTCACTAACCCAACAATAATCAAGCTACACGAGAAAAAAACTTTTCTACTTACCTAGCGTGCCACTTGTTGTCCTTATCCTCCTCGCAGGTAGTTTGCGTTTGATTTTTAGTAATTACCACATTAGTAGTGACAAAGAATGCGCTATTCATCTGCGGCGGAATCGCCCAGTCGGCCACGTCCCAGATTCTGTCGCCAATTGATGGAATATTCGTATAGTTTGTGTATTCCAGGCCTGTCAATGGGGTCGAAGTGATTGCGCTTTGATAGCCTAATGACCAATAAACGTTCGTTACATTTTACAAACAAACCGTAGAATTGAATACGACGTTAGACGGACGTTGGCATTACTGCCTAGGCTAATAAAAAAATCGCAGTGATGAGCAATCATCCTGTGTCCGATCGCGCACTTCATCCCACACTCAGCATCATCAATCAGGGTAAAATTTAATCTCACTGCGCCAGATAAATAAATATTTGACTGCAGGACCCGTTGGCCTTGCATGACGGTCGCATCTAGTACATCGGGTGGGCAGACAGACAGGCGGGCGGGCAGACAGGCAGACACATTTTTTAGTATGTTGACTCGCCATGCAGGGTGGAAAATCGGCGACCCCCCACCAACCAGTTTGTTGCATTGCTCGATCAAAATCAGCTTAAAGTCTTTCGTCAAATGAAATATTTATTGTAAAACACATAGCACGCAAATATTAGCTTTACCGGTTTGGCTTTGAAGTCGGTGACAATATTTGAATTCGTGCAGTCGTCGATAAGCATCGATTTAATGAGTAAAAAAATATTCATATTTCCTGCTAAGCGCTGACCAGATTTTCATTACGAAACGATTTCAAATCGCTCGCACACACTGCAGCTGCTGTGGATAGGCCATTGCATTCTAGCAATTAAACTGTAAATCATTGAAATGGCCTCTCTTCCTCTCCTCCCAGCTGGGACATAAAAATCGGATTGCACACAGCTCGGTTACTCTTCAGCTAGTGAATGCGTTTTCACTGCTGAAACTGCAGTTAGCTCCACCCCACCAGTCAGTTTAGACAGATCCGCATAGCACAGCGGAGTTAAGTGCTAAAAAAATGAAACATTCTGATCCGCAAACACTGGGAGGCATGGCTGTTTATCCCAACTGTCCCTATGCGTCATTCTTCCACCATAGCCAAACTCATGCCAAAGCTACCCAAAAAAATCCCCCAATCCATCCGCATTCCTTTAATTAAATGCAGTTGAAAACTTGCCGATTCAAACCAAAAATTTTTGTGCCGCTGAACCCTACATTTGAGGGGGATCAGAGCGCCAATAACAGTGGGAATAGTTTTTATAGACACATGATGAGGGCCCCCAACTGGTACAGACTGGAATTTTGGAGGCTAGAAATAGCCCTGTCACGCAATCGGTAACAAAACACAACGTTTTGTCCTTACCAGAGCATCGCATTCAGTACATCATGGCACTTTCGTGCACCTCAAACAAGTCAGTCTCTGAGCTCTAAAAAGCTAAATCTGCAGGAGGGCTGTAGGCACTTTGACGCTTAAAGCGACATCGTCCAACAACCAGCGACGGAGCATGACTGTCCATTGCGCTGACTCCTGAAGCGCGTTCAGTCACACTAAATACGGTATGCAGGCTAGACACACACACAGGCCGGCATCCAGGCACGCACTCACATAGGGCGTACAAGCGGTGGTTCCATGAATGTACACTCTGTATGCCTTCGGGGGTTGCCCTCATGGGCGTAAATTGCACAACTGGTCCAAACCACAACCAATTCGTGCACAAGTCCCCAAATGAATGTGACCCTGCACACGAAACCGCGCTAGGGAAAATAGCCAACCTACAACGCAGGGTCGAACCTGGACCATCGGCACACAAGGCAGACGCGCTAGACCGCCGAGCCACTCGCCCCCCAGTCTTTGAGCTCACCCTTCAGCTTGGTCGTGACGCCGCTAACAACACTGTCGAAGCTCTGGTAGCCCTTCTCGCGAAGCATCACCCAGCCAACAACGTAGGCCACAATAAGCAGCTGGATGCTGCGATAGATCAAACCAATTTTGTATGACGATATGGCAATGACCTTTTGTGTCTCGTATTCGAAAAACGTTGCCGCTAGAAACTTTTTTACCGAAGCCATGCCGTCAGATTTAACTCGTATTTTGGTCCGAGTCTGTGAAAATTGTTGAACAAAACAGCTTCTACTTAATCTATTTAATACGGGTTAAAACATACAGGTTAAAACCAGTATGGACGACTCCCTCAGTTACGAGTACTTACTCACTCACTCACTCACAAGCTAATACTCATGAACTCATGAACTCATGAAATTATGGCCTCATAAACTCACTCAAAAACTCACTCATGAACTCACTCATGAACTCACTCATGAACTCACTCATGAACTCACTCATGAACTCACTCATGAACTCACTCATGAACTCTCTCATGAAATCACTCATGAAATCACTCATGAAATCGCTCATGAAATCGCTCATCAACTCACTCATCATCTCACTCATGAACTACCTCAAGAACTCACTCATGAACTCACTCATGAACTCACTCAAGAACTCACTAGTGAACTCACTCACTCATTAATTTCCTCAATCACTCACCTACTCAATGTTAGTAGAAAAATTTTTTCGCAGAAAAAAACTTGCCTGAAATATTTTCTGAAGATTGTCGGCCTGTGCAATCAAGTACCAAAGGATGCAGATTGCTTTAATATTCTGCGGCAGCTATGTATTATATAAACACAAATTTAGCGATTCATCTTGCGAATCTAACTGGCTGCCTGAGTGAACAGCCTAGGGGACTGTCCCCCACTGACTAGCTATATATAGCTATCTGACTATGCGGAAAACTGGGCATGAAGGTTTAGCCAAAAACAAACACTTTTTTGGGGGAGCTTGGTGGCTAGATTGGCTAGCTGGCGGGAGATTTTGGATAGCTGTGAATGGATTGCAGTCCGCGCCGCGCGCAGTGTGTTCCCATCACCCACGTGACCGCACGCCATTTAGCAAAGTGGCAGCCTTGTGTTTTAACACTGAATTATCAAATAGCTAGCAAATGCAAGCTCACTAAAATCATTCGTTAGGACTGAGACAGTCCATTAAGATGGCGTATAGCGTTTGTTACTGTTGCTATGAACTTTAAATTTAATTCTAAATTTTACTTGAAATGTGTTCTTTTTGTGTTCTTTTAGTGGCCTACACAGGAATTTGAATCGGGTTTCCTAGAGGGCGCTCCTTGTCTACGAGGTTGGTGCACCTGTCTATGAGGTAGGCGCCCCTGTCTATGAGGTGGGCACCCCTGTCTTTGAGGTAGGCGCCCCTGTCTATGAGGTGGGTGCGCCTGTCTATTAGGTAGGCGCCCATGTCTATTAGGTAGGCGTCCCTGTCTATGAGGTAGGCGCCCTGTCTATGAGGTAGGCGCCCATGTCTATTAGGTCGGCGCCCCTGTCTATTAGGTAGGCGCCCCTGTCTATTAGATCGGCGCCCCTGTTTATGAAGTGGGCGCCCCTGTCTATGAGGTAGGCGCCCCTGTCTATGAGGTGGGCACCCTGTCTTTGAGGTAGGCGCCCCTGTCTATGAGGTGGGTGCGCCTGTCTATTAGGTAGGCGCCCATGTCTATTAGGTAGGCGCCCCTGTCTATGAGGTAGGCGCCCTGTCTATGAGGTAGGCGCCCCTGTCTATGGGGTAGGCGCCCATGTCTATTAGGTCGGCGCCCCTGTCTATTAGGTAGGCGCCCCTGTCTATTAGATAGGCGCCCCTGTTTATGAAGTGGGCGCGCCTGTCTATGAGGTGGGCGCCCTGTCTATGAGGTAGGCGCCCTGTCTATGAGGTAGGCGCCCCTGTCTATGAGGTAGGCGCCCCTGTCTATTAGGTCGGCGCCCCTGTCTATTAGGTAGGCGCCCCTGTCTATTAGATAGGCGCCCCTGTTTATGAAGTGGGCGCCCCTGTCTATGAGGTAGGCACCCCTGTCTACGAGTTGGACATCGCTTCCAGCTTGTATGAGGTTGGTTTTTCATGATTTTTTGGTGGGCTTTGATGAGCCGAGCCCCATCCCCCGGTCCCCTAGCATGCGCTCTTCTTTACGCAATGTTCTCTGAAATCCCTGTCTAACTATCGGTTTTTATGCCTCTCGACGATTTAGGTCGCTGCGTCATTCAGCAGGAAATGCCAATTAATTCTTAGTCAAGTTACGTCAGCATCAAGCCACACTGAACCAATGTTGGAGACTCAATAGCTGTCTACATCCGTAAGCCTCAGTGGCGGCTGTATTGTCTCTTATATGAGGAACCTAATTAATTAATTAAGCTGCTATGGCGTAATAGCAGATGGTCTCTGTATAAAGCTTGCCATGGACCAATTGTGTAGACAGATTTATTGTCTGCTGCTGGCCGATCCATCACTGACTACTGAATCTGCTGCTATTGTTTCGGTTCCAGGATACGATCTGTCCTCTCCTCCTAAGTTCTCTCTTCCCTTTTATGGATAAATTCATGCCAGTCCTAACCATGTCATCTGACTTTTCTAGGCTTTGTGGATTTACATTAGCGCAGGAATTTTGGGAGCACGGGTCTGGCATTGCTGGCAAATTATTGCTCTATGATGGAATATAAGTGAGCTAATAAGTGAGTTGGTCTATTAGTGAGTTTATTAGTGAGTTCACGAGTGAGTTCATGAGTGAGTTCATGAGTGAGTTCATGAGTGAGTTTATGAGTGAGTTTATTCGTGAGTTCATGAGTGAGTTCATGAATGAGTTTATTCGTGAGTTCATGAGTGAGTTCATGAATGAGTTCATGAGTGAGTTCATGAGTGAGTTCATGAGTGAGTTCATGAGTGAGTTTATGAGTGAGTTCATGAGTGAGTTCATGAGTGAGTTCATGGGTGAGTTCATGAGTGAGTTCATGAGTGAGTTTATTAGTGAGTTTATTCGTGAGTTCATGAATGAGTTCATGAATGAGTTCATGAGTGAGTTCATAACTAAGTTTATGAGTGAGTTCATGAGTGAGTTTATTAGTGAGTTTATTCGTGAGTTCATGAATGAGTTCATGAATGAGTTCATGAGTGAGTTCATAACTAAGTTTATGAGTGAGTTCAGGAGTGAGTTTATTCGTGAGTTCACGAGTGAGTTCATGAGTAGGTTCAGGAGTTAGTTAATATGTGAGTTCATTGGTGAGTTCATGGGTGAGTTCATGAGTGAGTCAAGAACTTCTAACAAAAGTGACTTCTAGTATTCCTTGGAGTGAGTTCATTAGAGAGCTCATAAGTGAGTTTTTTGTGAGTCAGAGGGTGGCTAAACGATATTATGAGTAAGTAAGTGACTTCATATGTTGCAGAGTTTATAAGTTCACAAGTTCACAAGTTCACAACTTAATTAGTTTATGAGTGATTTCCTGAAAAAGTGTTACAATTTTGTTGGATCATAACATTTGAAGACCAAAAGCTAGAGTTGCATTTTGCCTAAAACTTTTTAATGATCTCTCAGTCCCAATGCGTGGGACATCATCGAAGGCTAACTCTTGATTTATTAATCAATTTTACGATCTAAGTAATGAATTTTGTTAATTCATTATCAATCAACTCTCGTAGGAGATCACTGATAATTAAATTTGATTCCATTTGCAGTAATAATATTTTTAATTCAATTTTTACTGATGCTTCACTACCTAGTGTGTACATTCTGGAACGACTGAACTGGAATCAAAGAACAGCTATTTCTAGGAAAACAATGTGTCCCGAAAGTAATTGTAATCAACTCAGCTTGTGACTGATTTTTTAACTCATTCGAAAAAATTTTTTATGAACCTTAACGTGAACTGGGTACCTAATTTCAGCAATTTTGCTAAATTTGCTCAAAAGCAAAAATTATCTTTGTTAGTTAGGGATCGAACCTCTATGGGCCAGTTGCGCAATTTACGCCCATGAGAGCAACCCCCTAAATTCCCTGGAACCGCCGTTTGTACACCCTATGTGACTGCGTGACTGGGTGCCGGCCTGTGTACGCGCTTCAGGAGTCAGCGCAATGGACAGTGATGCCCCGTCGCTGGTTGTGGGACGATGTCACTTCAAGCTTTTTAGATTTTTTTCAAGTTAGGGCTCAAATCCAGAACCTGCGGCTCTCGAGTCAGCCAACCTTAATAGTAGGCTGCAGATCCAGGCCTACTTTACTGGCTATTTCACTCTGCAGGCTAATGCTCTGCAATTAACACACGCCTGAACCGAACATCCGCGAAGGCAGTCGTTCAACCAAAATTTTCCCTGAGCAGGATAATTAACAACAGCCTACCGTATAATTATGCCAATGATAATTTGAAAGCAGTGCAGTGCTGTCTTTTTCTACCTTTCTCTCTAGCTCTCTGTTCAATAACCGTATTTTTTGCGTCCCTGCATGCCTGTCAGGTGACTTCGAATCCGTCTCAAAAATAGCCTCCCCTCCACCTGACACTCCCCTAGTTTTCTTCAATTCTTAGCTTTCCCCTAGAGCTCTAATCCTCTCTCATTTTATTTGATGCTTTTCACTTCCCGATCTTTCCGCTATCTAATTAACAGCTAGGGCGACTCGCCCGCACCATCAACAACCGCCTCTTTTATTAGAAGCTGGCAAAATGAGATTAGGGTGAAGAGCTGCTTCTTTTATTTCTGGCTTTATTACCTGCTCAGCTGGGGCTATTGAAACTCGAGGCGAAGCTGAGACTGGGTGAGAAGCACGAAACACGACTGCCCGGTGTGGGCTGCGTGACGTTCGTTGCCGCACGTGATGCCCGGGGTCTGACGGCGCTTCGTCAAAACAAAAAAATATTTGTTTAAAAAAAAGCAAACAGCCTAATAATCTTTGAGCTAATGATAAGCGGGAAACGATAGGCATTTGTGGGTCTTCAGCATGATTGCGCACAAACGAATGTGAACAAATGCAACAGAAGCCTTAAACAGTCAAGATTTCAACCGATGGTGAAAAATCCTTTTCTTGCTCTTTGCTTTTTCAGATTTTTCGAACCTACAAGGATTAGCGACATAATATCTAGCTAGCTAGCTATTATAGATAGATAGATAGATAGATAGATAGATAGATAGATAGATAGATAGATAGATAGATAGATAGTAAGAAAAAGAAAATTTATCTATCTATCTATCTATCTATCTATCTATCTATCTATCTATCTATCTATCTATCTATCTATCTATCTATCTATCTATCTATCTATCTATCTATCTATCTATCTATCTATCTATCTATCTATCTATCTATCTATCTATCTATCTATCTATCTATCTATCTATCTATCTATCTATCTATCTATCTATCTATCTATCTATCTATCTATCTATCTATCTATCTATCTATCTATCTATCTATCTATCTATCTATCTATCTATCTATCTATCTATCTATCTATCTATCTATCTATCTATCTATCTATCTATCTATCTATCTATCTATCTATCTATCTATCTATCTATCTATCTATCTATCTATCTATCTATCTATCTATCTATCTATCTATCTATCTATCTATCTATCTATCTATCTATCTATCTATCTATCTATCTATCTATCTATCTATCTATCTATCTATAGAAAAGAAAATTTATCTATCTATCTATCTATCTAATAGATAGATAGATAGATAGATAGATAGATAAATTTTCTTTTCTCGGAAGAGCCGCTGATAAAAATCTTTCAGTTTTTTTTGCAAGGTTCGAGAAAAATTGTAGGCTACTCCCGCCTTCTCATCCCTTGCCTCAGAATCCTTTCCGCCCGCCCCTGTCGCTCAGTCTTCCCTGTTATTTTCCCGATCTCTATTTGCAACCATGGGAACAGCCAGTTGGGACCGGCCTAGGCGCTCGACAAGCCGCTCTCGGGCGCTATCAAATGCCTGTCAGATCCACCCGAGCTCGACCCGCCCGACAACGAGGCTCGTCTCGAATTCGACCTGTCCTACAGTTCACCGATTGTCAGCATGCAGAAGGCGGTTCGAGTCAACGATTCCCAGCTGTTGCACTTGGCTAGTCGAGCCCGACGAAACAACGCCGCGGCGGCGACCATGGTCGGGAATCTGTACAAGCGCAGTTTGGACACCGGCCGTTGGCAGCTGCGCTACTTCATCCTCTACCAGAACTTGTTGTTTTATTACGAGAGCGAACGAAACGAACGACCGTCGGGTGTTGCCCTGCTCGAGGGCTCCTACTGCGACAAGTTTGCGTCGGTCAAATTGCCAGACAGAGCGGCTGATAGACAGCAACTGTCGGTATGTTTGTGAAACATTTTCTGGCGCTATTTTTCGGGTGGTTAGGGCCAAACACTGGGTCTGTAGGTCTTAGTGCATCAGTACTTTTTTGGAATATTTTTATGCGATAGCCTTGACTTGAGGCGCAGAAGAGTCAGTAATCAATGTAAGAGTACGAGTATCACAATTTGACAAGGATGTCCTTAATCTAGAGCACTTTGTCTATAGTATGTATTAAAATATGGTTGGCTTTAGCCCCTGTTTATGGACGGGAGAAATGATCTTCATTGCGGTTTTCTGTTATTTGAGTTCAGTTTACTCGCAGCTCAACTCAACTGCATCATTTGCAGCACTGCTTCAGCATATTTTACAAAACCGACAACCAGAGGCACTACGACCTGCGAGCTGAATCCGAATCCGAGTGCGAGGCCTGGGTTGAGGCTATTCGAAATGCCAGGTTTGCAGGGCTGTGGGATTTTTAATGCAATTGCCTATCATTTTGTTCTCGATAGGACTAAATGGATAGAGAAGGGCAACGAAGCAGAGACGCGCCGGAAGATAAGTTTATGGTCTAAAGGTGTCGAATTCCAAGACAGTTTTAGTAGTGAGCTTAGATCCTGCTGGGGTTGGACAGGAAGAGAGGGGTAGGGAGTGAGCTTAGGTCCTGCTGGGGTTGGATAGGAAGACAGGGGTAGGGAGTGAGCTTAGGTCCAGCTGGGGTTGGACAGGAAGACAGGGGTAGGGAGTGAGCTTAGGTCCAGCTGGGGTTGGACAGGAAGACAGGGGTAGGGAGTGAGCTTAGGTCCAGCTGGGGTTGGACAGGAAGACAGGGGTAGGGAGTGAGCTTAGGTCCTGTTGGGGTTGGACAGGAAGACAGGGGTAGGGAGTGAGCTTAGGTCCTGCTGGGGTTGGACAGGAAGAGAGGGGTAGGGAGTGAGCTTAGGTCCTGCTGGGGTTGGACAGGAAGACAGGGGTAGGGAGTGAGCTTAGGTCCTGCTGGGGTTGGACAGGAAGAGAGGGGTAGGGAGTGAGCTTAGGTCCTGCTGGGGTTGGACAGGAAGACAGGGGTAGGGAGTGAGCTTAGGACAGGAAGAGAAAGTCAGGTTTAGCTCTGGGCTTGTGTAAAAATGAAGTGTAGTTAGTGACCAAGGATTCAAGTTTCGGGATATTTTGTGCTTTTCAAGGATAAGCAAGATGTGACTTGACTCCATGAAGAAAGATAGGGGAGAAAGATTAGCGAGGCAAAAAAGCCTCGATGCTCTAGATATTAATGCCTTTGTAAAACTAAATGTTCCCATTTGTATGAAACGTGACAAGCAATGATAATCAGCTTGTCAACGGTGCTCACTGTTTATTATTTTATTGATTGCAATGCTCGAAGATTTGCCATCCCCCCGTCGAGGTGCAAAATATTGATGAAGCAGATGGCCAAGTGCAATAATAACTCTGCGATTGCATATCCTATAGTTACAGCCGACTTCAAGAGCTAAAGGAGGAGCTGGACCAGAAGCACCAGCATCTGATGCACATCCTTGAGAGCGAGCGCCGATCTAAATGGAACTATGTCCAGCAAACTGAGGAACTGGGCAGTGAAGTCAGAAAGCTTCGTATGGAAATCCGGGAGGTGAAGCTGCTGAAGATTTTTGCGAGTAGCATTATGTGAAGAAAAAGTTTTAGAAAATTTTCTTGAATTTTCAGCTGAAAAGTGCGAAACGCAGCAACTCGCAGGTGGGCCGAAGCAATTCGTCACAATCATCCGTAGAGGAAACTGAGGAACTCCGCCGTAGCAAAAAGGTAGGCGATTTTTACGGATTCAAAATTTCAAAAATCTAGTCAAAATCTAGATGCAAAAAGGCTTTACCACACTGCAATATCAAAGTGGATGTGTTTTTCAAACAGGTTGAAACTCGATGAAACTGGATAAGTTTGTGATGAAGATGAATTAAAAAGAAGCGCATGATTATTTTCGGCCTTCAATCAGACAATGCATTCAGGAAATTGATTAAAATCTACTTTGAGGTCCGGTGTTTTATAATCAATTTTTTCCAATTTGATTGAAAGCGTCAATAAAAAGCGAATTAGAAAACAAAGGCTCAAAGTAAATGGCCGGGAGATAAAACAGAAAACTTGATGAATTCAGATTTTAATAAGAAAATTGATTTGTTTAAATGAGATAGATTGGAAATGCAGTATCAAAATAAGATGGAAGGGAATAAATTAATCGACTAATTAATCCGATAGTTCAACCGAAGCGGAAACACTCGGGTGTGAATTGTCACTTCAATATCAATGGAAATTTTCCCCAACTAATTATTTTGACGAAGGGGGGTTCGGTTACGGACTTTACTCGTAGGTCGGGTTTTAGAACCACAAACACCCCGAAGTCAGGGAAAGCATTGTGCGTGCGTTATTATTACAGAACATAAATAGTCACGCGTTTAAGGACCAACAATCATAAAGACCCCATGATTCGTGTGTTAGCTCGTATAAGGGAAACAACTATTAGATTCCAAATACATGTACCAAGCAATAAATGATCCCATTTATTGACGGACAGAGCTCACTGGCTGGCTAAGTGACTTATTCCAGGCCTCGCAGGTTCAGTCATTCTTTCGCGGCTGGCTCTGCCGCAGACGCTGGAAGCAGATTGTCGAGCTCTACATCAAGTCTGAGCACGCTGAGCACATGCGCAAACGCAACGGTATTGTCTTCGGTCTGGTCGAATGCGAGCAAGAGTACGTACAGCAGATCAGCGTGCTTGTGTCATGCTTTCTGCGACCATTTAAAATGGCTGCATCAGCTAGGAAGCCAATCATCTCCCACGAGGATGTCAACTCCATCTTTCTTAATGCGTAAGCTGTCTGTTTTATACTTCCATCAGATCAGGCTTCATTGAGCCGTTTATTGTCACCATTGACTAAGACCAATTGTGCTATGCTGGAGACCTAGCAGAGCAGGTTAATAACGTTATGCTGTAGACTCTGACGCTTGAAGCGACATTGTCCCTACAGTCAGAGACGGGGTACTACGGTTCGTTGCGCTGCATCCTGAAGCACATGCAGTCAGTCGCACTATATACACCGTACGCAGGAATAGACACACACACACACACACACACACACACACACACATACACGGTGAACAGCACAAATCCAGCATAGCACCCAGTCACGCACTCACATAGGGTGTAAAAGAAACGATTATCTTGGAATGTACACTCTCTATATGCCTTAGGGGGTGCTCTCATGAGTGCAAATTGCGCAACTGGCCCAGAGTCGACCTCATTCATGCACAAGGCCTCCAATTAGTGTAACACTGGACACGAAATCGCGCTAACGAAAATAGAAATGCTTCAACGCGGGATCGAACCTGGGACCAGAGGCACACAAGGCAGGCCCGCTAGCCGCCAAGCCACTCGCCCCCTAACAGAGCAAATTATTCCATAAACATTTGCAGAGAGACTCTGCTATTCCTGCACCAGATCTTCCTGCAAGGTCTAAATAGCAAAATGGAGAACTGGCCAACTTTGCAGCTCGGCGACTTATTCGACATGCTACTGCCCATGCTGGCCATCTACCAGGAGTACGTGCGCAATCACCACTTCAGTCTGCAGGTGCTGGCCGAATACAAGCAGAAGCCAGAGTTCGCCGCCTTGCTTAAACGCTACGAGGATCGGCCGGTGTGTGAAGGTCGCAGTCTGGAGACATTTCTCACCTATCCGATGCACCAGATTCCCCGCTACATCATCACCCTGCACGAGCTGCTGGCCCATACGCCGCACGATCACGTCGATCGTCAGCAACTAGAGTTCGCTAACAGCAAGCTCGAGAATCTGTCGCACGTGATGCACGACGAAGTATCCGAGACTGAGAATATTCGCAAGAATTTAGCCATCGAACGAATGATAGTTGAAGGCTGCGACATCCTTCTAGACGTGAATCAAATATTTGTGCGACAGGGCACCCTGACGCAGGTGGCGGGACCAGATCGGCAGCGCGCTCGTCCACGTCTCGGCTCGTTCAGTTCCACATTCGGCAAGGACTCCAAGAAAGAGGCTGTGCGTCAGGTGTTTCTGTTTACGAATCATCTCATACTGACCACTAGGGCGTCGAATGGCCGGCTGCATCTGGTCAAGGTAATCGAATTCTTATATTGTGCTAGCCCCGTCAAAATGTTCAAAGGTTTTTGTCCTTTATTGCAGAACAATGGCAAAATTCCCCTCGCCGATTGTACTCTCACGGAGGACACCAGCACAGATTTCTTCTACTACGAAGACGAAGGCAATCCCGGGTTGGAGAATCCACCGCAGCAGCATCAGCAGCCGCAGAGTGCTAGCGTTCTCACCATTGGAACACCGCCAAAGAGTCAAAATCAGTTGCAGCCGCAGCAGCAACAAACACAGCAGCAACAGCAGCAGCCCGACTATGGTGGCTTAGACTTCCGCCTTGTCATTGATGTCAAATCTGGTCCGCCGGTCATCATCACTCTGGTGGCCACGACTGCTCAAGAGAAGGCGGCCTGGTGTTCCGACATCAACCAGGTAGATTTTTAGGTGCACATTAAGATGCGTTACTACTGAAAGTAGAGTGTTTTAAACGTTTTAATTAAGCATGCGCTAATGCCAAAAAATTTAACTTTTCAATGCAGTGCATAGAGCAGATTCACTACAGTGACCTGCTTAACAGCTCTCTAGCTGAAATCAGTTCAGTCAGCATGCCACACACGATACGGTAAGCGTTCAAGCATTGATTTTTAGACAGTACTTGTTCATTTAACGCAGAATTCAGCAATTCATTTTGACTTTCAGATCCGATCCGAAGCTGTTTAGGGACGACGTTGATATTAAGTTTAGTCGAACGCTGAACTCTTGCAAAGTACCGCAGGTATGTCGCGATAAAAACCCTTGCCTTAAACTCGAGTGATGCACTGAAGCATCATGTTCAAGTGCTTTGCTAATACCCGAAAGTAAATGTAACACTCCACCTTTGACTCATAGTCATCTCATAGTCAATAAATTGGCTCATTTTTTCCACCAAACTAAGATTCGTCACGCCTCAGTTGGCCGTCTGTTGGACCGTCTCACAGACCTGCGTTTCCTAAGCATAGACTTTTTGAACACCTTCCTGCTGACGTATCGAATTTTCACCAAATCGGAGACTGTTATCAATGCGCTCAGACAAGTACTGGCCAATCCTGAGTGCGGAAATCTTGATCCCCGACCGAGCTTCTCTGGACAAGGGTAAATATCCCATTGAATAAGTGAATGACCTTATTGTGAACCCGTTTAATTGAAAACTTTCTTACTTATTTTGTAGTTCCGCAGAGGCCGAAGGCAGCGGAAACTTTCTCTCCGTCCAAGGTGGAGTGGCAGCCGCTATGGCCGCGGCAAAAGCAGCATCTGGTGTTAGCTCAGGTGCCAACTATCTTCACGTGAATCCTCTGTCGGACAAAAGCCGACGAATCAGCACGGGAATGATGCGCATGGAAGCGGCCGTGGTCGCTGGTGGAAGCAGCCATCGCACTGGAAGCCTCGATGCGAGTTCATCATCGGCTCTGAGCCCGACCTCCGCAGCGCTGACTGACCTGTCGGCTACTGTGGCACCGAAATCTCCGCAGCGATTGCCCGGTACTCCTGGACAACTGACTGACGTTCTTCACGAATTATCCGAGGTAGCCGAGCATCGGCGTCAAGTGATGCGCCAGCAGCAGCGCCAGCATGCCCGAGGCGCTCGGTTGAACAGCAGCTGTTCTGAAGACGAAAAGGAGCTCCAGGCCGAGCGAGACTATTCGGCGACGCAGTCGCAAACGCAGCCGCAGCAGCCGCAGCGTCAGTATACTCGCCGTCCAAATCGACCGTCGCATTTGGAGGCTGCCACTGCAGCTGCAGCCGTTGCCGCCTCAACCGCCACCGCTGGTGCCACACTCGGTACCGACGCGGCGTCTGGCGCAGCCTCACCTCGTCGAGCAACGTCGCCGACCGTCTCCGCCGCAGTGTCACCGATGGCACACAGCGCCAGCTCGCCAACTGTTGCTCCAATGCTGACTGCCGCCGCCCCAGAGACCTCGGGAAAGAATGTTAGCTTTCTCAATCCAGGCAGTATTGCAGCCGGTCTTCTTTCGCCACGTGGTTCCATGACTTCGAGTGGTGAGGCGTCTGTTCCTGCCCGCTTGAAGCAGATTTTTAATTCACTTCAGTTTATCTGCTGACCAATATTAAAATTTTAGTTGGCTCAAAGCGGCCATCCTACGCAGAATCCTCTGGCGGCGAGTTTCCTGGTCCATCCGCTGTTACTGCAGCTGCGGCCGTGGCGCCTCCACCTTGTAAGGCCGGAGCAGTTGTCACCTCGTCTCGAGCTGTCAGCCGACGCTCCAGCAATACGGCGGCTGCGCTCGCTTTTGCTGTCGCCACCGCCGGGGCCACGGTTACTTCGACTACGTCGACTGTGCCGTCGACATCTACGCTAAGCACGTCACGACGCGGGGCTGCTCCATCGTCGCAGGCGTCGCAGCATCGACCGAGCGATGCATCCGCGACCACATTGGCTAACAGCAGCAACAGCATGCTGATGAAGCGGCTCAGCATCATCTGTACAGCGGCCACAATGCGAGTACTGAATGTTCTGCGACATTGGGTGTACAAATTCGGCGAAGATGTTGAAACTGACTATGAGCTCCGACAGCAGATGATACAACTGCTTGAGGATCTGGTAAGCTTCACTTGCAAAGATATCGTCAGATAAGATCCTCACATCGCTTTCTTTTTATTGACTGCAGGTCTGCAATCAGAGCCTATTCCCGCCGGACCACAAAGCCGCTCTCCAGATGCTGTTGCTTCTGCGCGAGGGCAGCCTAATCGACAATCCTGTAAACATTGACAGCATTCTGGCGCCTAGCGGAGCTGGCAATAGTGGACGCGGCAGCAGCGATGGAGCCAGCTGCTTTGACCGATTGTCAGCTCTGGACATAGCTGAGCAAATGACTTACATTGACCACCAATTGTTTCGGGCTATGAGATCAACGTGAGAGAAACTACGAGTAAACCAAACCAAACCAAACCAAACCAAACAAAACAAATCCAAGCCAAACCAAACAAAACAAAACCAAACCAAACCAAACCAAACCAAACAAAACCAAACCGAACCAAACCAAACAAAACAAAACAAAAAATCCAAACCAAGCTAAAGCGAACCAAAACCAAACCAAACCAAACCAAACCAAACCAAACCAAACCAAACAAAACAAACCAAACCAAACAAAACAAAACAAAAAATCCAAACCAAGCTAAAGCGAACCAAAACCAAACCAAACCAAACCAAACCAAACCAAAAAAAAACAAAAAATCCAAACCAAACCAACCAAACCAAACAAACCAAACCAACGAAACCAAACCAAACCAAACCAAACAAAACAAACCAAACCAAACAAATCAAAACAAAAAATCCAAACCAAGCTAAAGCGAACCAAAACCAAACCAAACCAAACCAAACCAACCAAATCAAATCAAATCAAATCAAACCAAACCAACCAAATCAAATCAAATCAAATCAAACCAAGCCAAATCAAACATAAGTAAACCAAGCTACACCTGATCATGTCACAAACAAAATAAACCGAATAATCCAAGCTAAAGTTTTAGCTATAGAAACCAATCCAACAAAATCAGCATTAAATTGAATCCACAATCACTGTACGCTCGTATTTTCAGGGACATCATCATGCAGACGTCGATGCGCAAAAGCGCCAAGGACAAATCGTCATCAACTGTGCTCCGAATCAGTCGACGATTCAACGAGATGAGCTCCCTAGTGATCACGGAGATCGTTAGTCGAACTGACGTTACAGATCGTATCGCCTGCATTGAGAAGTGGGCAGCAATTGCGGACATCTGCCGCTGCCTGAGAAACTACAACGGAGTCCTTCAGATCTGCGCCACATTCGTCAATTCAGCCGTATTTCGGCTCAAACGCACTTGGGACAGACTGAGCAAGACAACCAGACTGATGGTGGAACGGCTGCAACAGCTGGTTTCGTCGGACGGTCGTTTTCGAAACATGAGAGCCGCTTTGCATACGTAAGCTTTAAAGTCTTGGGCCATTTAATTTAAAAGGATGAGCATTGCAAAGGCCCTTAAAATGCACAAAGTTTGCTTTGAATCTCAATTTTCGAGAAGTTTGAGGCAGGAGATGGAGATACAACATTTAGATAAGGAAATTATAACTTAACATACCCAATACCCAAAAATACCCAATGAAAGTAGACTGTGTCCAAAATGTAAATCAGAGGTTGAAGTTCAATTTCTATTTAAGTGTCCCCGGAATAAATACAGAGCTCCTAGGGAACATTTTATCAAGCAGATATCCAAAAAAGTACCCGAACTTTAACTTCCTAACAGTGGAAGATAAGTGTCTTTTTCTAGTGGTACAAGAAAATGTTGAACTAATAAAGAAATTAGCCAAATACATGCAGGAAATAAGCTAAGTTAGAATGTGGCTGCTCGATCATACAAATACTTTTTGTTTCTACTCGTAGTTTTGTCTATAAATAAATATTGAAATTCAGGTGCGACCCACCGTGCATTCCATACCTGGGCATGTACTTGACTGATCTGTCCTTTATTGAGGAGGGCACGTCAAACATTACGGAAGAAGGCCTGGTGAATTTTTGCAAAATGCGAATGGCAAGTTTATCAATTTTAAAGTTTATTCGTGTCTAAATGTAGTTTTTATGGGTAAAATTTTCGTTCGCTTAAAAATATTCCAGATCGCTCATGTAATCCGAGAGATCCAGCAGTACCAACAGACACCATATCGAATTGATTACAACCCAACGGTGAGTGCCGAAGCATTTGATTTTATAGTCTTTTTATCTTGAAAAAAGGAGTTGTAGCCTAGTGGCTAGGTCGACTGCTTTATGACCGGAAAGTCGTGGGTTCGAGTCCCAGCTCTTGGAGAAAATTTGTACCATGCAGCAAGGCACTTAATCCTACATTACTTCATTCCACCCAGTGGTAATATAGTACCAGTGTTGGCCTGGAAACTTTAAGCAGAATGGAGCAGCTGTACACAGCCCTTGGATGCGCCACGCTATGTATGGCACTTAGAATCACCATTGTATTTTTAAAACAAATCGCTTCATTTCAAGACCTGCAACTACCTGCTGGACACGAGCCGCTGTTTGGACGATGACGCAGCCTACGCAGCCTCGCTCCTGCTGGAGCCGAGGGCCTCCATCTGCCCCGAGTACACGCCGTCCGCTGCCGGTGGTTCCCGCTCTTAAGGCCGAAACCATTTTGGACGAAGAATTGAGTTGATTAAGCAACTAAGCTTTCGGTGTTGTCAACTGGAATATTATAGACGCAACGCAATCTGTTACCGTTTCAAATAATTATTTTTGCTACATGTAGCTTAACATTTACTCGTAGTTTACGGTTCCAACACACTCTAACAAAAAGGAAGGGTTCTTTTATCAAGTCGTGTTACCCATCTTTAGTATCATCATGGTGTATTTTGGTTTCCTTTCTGTTTTTATTTCGTTCATCGCTGATGTACACTATATATAATAATTTTTACGCACAATGTGTTTTGCCTATAATTTTATTTTACACCACATAACAAGTTGTTGTTTTTTTTATTTCTGTGATTTAAAAGTTGGATTTAAAATAATTCTTTTTCGACTCGACAAGAAAATTTTTTTGTTTAATTAAGATCTTTGTTTTTTCAGTTGCTGTTCTCGTAGATTACGCAAAATATGTACCGTTTTTTTTGTTTGTGGCGACAAAATGTATCAATATTGTTTTAATGTCAGTATAAAAAGTATTTTGTCATTCCGTCTAACCGCTTTTGTTTATTTTTTCCACTAATTTTTTTAACATTTAATTGTTGTTGTTTGAAGAAAAATAATAAAAAAGTCATTAGCAGTTAACGTGCCGTCTTGCTGCAATACCATAAGAGCTTATTCAACATTTTCTAACGTACTTGACTTGTTTTCGTTTTACGAGTAGCAAGCCAAATCGTTTCCTCGAAACTTTTTGGCGGCAGTCTTGTAAGGAAATCGCCATTTTTCTCGAGGATTTTCTCCAGAAATGGCGGCTTTGTTGGTAGAATCAAAACGGATTGGACGAGGCTACGAAAGCTGGCCGCTAATAAGTAATTTCATCCTGGTTAGGCAGAAACAGATAGTCGCAAAATTGGATGGAAATCCTTTCAGAGCGATAGTTAATCCCCTCTGTGATTCCCTAAATAATTTCCATTCCTTCTCTTATGCTCATGCAGAAAATGTGGCTTCCAAACAGCTTGGCTCGAGCTTGGCGCCTGTAGGGGTTCATCCTGATCTGGTCATTTATCCCATCTGTGTGCCTTCACTGAAACTGACGTGTCGGGGGCTCTACTTTCTCAGAAAGAAAACGTTTTGATGCTGCTTAGCTTATATTTTAATTTGTTGACATTTTTATTATTTTGTAGCTCGGAGCGAATCTTTAAATCGAATGCTTTGATACATGAAACAAGCCGCGGATTTGAATTTGATCCTCGCCAGAGTCTCCTTCCAATCGTTTACTCCCCCGAGGGATTGATGTAGCTAGCTAACCCCATACGCCTTTGGCCTCAACGGTCGCACAGATTCCTTAGAGTGGTCAATGAGGCGTGTCACCGGGAAGATGTTGGTTGGGTCTGGAGCGGCTGGGGCTCGAGTTACAGCTCGAAAACAGGCAGAATCCACGAACAAAAAACTGTGCCAATATACATCATGGATACAGGCGGTTCGTTCCCTTTACAGTCCAATGGGATTTTGGGCAAGCAGCTAAAAAGGAAAGCCGAGCGAGAGGTTTCGATGCTCATTTGCCAATTCGGGCGTGACTCGGCTGGCGGCGCACACTGGGCCAAGCAAACTGAGAGCAAGCGGCTGCTTGTAAAAAATATGGGATAAATTTTGTCCTCGCAGCAAGTTAAACTATTCTGCCTATAAAGATAGTTTTCTGACTTGCGAAACTCCTTTTGTTTGCTGGTACGCATCTTTGCGATAAGTTGGTAAGACATAAGTATTATTTAGACTTTTCTTGAATCTCTTGATTCTCTTGATTTCCTAAAATTTTATGCTTGCACTTTTTGGCGAGTCAGGTGCCTCGTAGTTACTGACACTAATAATCTCCATGTGAAATTGCCTATCCTTGTTTACTTTCCTATCGAATGCTATTCAGAATGTAGCTGGGGATATTATTTATGCTAGGGATGAAATACCCATCTATACTTACGCAGCCCCATTTAACTATTGAATAATTTAAATCCAGCGAAGCTTCTTTGGAGAGGCATTGAAACAAGAGATTCTACTCTGATTGATTGCTTCTTCAAAGGGGCAAGAGTTTTCAAGAAAAAGTCGTTTTTATTAAAAATGATCTGCATTATACAGTAAGTTGTTTTAATGAATTTCATTTTTATTTCATGAATATTAAGCATCCATATTTGATTATAGCAATAACCAGAAAAACTATTTTATTAAAATTGAGAACAGCAAGAGAGCATCGAATAGCTAAAAAGAAAAAAAATGGTAAACAACTTTTTTGATGCTTATTTTTACAGCATAGCGAGTACTTTGTGTGCTATGACTGTTGAAAAAACACAACACAAAAAACACTGCAACCTTTCTAATGCTAGTTTGTTCATTTACGGCCGCTCAGATAGATGTTAAGGTGTCTAGCTAACTCAAAGATTAGGATAGAGATGCTATATGTCAAGCTTATTCATAAATTTTTCACCTGACAGGCTCTTTTTCACCCCACATTGGTTAGTTAAAATATAGTTAGCTAGGTAATGAGTCTCATCTAAGAGTTGTTGTTTGTCCATTCGGAGCCAGTAAAAACTGTGAGCAGTTCGTCCTGCGCAGGCGACTAACAGCTGAGGGGTCTCCTGCAATAGCTACTGTCTTATCTTTTGTGTTCTTTGCCTGAGGTGGCCAGGGGAGACCGTGTAGAGAGAGAAAGAGGCAGCGACAGAGACACAGAGGGACAGGCGGGAGTGGTCGGTGAACAGATTACCTGCTCCAGCATTTTTGAGCACACAGTTTCAGACAAAGTGAAAGACAGCTTTATGAGTCTGCAATCGTTGGGTAAGAATCTCTTTTTTTTCCTGATCTAACCAACCCAGGCCTCTCTACCGCAGCAGTTGGCTCGCTCGAGTCCGCTCAGAAAACCTCAGCGCCCCACCCCTCGGTCGCCTCTGTCTATTTCTTTATCAGAGCCCGGCATTCCGAAAAAGTCTTGAAAAGAAAATATAAAATTAGCAGTTTGCCACGTTGGCTTGCTTTCGCTTAGATCTCTTTTTGTCCGTCATATTCTTTCCCTAGGCAGAACTTTTACGGCCAACCACTGCTCAACTCGTGCTGTATCTGTCTGCCTCCTGCTCGTCTCTGCCAACTCGTATTTTTCTTCTTAAGTTTCTCGCTTTTCACCGCTCTGCCCCGTTACAAGTTACCTGGCTAGCAATAAAGCACAAGACATAAAGCCACACTAAGGTTGGCTTTTGAAATCGGCTGACGGAATCTGAGCTGACTAGCAGCAGTCAAGTGCGACACCATCGGATACCACTATTAGCACGGTAATTGATTTCACTGAACATTTGTTTATCTATCTATCTATCTATCTATCTATCTATCTATCTATCTATCTATCTATCTATCTATCTATCTATCTATCTATCTATCTATCTATCTATCTATCTATCTATCTATCTATCTATCTATCTATCTATCTATCTATCTATCTATCTATCTATCTATCTATCTATCTATCTATCTATCTATCTATCTATCTATCTATCTATCTATCTATCTATCTATCTATCTATCTATCTATCTATCTATCTATCTATCTATCTATCTATCTATCTATCTATCTATCTATCTATCTATCTATCTATCTATCTATCTATCTATCTATCTATCTATCTATCTATCTATCTATCTATCTATCTATCTATCTATCTATCTATCTATCTATCTATCTATCTATCTATCTATCTATCTATCTATCTATCTATCTATCTATCTATCTATCTATCTATCTATCTATCTATCTATCTATCTATCTATCTATCTATCTATCTATCTATCTATCTATCTATCTATCTATCTATCTATCTATCTATCTATCTATCTATCTATCTATCTATCTATCTATCTATCTATCTATCTATCTATCTATCTATCTATCTATCTATCTATCTATCTATCTATCTATCTATCTATCTATCTATCTATCTATCTATCTATCTATCTATCTATCTATCTATCTATCTATCTATCTATCTATCTATCTATCTATCTATCTATCTATCTATCTATCTATCTATCTATCTATCTATCTATCTATCTATCTATCTATCTATCTATCTATCTATCTATCTATCTATCTATCTATCTATCTATCTATCTATCTATCTATCTATCTATCTATCTATCTATCTATCTATCTATCTATCTATCTATCTATCTATCTATCTATCTATCTATCTATCTATCTATCTATCTATCTATCTATCCATCTATCTATTTGTCTGTCTACATATTCCCTTCCTTCCTATTTTCTCATTCGTATTGGTCAGCAACATGAACCATTCCATGTGCTAATTTGCTATCTCAGCTGCGAGTCGCATCAGTCAAGCTGTCATGTTAGTCATGGCGGCCCACTCTGCCACTGCGAGCGTATTTGTACAGAATCCAAGTAGACTCAAGTCTTGAATAGCCTGTGTGCGAGATTTTTTGTCAAAGCTGCTCATTGTTAGCTTAAGCGTTGGTCGGCCCTTAAAAAAGCAGAAAAACTGAGAATAACAAATTCTGAGTCGACTTGGCTTTCACAGAGTTGCTCTAGCGCACAGGAGCCACAAAACCGAAGTTTATTACATTTTTGGCACGTACAAAATACGATGAAAGACAAATAACTACTGCAGATGAAAGAATTTCCAAAGTTTTTAGTATTTAAGCCATTTTGGAGGTCAAAGCAAATGTTTGAATATGTTTAGTCAAATTAATTGTCCATTTTGTAGATAAATATAATTTTTTAGGTTCACCCAAACCTTTGCCTTGAAAGTTTTCTGTTTAATCTGCCTTAAATCGAGGCAAGCAACACTTGAAAAGGTTTTCTATTCAGACAGAAACTAGCAAAGCTGTGTCTTTCTTATTAACAAGCGTGAAGGTCTACACAGGGTGTTAGTGAGAAGAAGCACCATCTGTTCTCTTAAATGCGTTTAGCTCAGTTATTTGCTTTCATTTTCGATTTTCTTATCTTTTTGGTTCGGTAGACAAATTGATCTAATAAATTGATTTTTCGGTCGCTCCTACATCAAATTAAAATCGAATTGAAAACTCCCCTTTCAGTGATCCCAATGACCACCGATCAGTCGGCGAACTCGGCAACCGTGTCCGCTGCGACTGCGGACGATGGTGCCTCGTCAACAGACATCTGTCGCGATTTCCTGCGCCACGTGTGCAAACGAGGTCGCCGATGCCGCTACCGACATCCGGAGTCAGCTGGCGGCTCCGCCACGTCGCCGACGCCGGCTCACTCGTCGTCGTCGACCGATTCTTCGCCGACAGCGGCCGCCGCTCTGCTCGTGTTCTGTCACGATTATCAAAACGGCGGCTGCCAGCGCCAGGCCTGTCGATTTGTCCACTGCAGCCGCGAGGAGGAGGCCGTCTTCCGGGCGACCGGACGGCTACCCGAGCGGCTGCTTGCCGGCCTGCCGGCAGATCTGCTCGCGCTAGCCACCCCGGAGGAGCCGCCAGTGTGCAAGGATCACCTGAAAGGCGAGTGCAAGAGAGGCGCCCGTTGCCGGTTTCGCCACCTGGACGCCAGTTCAACGACCGCCGGTTCCCTGGCTACAACTCCGGCAGCCGCCGCTGCAGCCGCCGCTGCCGCCGCCGCCGCCGCGTCAATGCCGACGCTGCTGCTTCCGCCGGATTTCCTCACCCAGGCCGCGGCGCCAGCTCTGGACCCTTCATCGGCGATGATGTTGATGCTGGGCGCGGGTGTTGGCTTCGGCGAGGCGCCGTTATTAAAGCGACGCCGACTTGAGTTTGAAGCTCAGCAGCATCAGCAGCAGCAGCATCAGCATCTAGCTTCGTTGAGTTTCATGCCCCAGCCGCAGCCTCCAGTACCGGCGACTGCTGGTCCCACGTTGGACGCCACCGTTTCAACGCTGCAAGCTGAAAACGCTTCGCTGCGCAGGCAGTTGGAGGAGATGCGGCGGCATTGCCTGGAGCTGACGGCCACCAACGAGCTGCTGAACCATCGATTAAGGCAGCAGCAGCAGCAGCAGCAGCAGATGGCGCAGCAGAACTCTCAACAACCACAGCAGCAGGCGCAGCCAGTATTCGATCCGCTGTCAACGGCGGTCTCTTTGGCAAGCTTTGCGGACATTGCCAGTGCAGCATCCATGTTTGCGTTTCCTCAGCAGCAGCTGCAGCAGCCAGCAACAGTGTCCGCTAGCAAGTTGAACTCGCTGCCGTAGAGACTAAGAGCTTTCATTTGATTTTTTATAACAAAAAACTCGAAATTTCTGTGTCTTACTTGAGAGCATCAGGCATTTGACAGCCCAAGTGAGCCCACAACGATTCGTCACAAATAACCTAAAAGTGCATCCGCAAAGAAAATTCATACGTGGTGCGAAAATATAATTCGGTGTGCTTTTTAAGCCAGCGTACCTGTAAAAGTTTGCGTATTATGGTTTCTTAGAAAATTTCGAATCAACGCACACGCTTGTACGAGTAGTTCGTGTCAGAATGACGTCAAGAGCTTCAGTTCAGAGCTTCAAACTGTACTCGTACTTCAATAAAACTACGCATTGATTTTACTTGACAATTGATTATTAAAAAAGAAAATACCCCTAAGAGTGCATCGAAACTGAGTCAAAATGGTATTTGTATATGTTTAAAAAATTATATTGTAATGTCCCATTCTTTTAAGCATTCTCTTTCCAGACGTACACAGTTTGTATATAAGCAACATGCTGCTTGTCTGAATGAATTTTTTTAACTAGGACCCGAGACAAATTTATTATTCCATTGTCTGAAATGTTTTCACCAGATCTCGCCTCGCTCGATTGTTCCCATGGTTTCTTTTTCTTTGAAGTGTTGCGAATGAATGACAAGTTATTTAACGAGCTTTTTGAAACAACGACTTGGTGATTTTCTCAATCAAAAATTTATCGCAAATGAATTAAGATTCATTTTTCTATATTTCTCTAAAGAGCAACTTGCACATGAAGCAAGAATAATAATTGCTGGGATTTTCTGTACTCTGCTGTTTCTACTTGCGAGCTTTAATCAATTATTAAATTTAATTGCGTGATTCAATTTTTCTAAATGATTTTTTATCTACGAACAAAGTTAACTGTTAGCCTAATAAATTATCCAATAATTAGTTCAGATTCGTTGGTTTATCGTTATAACAAGGATTTACTTTTTTTAAATTCATCGACTGTTCTAATTTTAAGAGAAATTATTAGAAAAAAAGCTAACTGGAAAGTGTTATTTTGAGTATTGAAGCCACAAATTTGTTTGCTTTTAGCGGAAGCCTAACAGGAAAGCAGAAGCTAATTCGGCAGTAACTGCATGAGTTATTTTTTTCTAATGCGTTAGTCTTCATTCCATTTTGGTAAGTAAAAGTAAATCATGCTTACTGGTTTATAAAGAGAGAGATTTTCATATTTGACGGATCGCGACATTATGCTTGAAAAACAACCTCAGTTGAGAGAATCGCATGATAAAAACTGACGAAAATAAACACAAAATTCTTGAGTATCTTACGACGCAGCAAAAGAAAATTAAAGTGTACTTCCTTCTTTATTCGAAATTTCGATCGAGAAAAAGCTGTTTAGAGAAAAAAATAGAAAAAAATTTTGTGTTGCTTTTTGCAGCACGTTTCAAGCTTGCCAGTCAAGCTAATCCTTAATACATATTCACTTCATTTACGAGTGTAACTGCTGTGTGAGCTGGGGTTCCAGCTAGTTTACTGGCTACTAGCCAGTAGCGCCCTAATCACAAAACTAAAACTCCTCATATTGATTAAAATGGTATGCGTAGCCTTAGAAACAAGTTCAATTAAGCTTCGTAAGTTGGTATTTCTCTTTGTCAGCTTTGGTTTCGATTTAAGTGAGCTGCAAAACGCTATATTAGGGATAAACGAAATACAGAAAGAAGGCTATGAGGAAATTTAATGACAAGATTCCAACTTACCGCCTTGCCACAGTAATAAAAAGATTGAAACAGGGTTTTAAACAAGTGAAATTTAATTTTAAAGTGCATGCAATCGTTTCATTAACTTTAATTATCGATTAATCGAGCTGCAAGTACTGAGCCGGCACTAGGCCACGCTTGCCATTGACCTCGGCGTTGTACATTCCATCAGGTCTGACTGGGCCAAACGTGGTGACGTCATCGCCTCGATGCAACTCTAACTCGTAGGAAGGAAACGCCGATGGCGAGTTCAATCCTGGCTCATAATCATACAGCGCTTTTCGAACTGATGGCTTTGGCACTATTGGGTGATCATCCGTGAACCTGGGTGACGACTGCGGCTGCTGCTGCGGCTGCTGCCTCTGTTGTTGTGACTCCGGCTGCTTCTGTTGTTGTTGCTGTTGTTGATCGCCTGGAAACCCCGGTTCCTCTTCATCAGGTTCAGGTTCAGGGTAAAATTGATTTTCATCTCGCGACGATTGTAGAGGAGATCTATCAGCATTCAGTGGCTGCGTCTGTGCAGGCAGCTGAACCTCAGCATCATCCATGTCGATTTGCGCCAGTTTTGACACTTCACCGTCGTATCCATAGCACTGAACTGCCACTCGTGACACTGGCAGCCCGACAGCTCGAGATACTAACGACTTTGTCAGTCGGGAGCTGCCTACCGTCTGTTCTTCGATGTCGTTGATAAAGACCTTATATCCGGCAACTACCGTTCCGCGATTCCTGTCTAGTTGATCCAGCTTGGGCGTGTTCCACTCAACAAGAACACTGCCGTCTGCTAGGTGCCTTGCCCGGACTTTTACTGGAGGATCGAGTGGCCCCGAATCTGCGAATTGTGCACCTCCCGCGGATGGATGAACACTTAAATCTTCATTTTTGCTTTGACGCTGGGGTTCCAGTGAGGTTGGATTGTGCGATTGAGCGGCCTCTCTTTCAGGACTATTTCGATACGGAGTTTTGTAGTTACTGGGTTCAATCTCAGTCGGATCTTCTCTTTGGTAGTCAGTTGCGTTCTGTCTCTGAGGACTCTGCTGACGTCTTGTCTCATAGTTCTGAGGCTCAGCGGTACTTGGCTGTCTGTCGAAAGCTCGAGGGTCTTGTCTCTGCGGACTCTGTTGGCGTCTTGGCTCATAGTTTTGAGGCTCGGCGGTGCTTGGCTGTCTGTCGAAAGCCCGAGGGTCTTGTCTCTGAGGACTCTGCTGACGTCTTGGCTCATAGTTTTGAGGCTCGGCAGTGCTTGGCTGTCTGTCGAAAGCTCGAGGGTCTTGTCTCTGAGGACTCTGCTGACGTCTTGGCTCATAGTTTTGAGGCTCAGCGGTGCTTGGCTGTCTGTCGAAAGCTCGAGGGTCTTGTCTCTGAGGACTCTGCTGACGTCTTGGCTCATAGTTTTGAGGCTCGGCAGTGCTTGGCTGTCTGTCGAAAGCCCGAGGGTCTTGTCTCTGAGGACTCTGCTGACGTCTTGGCTCATAGTTTTGAGGCTCGGCAGTGCTTGGCTGTCTGTCGAAAGCTCGAGGGTCTTGTCTCTGAGGACTCTGCTGACGTCTTGGCTCATAGTTTTGAGGCTCGGCGGTGCTTGGCTGTCTGTCGAAAGCTCGAGGGTCTTGTCTCTGAGGACTCTGCTGACGTCTTGGCTCATAGTTTTGAGGCTCGGCAGTGCTTGGCTGTCTGTCGAAAGCCCGAGGGTCTTGTCTCTGAGGACTCTGCTGACGTCTTGGCTCATAGTTTTGAGGCTCGGCAGTGCTTGGCTGTCTGTCGAAAGCTCGAGGGTCTTGTCTCTGAGGACTCTGCTGACGTCTTGGCTCATAGTTTTGAGGCTCGGCGGTGCTTGGCTGTCTGTCGAAAGCCCGAGGGTCTTGTCTCTGAGGACTCTGCTGACGTCTTGGCTCATAGTTTTGAGGCTCGGCAGTGCTTGGCTGTCTGTCGAAAGCCCGAGGGTCTTGTCTCTGAGGACTCTGCTGACGTCTTGGCTCATAGTTTTGAGGCTCGGCGGTGCTTGGCTGTCTGTCGAAAGCCCGAGGGTCTTGTCTCTGAGGACTCTGTTGACGTCTTGGCTCATAGTTCTGAGGCTCAGCGCTGCTTGGCTGTCTGTCGAAAGCTCGAGGGTCTTGTCTCTGAGGACTGTGCTGACCTCTCGAATCTGTTGGCTTGGCTTTATCACGTGCATTATCCAACCAGTCCTCGCTACTCGGACTCCTGCTGTGAGCAGACTCGTTTGTGATTTGTTCTGAAATGTCGCTGAGTTCGTGCCGTGGAGAAGATTCATATCTTTTAGGCCTTACACCTTGACTATCTCCCTCAAAACGTGGTTGGTCTTTGTTGCGCTGCTGTGGCGCGTAATCAACTCGACTTGGACTTTCTCTTGGTCGAGTATCCTCACTTTCTAACTGTTTCCTACTACTCCCAGGCGTTTTTGTTTTCTCAGAATACAAATTGGGTTGATTCGAATAGAATTTTGATTGACTTGGAGATGCGGATGACTTTTCGCTGTTCGGCGGTTTCGTGGTGGGGTTGCCTTGACTCTGAGCTCTGCTTCTTGAAGGTTGAACAACTGGTTGCCGAGTCTCTGGTTGAGCTGCTCGCTTTGCTGGCTCATACGCTGCTATGGGCGAGTAACTGTCCACAATAGGACGGGTGTCCCGACGAGATACGTGCTGCCGACTTATGTCCGCTTCATTTAGCTCAGCTGGGTCCAAATAATCTTCGGCGAAGCGGCCCTGATTGCGATCGGCCTCTTGAAGAAGCTCGCGAGGCAGGCGATCAGGGCCGGAGCGTAACTCGTTAGCAAGCCGTCTGATGAGATCGTCCTTCTCTTTGCACCGATCTTGCAGGCGTTCCAGTCGAGGTCTGAGCTTTGCTAGCGCCATTTCGTCCGCTTTCAAAGCTTTGTCAACTTCTTCGTAACGTTGCTTGAGTCGGCGAAAATCGCCGTCTAGATCGCGGTAAAACTGATTCTCCTTCTCCAACTCGCTCAGGACCTCCTGAAGCCGGCTAAGCTCTCGCTGCGTTCCAGCTTCATCTGCTAGCATACTTTTAATTCGATCTCGAAGCTGCTGCGTCTCGGCCTGCAGATCCCGTCGCTCCTTTAACACCTGGTTCTTATCTTTAAGTGCAGCCTTCAGGTCCTCCACAAGTTCATCAAGCGCTTCCTTGTCCTTCTTGATAGCCTCCAACTGCGCAACCTTGCTCTCTAGTGTGCGCACAGCCTCTGACATGTAAGCCTTTTCGTCCTGAAGATTTCGACACTTTTCTCTGACATCCGACAGCTGCTTATTCTGATCCCGAAGTAGCTTGGCTTCTCGTTCAGCAGCATTGGTGTGACTTTCAGCCACTGCCAGCTCGTTCTTTAAACTTGCAATGGTCTGATTTGCAGTTGTAAGCTCACCTGAAAGTTTGTTAATGTTCTCATCCTTGACTCTGGTTTCTCGATCTTTGCGAGCCAATACGCTCTGCAGATTTCTAACCTCGTTGCGCAGCGCATCTGTCTCTAACCCAGCTGCTGCGAGTTCGTCCTTAGCTCTGTCAAGCTCTTCGCTAACTGCTTGCAGACGCTCGCCCTCCCTCAAAGCTCTCTGCGCAGCCAGCACGCGCTCCAGATTGTCAACCTCAGATTGAAGTTGCATCACCAGCCTCTCCCGATCCGCCCCTATCTCGGCCTGTCGCCCAGTCTCGCTGGTAAGGTCGGAAATGATTTTTTCTTGGCTAGCAATGATTCGCTCCTTGTCTTTAATCGCCTGGCGTAGGGCAAATGCCTCGTCTGTAGTCTTGAGCTTTCGATTCATCTGCTGCTCGATGTACCGATTCGCTTCCAACTCACGTTCGCGGACTCGGTTTTCAGCTCGAAGATCGCTCACCTGCTCCTCTAAGCGACGCTGAAGTCGCTCTCTATCGCGGTCCAAGTCGCTAGTGTCCGTCTGCGCATTCCGCCGAACCGGGACGGACGACGCCAATCGCCGAGCGCTCGACTGGCGCAACTGCCGGTCTAACCAAGGCGAAGTGCCGACATGCGAGGACTCGAAAGGTCGTTCCGCTGTGCGCTTGTTCCGGTCAGCATAGTCAACAGGTTCCCTGTCTGGATCGTTATCATAATATTCGTCGTCAAGCATTAGAAGCGCCTCAGCAGCTGCGTGGCCAAGTGAGTCAGCGTCGTTAATTGCTGCTGCATTTGAACCTTCAGGCGGCAGGGTCGGACTGGTTAAATAGAATCTATCGGCATCGTTGTAGCCTATGGGCGGTGGCAGCGAGTCAGACCTGGCCATTGCTCCGTGGAGAGCGTGCCTACGCTGGCGTTCTTGCAGGCTGGGCTTCTTCGGAACCGGAGGTGGAATAGTTTTCTTGGTGCTGCTGGATGCAGGGGCGGCTGCTTTATGCCGCAATTGGGGCCCAAGTCGCGATGTGGAACTTTTGGTAGCCATTCTAAGGCTGTTTATCGCGACTGGTCTGGCTCCGATAGTATTTTTTGACTGAATTTATTAAAAAGCATTAAAAATGTATTGATTGACAAAAACTTATGACACACCAAGCGCGGACGAAGCAGAGGCGTCACTCGCTAAAACAGCATTGGGAAACGCCCAACTAGGAGTGAGGGTATATTCCACTCAGCTCCTTTCAGGCCAAGCTCTTTGAGCGCGCAACACGTGTCTTCGATTCTATGCAAGCAATCCTAACCTCGGCCTCCCCTAGCAAGGTGGAAGACAATTTCTTTTGCACCGAGTTCTTAGAAAAGAAATGAGCTTAGAATTTGCTTTTTCTGTACCTAGAGTATTGACTTTAGTCTGGGTCAGGCAGGAGATTAGATCCCACTATCCAGAGCTCGTTTCCTCTCTGTCGATAGAATCGCCGATTAGGGATCAAGCCCTATCAAGGCCTTTCTATTGCTGTTTTGATCCTCATTGCTTCTTGGGCAGTTGGAATACTTTAACGTTTCAGTTTCGCTAATCAATGAATTTCTGTGGATATTTATTTAAACAGAACTTCCTGTAGAACTTTAGGCGGTGCACTGAGATAAATACAGAGGAAATACAAAGTAACAGTATTAACCTATAAGCGATTTTATAAGTTTCAAGCACTTTTACCAGCACATTCTTGCATCCACTACTGAAAGTAGCTTTCATCAAATTCAATAAATAATAATAAATAAATTTAGACACCTGACCTTTCGATCAGATGTACAGCCCACGGCACAGCCGCAGCTAGTTGCGCGGCGCACCCGACGGCTGTGTACAGCTTTCAGCCTGACGGGCTGGAGGGGCCGCAACACCCACTACAAATTCACCCAGCTCATACTGGTACCCGATCTCAGCTGGATGGGACTGAAGCAATGCGGGATTAAGTGCCTTGCTCAAGGGCACAAATTGTCTCCAAGGGCCGGGACTCGAACCCACGACCTTCCGGTCATGATGCAGGCGTCCTAGCCACTAGGCCGGGAGGTCCTACTCCTCAAATTCAGAAAGAAGTAAGATAAAGAAAGAAGACTCAAATTTTATGCATCAGAAAGTATTAGTTACCGTACATTCTGTAATGCCGTCTACAGAGAGAGAGCCGTCTCAAAGGAGTCTCACCTGCCTTCCTCTGTTCAATTGCTATGCACTACTGGTTTGTTTTATTTCAATGTAACGCTTCGGTTATTTGAAGCAGCGGCTATTCAAAATGTAGCCTTAGAGCTCTAGAGCAAGAATGCTTTGAACGCCAGGGATGCGTGACTGAAGCTGAGCCGATCTGTCTCTCCATCACTATGTCTGTGATAAAAGATTTTTTGTTTATTTCAGTGAAGGCGACAAAACTGAGTCTTAGCTCGTTCGGAAGAAACGGAACTTAAGTACTTTAATTTAGTTCGGATGGCAAAAACTAGTCATTTGATTTTGATTCAATAACTTTGTAGGCAGCCAACAAGAAAACTTCAGTGTAAGTGCATCAATGCTTTTATTCATGAATTTTGGCACTATTACTAAATATAGCACGTATAGATGCAAAATTTGACATATTTATCATGTAGGCCTACAGTATGCTTTCATTAAATATTTTAGTTTTCAGAATTCGAATAAGTCAAGACTTCTCGTCAACTTTATGAATGTGGGTGATTTATGAGCTTATGACGTCGTCGTAGATTAGATCACATAAAAACAAAATCTAAGCCTATTTTTCCCAAAGGCATCCCGAAGCTGTGACAGCAGATTTAATCCTTCCTGAAAATAAAATTTTGTCTTTGCTACCTACCTAGTATTGTTTGTTTTGATCGAGGATCAATCTCATTTTGGTTTTAAATTTTAGACCAATGCAACTCTTCATCACCTAGGGAAAATCTACCTCAGTTTGTTTGTCATCTCACCAGGCCTATGATTTACCCATCGCTACTTTATGCTAGGTGTCTACTCGCTCGCAGAATTCTGATTGGTTCGCACTGATTCGAAAATCGATCTATAAAACTCAAGCCTCCCAACCAGATTTTCTCTACTGCATTCTCTCCCTAGATTACAAACCTATACAGCTTGTAACTGAACCGCACTGCGCAAACATGCTTAGCAGGACCACGTCTGTAATTGTCATTGTCGTAATTGTCGCCTTGACGATCAACCTGTGCGAATTTGGCGGAGCTACTCCAATGCCAGCCGAATTTGATCAGCTGGTTGACCTTGACGGCTCATCGCGTCTCAGCCTAAACGAGTTCAATGCTCTGAGACGCATACTTCAACGGCTTGGCCACCTGCAGAGCGTTCACAAGCGCGGACCTGAGCTCATCATTGAGAAACTCACGTGACTTGACCGGTATGGAAGCCCCAACAAAATGACAGCTGCAATGACTGAGTATTAACGCTGCTCGTATTAACAAATCATCTTTAATTTTGAGAAAATGAACAACGCAAATAAACGAAAATTTTCAACGAAAAAATTTCGCAAATAATTATCCACAGAATTTATTTGTGCGCTTTTTAAACAAATTGTTGAATTATGACGCGTGACTTGTCCATTTTTGTCTATTTTTATTCATTTTCAAATTATTAGAAGTGCATTAGATTTAGTCTATAAAAATGTACAGCCGAATGTACAAATAGAAAATGCGAAAGTTAAACCACGCTGATATGAAGAGCGGTTGCGTGGAGCCATATTGACTTGGCTCTTATCTGTAGCTATTGCAAAACTTGTGGCATTACGAAGAGTCCGCCAAAAAGGCGAGACCACACGTCAGGGCCAGAAAGCAGCGCTCTCAAAACTAGCTGTAGGAATTTATTTTTTTTAGTTTGAAAACAGGCGGAATTCATCCACGAGTTAAGCATCACCCTTGACAGAATGGATTGGGACGGTACGGAGTCAGTGAGTGATGCCTTGATCTGTTAATTCTCTGTCCTTTTTTATCTTTTTCATTTGCTTCTCTTAGAGAGTGAAAACCCAGGGTTGTTGATCCAGATTTTAGCTAATAGCTCATGGCAGATCGGCCCAGATGTTATTTGTCCGCACAGTCTGCGCGTACCGAGTTATGTTTTTGTCGTATCAATACTCGTATTATCAAAATACACATTAGGTATACATAAGTAATTATGATTATGATACCAAGGAATTGTTTTTTTTAATTACAATTGAAAATCGACTTGACTGATACTGAACGAAACAGAAAAAACACTTACCAACTAAACACGCTATTTTATGAATCAAGTTAGCTAACAACCTATTGATATTATCCATGCATGCGTAAATTTACAAGTAACTGTTTAGGTAACCAAACGGACTATGTTTATTAATTATATTAACTAAGCCTAAACAAACCAAACGCCCAATGCGCAGGATGTCGTCAACCGACTGTCCAACAATCCTCAACCAGTACTAAGCATTACGGATCTAATCGACCTAATTCGAGAACAAATCCAGCTGCAGCGGGCCTATTTGTACAATACCACAGCCGATGAATGCTCCAGCAACCTAAACATGACCGTTGTTTACGAATACGCGCTGATTCCCGCTGTGAGACCGTGTGCCGTCATTCAGGCCAAATTAGCTAGAGGAAGAGAAATATTAGCTATGACTTCTTTGTCAAAAAATGTTGTCTTTTGATCTCATTAATTCCATACATGCAGAAGATTATTTTTTGTCTAACAAGTCTCAAACCTCCGCCTCCACGCAGTGAGTTAGTCTTCCTAAAATTCTATTTCCCGGAATTTCTAGCTAAAGCATTCATTACAAACCAGCCCCTCCGGCAAGGCTGCTCGAGGGACTTTCAATTTCCTGAGTTGTCAATTTCCTCTTAAGGATAGCGGCACGCTTATTGAGTACGAAGAGAGGGTAACTGAGGCTGACAGTAAAGGTATCGCATACATCACGTAAATCCTCATAAACAAGGAAATAGAAGCTGCATGCCTTTAGAAAGAGAAAACAAACAATAAAAGCATTTCTACATTCTGGTTATTTCTATTTCAGATTCTCATGATTCTGATAGCCTGTTTTACAGTCCAGCGAGCCGAACTCCTGCCAAATTTTCTGAACAAAAGGCCCGGCTTAACTCAGTAAGTTCGTTAGGTATTTATTTCCTGAGAGAGCCTATGGATATGTATAACGATAGATCAGCATCGTCAAAGTCTAAACAATTTGCTAGACAATCGTTTAGTAAGCATTATATACTATACAAAAGAATCTATGACTGCTATTATAAATGAATAAAGTACGGAATTTTCAGTCCGATGAACATCCTCGAAGATCGAAGCGTCCGTCTGTCCTACGCGCTGGCATTTGGCATATCGGCGCAACTCTGCTACGATTTGTTATTCGGCGACAGCGACCTGTTCAAATTGCACATCACCAGCCGGCCTACTGGGCCATTCAAATTCCTGCATGGTAAGGGTAGCGTTTTTTTAAGTTTTGTAGAAAGCGTTTTAAAGGGATCGGAGCACAAGTGAACTGTTATGCTTACCATGCTCCCATTAAATCTCAATGATAACTGAGGACTCAGAAATAGGATTTAAGATTAGTATTATCTTTGACATTCATATTTCCAATCCATTTCCATGCTATTCCTTGGGGAAAATTGCTCATCGATGTACTTTTTTGTTTCGTACTTTTTTATTGGCAAAACCGTTCCATCAACGGAAAGTGACCATTCGTGTTGCATTTAAATCCTCCAGAGAATTCATTTGGTGCATAGTTAAAAACCACGCTTTACAGATTGTCTGAACAGTGCATCCATCCTCAAAAGTTGCTTTTTGCACTCTTAGAACAAACCATAGTCTGAAGAGAAAACGGTAAAATACAACCGTTTCTTTGAGAGGAAGCTTTTTTCCTGCTACCTTTTTTTCAGTTCTCTATCGTTTCTGCGAGGTTTGCCTCTACTGCACGGTGATGTATCCAATCTTCTTGACCATCTCTAAGAAGAGTCGCTTGTTTTTCGGTATGGGTACGCTGTATATTTGGTCATTCACTGCGCTGTCCATAGTGCGTCTGGCTACAGTTGACTGCTCGGAGGTCTCGACGGTGCGTGAAATTGGATTTCATAAATTTAAATACTCAAAAAAGTCATTTTTTCGAGGAAATTTAAAACAGAGAATTACGCTATCAATTCCACAGGAGAATCAGCTGACCTTCGCCCTGAAGTACCTGCCTAGTGTGCTGTGCACTCTGGGCCTCAGCATAATATTTCCTTATAAACTGATCGAAACTTTATTCTCTAAACGAGCCAATATTACGGACAGTGAGTACGTGTATCAATACGAGTACGTTCGAGAACTGCTCAAAGCGAGGCCAATCGAATCGACGTGAGTAAAATGATGACTTGGCTAGTACTTCTATGAGACTTTATCGCATGATTTTATCTGTATTAAGTCTGTCCTCGTAATGTCCCTAGATGTCCTCCACGTGACACTCTTGAAGGGTGTCAAATTTATGCTTGAAAAGCAATCACACTTTCAGTGATGGTTTAGTCTCCGTAAAAGTTAAAACAAATCGATAGATTGACCTTGAAAAACATACTTCATCATCATTAACCTTCAAGGCAGCCTTCTCAAAAACTTTCTCCACCTTTCACGATTAAGTATTCACCAAGTGCATTTAGGTACTAATCCCATGCGAAATGCCCACTTCACAGGCCGGAAACAGTCGCTCAAAAAACGCTGCTTCAGAAAATTCAAACGCGATTCAGCCAATTTCGGTACACTCGAAAAAATGGATTCCGCTATTCGCCACGAATAATTTGTACGTACACTGCCGTGGCTATTGTTATCTACATAATGACCTACAACATAGTTAACGAGGTGCACTATTGGCACCGGGTGCTCAACTTGCTGCTGATTCGCATAGAAAATCTCGTTAATAAAGTTGGAGGCGAGACTGCTGCGGCAATCATGGCTCAGTTGGACACTTTGAGGATCTACATACGCACCGTGTATGGTGAGTACTTGCAATTGCTGTCAAGTTTAAGTCAAATTTAGTGTCAATTTAATATACACTCAGCAACTTTTAACCTTTTTTCACCCTAACTTGGATCTACTTGCGGTAAAATTCTCTATTTATTGGATACCTTCTCAATTGAAACTCTGTGACCTTAAGTTTATTTTGAACGTTTGGAGTTTTAGCCTAGTGGCTAGGGCGTCTGCTATATGACCGGCAGGTCGTGAGTTTGAGACCCAGCTCTAGGAGATAATTTGTGCCCCTCAACAAGGGCACTTAATCCCGAATTGCTCCATCCATCTGAGACTGGGTACCAGTTTGAGCTGGTAAAATTTCGGGTGGGTGTTGCGGCCCCTCCAGACTCAGGGGTTGGAAATTTTTAAACTAAACCTTGGTGAATTTATTTCAAGACCATTTTAGCTTCAACTGCAAGTATGAATGAGACAAAAATAAATAAAAGATGGAATCTTCCAAAACGTTTCATGGGAACTTTTTATTTTGCAAATCGTGGACAATAATTGTTTCTGCTTAATCTTTCTGCCCTAATGTAGGGCCGGAAATTAAACGAAGCCTCCTTTATTCTGTTTCATAAGTTAAATAATCAAAATTTGTCTCTAATTTTGTTTTTAGTTTGTTTCATTGTCGCAACAGCATTATCTATGCTTCTGAACGTTTTCAACATTATACTGATGGTCATAAATTACAGGTAAGATACTTTTTTTATCAAAAGCAGTATTCGCGTGGGGAATACATTAAGTCATACCCTTCGGTAGCAATAAGAACTGGGAATTAGATGGAATGGCACAGTGTAATTCTACACGGGATAATAATACGGATTAAACCTTAAGAACTGGTTTGACCACTTCCTGGAAATAAGGCTCAGACAAAACTAGAAAAAAAACTTGTCCATCAAACTGAAAAACTTCTACAATATTTTCAATGTTATCAATTTTCCTTCAGGACGAACATACTGGAAATGTATCAAGGAAACTATCAGTACTTACCAACCCGAAAGGAGGTTACAACGGCGCCAACTTTTCTAATTGTACGTTGAAATAATTTTTTCGAGTTATTGTTGAGCCTTTGTGAGCATAACTGGTGAATTTCATATAATTTCAGGTCAACAATATGCGCTACGGTGGCTATCAAATTACTTTCACAGCAATCTGTAAGTGAAATTGTGATATCGCACAACTGGATCTCCTTTTACACTGCTGATAGTAGCCAGTTATGATAATTAATCTAAGAAAATCTTATTTTCAGCGATTGCCCTGCAAATTATTTCATTCTTTGGATTGCTGTCATTCCTAGCGGTTGGCCTGTTTGATCCTGTGAATCTAAAACTAAGGCAATGGTTTGTTGAATTCCTTGAGTACTCATGGTAAGGCTGTCATTATTAAGTTTTGTTAGTACATGTAAATCATTTAAATAGCGTAGAAAAACACCAATGAAATCACTCTGGCAATAAAAAAAACAAACAGGCCGCTCGGTGTTGTCAGCGGTACGGTGCTGTTTACCCAATTCATCCTGGTCAAGCTGGCCTTTAACTCGAAGTACTCAAGTCTGGGAAAAATTGCTATCAATAATAGGTAAATAGAATGATTTCTTTGTTTACGACAATCAATTGAATTTACAGGCACAGCTTTTTTGGACCACGTTATAAATTTTAGGTAAAATGAAAACAACTAGGCACACTGTGGCATGAAAAACGTATTATGAAGTATCCAAAATATTGCATTTTCTAATTACAAATTTACAGACACGTGTACTTTAACTGGTCCTATGTTATGTTCTACTTCAACGTATTCTGGGGCATCGTAACGGCTATAATTCAACTAGTGGCGGCGCATCTGCTAGCTGTGTGCTTCCTAAGCCGTCTGGACTGGTGCTTTTTTCCTAAACGATTCGAATTTCTGGATGAAGGTAGCGTTGCAGATTGTGTGTCTGATAATTGTTGCACTTGGCTGAAATGTAATGATCTTGTTTAAATACTTCAGTAGCTAAAAAAATCTGCAGGAGGGCTGTAGGCACTTTGACGCTTTAAGCGACATTTTCCCAGAACCAGCGACGGAGCATGCATTGCGCTGACTCCTGAAGCGCATTCAGTCACACTAAATACGGTATGCAGGCATAGACACAAATACACGGTGCGCAACGGAATTCCAGTATAGCACCCAGTCACGCACTCACATAGGGTGTACAAGCGGTAGTTCAAGGAATTTACACTCTCTATGCCTTGGGGGGTTTCCCTCATGGGCGCAAATTGCACAAATGGCCCATAGCCCAACCAATTCGCCCCACATTAATGTGAACCTGGACACGAAACCGCGCTAGGGAAAATAAACGACATAAAACGCGGGGTCGAACCTGGACCAGTGACACATTAGGCAGACTCGCTAGACCACCGAGCCACGCGCCCCCATTCCAGGAATGTACACTCTCTATACCTTGGGTGTATACTCGTAAATAAAAATAGTCATAGTTTAGACACGCGACCTTTCGACCAGATAGATTTACAGCCCACGGTGCAGAGAACCGTTCACGATTTACTTACTGTCCAACCCTTATCCACGCAGGCTACTTTGCCTACGTAGGCCTGTTGTACATTGAGAATGCGCACACGAATCCGGTGATGCGCACCTTCTTGGCGCTGCTCCGCGACAGCACTGCCGATCGGCGTCGGGGCCGGTGCAACTCGCGTCTGGTCGGGTTCGCGCTCAAACCAATTCGGGCTGACGAATTTCACAAAGAGTGGCTCCGGGATCCGAGCTTCGAAGCCTCATCCGGGGCTTCTAGCGAGGGTGCGTTTTGGTTGTTAAGTCGAAAACAAATTTTGTTAATTTTCTGCGTTTCGAAATTTGAATTTCAATTAAAAATCGTAATTCAGGGTAGCAATTTGACGGATCTTGAAATGATTTCAGCTGGGAATTCTATGATAAAGGTAGGGGACCATTTTCCGATGGTCTTCTAGCTCTCTAAATCGTTTATTTTTCATCAGGATTTGTCTTGATGTAATTATGCGGGTCATTTAAAAGATAAAAATTGTGAAATTTCGCTTCTTTGATTCGGGCCTTCGGTTGGAAGAATAGCATAGAAAGTGATAATTTTTTACTAAATACCCCGCTAACAAGGAGTGGGGAATTTTCGGGGAGATATTGACCGATAAAATGAATTCTCATCTCCGTTAACAGCTCAGCAGAGGGTTCAGCTTTTCCAGCGAGGAGTCATAGCTGAGTGGTTTGAATATCTGTAAAATGATCGTATAGTCATGGTTTCGAGTTACAAATCTAGGAGAAACTTTGGCCATTGATTCCTAAATGCTTTAGTGCTCCCAGCTTAGATTGGGTACCAGCTTGTGCAAGAAAAAATTATGTGATTAATCTATTTTTTATTTATCCATTTATCTATCTATCTATCTATCTATCCATCTATCTATCTAACTTTCACAAAAAGACTGATTGTGTATTTTATCTGATTAAAATACCCATATTAAGCAATTATCCCAATTACCGAATTATCCCATAACTCTAATTTGCCATTGCAGTCAAATGGGAGACCAACCGCCCAGTTAACTCCGCCATCCGCGCCAGAAATCGCTGGTTCCTGGCGCTAACATTGGCCAGAAACCCGTCTCTGCAGCAGCAGAGGCGCCACTACATCGACAGGTTCAAAGATTTGATGAAGCGACGCCGTTCTGCGTTCGCCGCAACGCATCCAATCGCTAGGAATTCGGATAAACAAATTGGTGGCCAAGAATCTAGAGCGGCTACTGAAGAAATCAGCGAGTTATGAATGGAGATTTTGTGCAAAAATTAGTCAATCCGAATTGAATTCGCTACTGTGACTCTGATTGTATTTTACCGACCTGCACCGCACACGTCGCTCTGAAGAAATTTGAGTCTTTGAAAAATACATTTTTCAAAGAGTAGAGTATTTTTTTCTGAATGTGCTCACTTTAAGGTACTAATCAATATATTTTTACTTTATGATGATAATTTCATTAAAAAAACTGAATTTATTATAAAAAATCGTACAGTGTCACTGTATCACCAAAGGATGATTGAATTTTATTTAGCTCAGAGCGCCTACTAGATCATCTGCAATGGAACATAAAGTTGATAGTATAGTACTATACTCGTATTAAGGTTTTCCATAAATACTTAACGGTAGATCGAAGATTCGAAAAAATATTTTAAACTAAATTTTCACCACCTCTCACTTGAATTTTTTGGCTAGCTAAGTGATTTTCACTTCTCACGGGTTATCAATCTCAAATCTAGACGAGGTTTTGCATGAAAAAAACGGTTAATTTTGACGTAATCCTTACAGTCTTGCTTCAATTCTCTGGTCTTGGTTTTGTTTTTTGTTCGATTTTTATATTTTAAATTAATTTGTTCAATTTGTCTCCTGCCACTGAAAACTTTACTTGAAAAAAAAAATTTTTAAAAAGCTCTCTCAACTGCAACACCAGTGCGAAAATCGACTGCAGTCAAATGCCCTAATTGTGCAAATTTCGATTGTTATACTGATTGTCGAAAATTGATTTTCTAAAATAGAAAATGGAAAGTTACAACCGTTTTAGTCACGTAGAGAATGGATATTTTCGTGGTAACAAGTTAGAATTTTCATTGTTTAAAACCTTATTTAATTTGTAAATCTCAAATAGATATTATTGATCTCCAAATAATTATGCGACAATTGTTCTTTTCAGTTCAAATCCCTCCTGCAGCTATTTTTTTTCTAAGACGTCTTGTCCCCGTTGCGAGATGGTTTAAGTCTTTCGGCGACTCTCTCTATTTGCAGTAGAGACTAACCTGATGTCGGCGATATAGTAGCTAAGTGTAGCTAAGCGGAAAGAGGGTACGCTACATCGCACTGCCAACGCAAAGTTGAATGTAGGCCTTGAGGCCTTGTTAGAACTGATGTAGTAAAAATAGCATAATTCGGAAAGTTTCTTTGTTGCTTGGACTGGATACAGTTTTTTGACTTTAGTTCAGTTCGTTTGTGCGTGAGCCCATACTCAATTCCTACAATGTGAAATGCCAATGAATAGCTCCAAAAAACAATCTATAAATGGACACGCATACTGTCTGAAAGATTTGGACGCAAATTTTAACACGTAGCTTATACTCGTAGGTATAAAATGCATCATACATTTTTCGATGATTTCGAAAAAGAGTGTACGTTTTTTGGGTAGATTACATTGAGTAGCGTGCGTCTTTTGCATGGGTAGATTACACAGAGTAGTGTTGCGTCTTTTGTGTGGGTAGATTACAGTGAGTAGCGTGCGTCTTTTGTATGGGTAGATTACATTGAGTAGCGTGCGTCTTTTGTGTGGGTAGATTACAGTGAGTAGTGTTGCGTCCTTTGCGTCGGTAGATTATTACACTGAGTAGTGTGCGTCTTTTGTGTGGGTAGATTATTACACTGAGCAGTGTGCGTCTTTTGTGTGGGTAGATTATTACACTGAATAGTGTGCGTCTTTTGTGTGGGTAGATTATTACACTGAGCAGTGTGCGTCTTTTGTGTGGGTAGATTATTACACTGAGCAGTGTGCGTCTTTTGTGTGGGTAGATTATTACACTGAATAGTGTGTGCCTTTTGTGTGAGTAGATTACACTGAATAGTGTGTCTTTTGTGTGGTTAGATTAACACTGAGCAGTGTGCGTCTTTTGTGTAGGTAGATTAACACTGAGCAGTGTGCGTCTTTTGTGTAGGTAGATTAACACTGAGCAGTGTGCGTCTTTTGTGTAGGTAGATTAACACTGAGTAGTGTGCGTCTTTTGTGTGGGTAGATTATTACACTGAATAGTGTGTGCCTTTTGTGTGAGTAGATTACACTGAATAGTGTGTCTTTTGTGTGGTTAGATTAACACTGAGCAGTGTGCGTCTTTTGTGTAGGTAGATTAACACTGAGTAGTGTGCGTCTTTTGTGTAGGTAGATTAACACTGAGTAGTGTGCGTCCTTTGTGTGGGTAGATTAACACTGAGTAGTGTGCGTCTTTTGTGTAGGTAGATTAACACTGAGCAGTGTGCGTCTTTTGTGTAGGTAGATTAACACTGAGTAGTGTGCGTCTTTTGTGTGGGTAGATTAACACTGAGTAGTGTGCGTCTTTTGTGTGGTTAGATTAACACTGAGTAGTGTGCGTCTTTTGTGTAGGTAGATTAACACTGAGTAGTGTGCGTCTTTTGTGTGGTTAGATTAACACTGAGCAGTGTGCGTCTTTTGTGTAGGTAGATTAACACTGAGTAGTGTGCGTCTTTTGTGTGGGTAGATTAACACTGAGTAGTGTGCGTCTTTTGTGTGGGTAGATTAACACTGAGTAGTGTGCGTCTTTTGTGTAGGTAGATTAACACTGAGTAGTGTGCGTCTTTTGTGTGGGTAGATTAACACTGAGTAGTGTGCGTCTTTTGTGTAGGTAGATTAACACTGAGTAGTGTGCGTCTTTTGTGTGGGTAGATTAACACTGAGTAGTGTGCGTCTTTTGTGTGGTTAGATTAACACTGAGTAGTGTGCGTCTTTTGTGTGGGTAGATTAACACTGAGTAGTGTGCGTCTTTTGTGTGGTTAGATTAACACTGAGTAGTGTGCGTCTTTTGTGTAGGTAGATTAACACTGAGCAGTGTGCGTCTTTTGTGTAGGTAGATTAACACTGAGTAGTGTGCGTCTTTTGTGTGGGTAGATTAACACTGAGTAGTGTGCGTCTTTTGTGTAGGTAGATTAACACTGAGTAGTGTGCGTCTTTTGTGTGGGTAGATTAACACTGAGTAGTGTGCGTCTTTTGTGTAGGTAGATTAACACTGAGTAGTGTGCGTCTTTTGTGTAGGTAGATTAACACTGAGTAGTGTGCGTCTTTTGTGTAGGTAGATTAACACTGAGTAGTGTGCGTCTTTTGTGTAGGTAGATTAACACTGAGTAGTGTGCGTCTTTTGTGTGGGTAGATTACACTTATTTGTGTAGCGCTCGCTCTTTTATCCTGGTGGATTACAAAGACTTTCTAGCTTACGGCTCTTTAATGTTTTTAGATTTCAATTTTTTAGTTGCTAAGCACTTGTTACGTTCAGATGGATTTTGTAAAGTTCCTTTTGTTAAAAAATTATTTTATTTATTCGGTCTTCTGTAGCTGATGTCGTAAACTTGTACAACGCATGTTCACTTCGCAGAATAATATTAGGTGCTTTTTAGGGGATACGACTCGTATATCCACGCTCTAAGTTCAGCCGCAGCGGCTAGGATGTCTAAAAAAACAGAATTGGAATTCGATTGGCGCTAGCTACATTTTTTTACAACTAAAGCGCCCGCTCATTTAGCTGGGGAGTCAATAAGCCCCACCCTCAGGCCTGCTTATTCGTGTCGGGAACTGGGAAATTCCAACAGAATCCGGTTCCAGCCTGTCCCGCAGCTAGCGTTCTCAATCTTTCCGTCTGTGTTTGATGCGTCTGAAGAGTGATTTTTACTAATGAATTGCCTGCATTTTTCTTCACCTCACCTCCCCCCCCCCCTATTCACTCGTGAATGACTGTTAAAACCGAGTCGCGCCGTGGATTTAGCTAGCTAAATTTGCACTAAGCGCACATTCCGTACATCTGAAGGCTTTGGTTGCCGAGACAGATAATAAATCGTGAAAACAATATCAAATATAATTTTTAAGTCATTTTAATTTATATATTATGGGTTGGGCTGATTTTTTGGCAAGGTAGCAATCCTATAGGAAGATCTGAACTTGACCGATACTCTGGAATGGGCCACCAACTGACACATAGTGAGAGTCGTCTATATCCGGGGTATTAATATGCCAATTGAGAGAAGGAAGCATTAGCCTAGTGACTAGAAAACCTGCCATATGACCGGAAGGTCGTGGATTCGAGCCCTAACTCTATGAGATAATTTTTGCCCTTAAGCAAGGCACTAAATCCCGTATTGCTTCAGTCCAAGCAGCTTCAATCAAATCCAAGCAAGGAGCCCGTAAGATTTTTAGCTCCAGAGAGTTGAAATAGACAAATGAGCAGTCCACAGTTAAGATGCGAAAAATTGTTTCTCCTAGAGCACGACGGTATTCTGCACGTTGACCACCAAACCCGACTCGTGAGATACGTCGGCGTAGCCAAGCACGCCGAGCCGCCTCTCCGGTTGACGTCGACCCACGCGTTGGCGCAGCAGAAAGCCTGACTGCTGAGCGAGCAACACAACATCATCTAGGCTGACTGATGCAACGCTGAAACTCTTTTCCATCGGAAACTGCGTCCAGCGGCAGCGTCATGTCGTCTGGAGTCGGGACCAGCGGCGAAGACGGCTTGGATGGCGTCATCAGTAGTGGCCTATTGCCACGGCTGATAGATAGACACCTACAGATTTTTTTTCGCTGACTCAATCGCGGGGTCGTCTTACCAGACCGGCTACCGGCGTTAGGCCGGTCTAATCAGCTGAATTGCCTGGACCGCAGTGCCGAAATCCGCATACTCGCCGCCTCCAAGCTTGTTGTCCAGGGCAGCCACGAAGGCACCGGTAAATCGACGTCCGGTATCTCGGCGTCCCTGAGTAGGCGGTAGAAGAAACTCGAACAGATAAGTTGATCTCGGTAGCGCAACATCACTTGATTAAGCTGTTCCATCCTCCAAGTAGCGTTCCGGCCGCGCGCATTTTGTGGCCTCCGCTTTCAGTCCTCGAAGGCGTTGCAGCGGCATCTTGTCCAGCCGCTGCGGAAAGCCCTCTAGCGCTCCGGTGTTGCCGTCATGAACAGCGATCGCTCGAACCAACGCGCAACATCATTTAGTTCTCCGTGGATGACCACCATGTCACTTTGCGCCATCTTCTCCTGCGCCGAGAGTTGCTCGAATACGCTCGTAAAACCTGAGCCTCATCGAGTTTGAATGGCAGGGAGTGCACACGAACAGAGCTGGCAAACGTTAAAATACTGTTGAATACCTACATACCAATACCATGCAAATCTCTTCTTACCTTTTTAGGTATTGACCCAACTGTCTGTAAGCCAAATGACTGACCCAAATGTGTCTCAACAGTTCTTATGTTCTAGACAAAAATTTCTGCGGAACTTTTAATGCCTGTGAAAAGCAGCCGAAATTATCCCCAACTGCTATTAGAAATTATATTTACGCTCGTATAATATTGGGTTCTCGGTTCTGTTTTAAAGACGAAAAAATATTTTAAGGTAAATCTCCCAAAGGAAGGACGAGTTCCATAGCCACAAATCTAAACGGAATAGCGGAAATAGCTCGTATTTGTGTCAATTTTACAGCCCTCTGCGGCTGTTAATTCGAATAATTCCTAAAAAATATTACTGGATAGGCTCTTCACGTCGTCATTAAACCAAGACAGTTTCTTGAAGATTTTTTCATAACTCTTTTCGCTTCTCTTTTTGGGAACATCCTATTTCTAGTAAGCACTAACTAAGTACCTCCGACTGCTACATGACGAAAGTCTCCACAGCTCGACTCCAAACCGCCCATCCGCCCGTGCGCGGACAAGAATCTGCTGCTTCTAGATTTCCGAGCATAATCAGCTCAAGCGGCCAAAAATTTTGTTTAAGTTAAAACGGGCGGAGACGTGACGGTATTGGGCGAGAGGCGTCGCTCTGCCTTGCTCCCTTTCTCTCTCCCTTTACCTCTCGCTTTCTTATTTTCGAGGAAATCGCCGTCCTGATTTTATTCCGAGTCTGTCTGTCAATCGTGTCGCAGTTTTTGGCGAGATTTTGCCTCCAAAGCCAGGCCACAGGCAACCCATGTCCAGCTACCAGCTGCAGCGCTCCTGTCTAGCCACGGTGGCCCTGCTCCGTCCGGAGCACCCGTCGACGGCCACCTTCACCGCCGAGCTGCGTCTGTTCCAATCGAGCTCGCTGCAAGCCGGCGACAGAAGCCGAGGCGGCTATCTGTCAATCTGCAGTCTTGAAGAGCAACGACAGCTGAATAGGCAGCCGCTGTGTCGGATGCCGCTGGACTGTCTTGCTGCTGTACCGCTGGGCGGATTGAAGCTCCGCCTGGACTGTCGACGTGGCTCAAGCAGCGGCAGCGACAGAGGCGGAGGCAGCAACGGTGAGCTGCACAACGACTGCGGCTGTTTGATAGTGACATTCCGTCAGGATTCTGAGCGATCGGCCTGGTGTCAGTTGCTGCTGCAGGCTTTAGACGATGCCTGACCTCCCGGATTGGTGGACACTCCCAACTAACCAGTTTTTTTATTAAGAACCCTGGTTGATTAATTCGTCTTTGTCTTCTGTAGTTTTTGCTTTCACGGTTTCGTTTTGCTTATTGAGTAAAAATTGTTTGCTGCGAATTCGTAAAAAAAATCCCGTGAAAAGCGTGCTGAAACAATTTATAAACTTTCGTGCGTTTGATTCTGAGGGGCTGGCTGTCAAACAGACTACCGATTACACTATTTGACCATTTGTTTTCAATAGCGGTGCTTGGGTCAGAAACTATACATAAATAGTTTTGCACCAAGCTACAAAAACTAAGTTTGCACAGGTCAGACTAAAGCAAACCAAGATTTAAAGGTTCCACAAGTACGTACGCCTCAGAGACAAATATTAAAAAAAACTTTCACATGCATTCACAACAGTTACAGTTATTTCTGAAAGTAAAAATAGGAATTCAGTCTAAAAAAGTCAATTTAATGATTGTCCTTTTTGTTGTTTATGTAAAGCAATGATTTTTTGCTGTTAGTTGACTTGTTAGCAGAATATAGTTCGTATTTAAATGTTTGTCAATGTCTGACTGCTTCACTGGTGACCGGTAAATATGCATAATAAATCATTTAAAAAATTTAATGCGGTTAAGTTGCACAATTCATTTCTTTTGTCTGGTAAGAAATCTTGCATTACAAACCAAATATAAAAGAACTAACAAAAACAACTTGCTTTTCTCCTACTTCAAGTAGCCATTTAGGAAACTAATAAAATTCCTACCCTGTGTCGAACCTAAAAATGCTAGATGCAAACATTTTCGATTCCCAAAAACAGATCTGTCAATCATGGACAAGTGTGATTGGAAAAAAAATCATTATGACGCTTATCTTTTCATAGTAGTCTTTTCGATATCTGTATTTAAATATTTGTCAAAGTTGATTTCTCACATCCGGCAAAATTGACAGATTTGATAATCGAGATTGATGAGCCGGGGGAGTTGCAAAGCTCCGAGTCAGTATCCCTGTGACATTTAATTGGTATTTATATATGATGACCCAAGCTAAATACGGGTCAGCAAAGGGAATGAATGAGTCGAAAGAGTCAGATGCTACTGGCCAGCTGGTGAGGGGAGTAGATAGGTGAGATGGAAAGGATATGGAAAGGGAAGAAAAAGGGTAGAGATGTGAGAGTAGAATAGAAAGAGAAAAGATGGGATAAAATCAAGGAATGAAAGAAAAGATTGGGAAGTCGAAATCCTAAGCATGTTGATAAAAAAAGAGAGAAATTGTCAAAAAAATTGCCGTAAAAACGTAAGAATTTTTCTTCAATTTCCTGACCAAACAAGAGACTGAGAGGCTGCTCACTGGCCCGCTGGTCCAGTTTACCCAACATCTGGAGAAATAAGTTGAGCATCTGAAGTCTGCAGACCAATCCACTCGTGGCTTTCCATCACTCATGCAGTAGACTCAAGAGGAAAACTCTACAGCCAGGTGACCATGTGCAGGCAGCTTAACTGTGTCCTCAGAGTGAGCCGCTCTCGTGCCTGTCACTCCAGATGCTTGCTAAACCACCGGGGTTAAACGCTATTGAGGCCGGACTCCCAGTAAAGCTTCTCCAGAACCAGAACTGCACCTAAACAAACTGAAAAAATCTTAATTTATTGTCGACAAACAAATGAGTAAAAAAAACTCGAATGCCCCGAAAATCGCCAGATTTGAATGCCTACGTAACGAGGAAACTTTGAGCACGATTGTTCCCCACCGACTCCCCACGCCGCTATCCCCAACAACAGCCTGCGCTCCCGACTTTGGTTCTACCCAAATCTTGCTTTACTCCAATCTGTTTGCTTTATCCTTACCAGGCTACCCCGCCGACCCCCGGCGCGTATCCCCCCTGCGCTGTCTCTCTCTCCCCCTCGACTTCTCTTCCAATGCCGCGGAGTCCAAACTCGTTCAGTAATGGCCTGATTTTCCGTTGAGCAGTTAGTCCTGGGACTAGGAGGCACCAGGCCCTGTGTTGCCACTACCCGATCTTTCAGTCTTTTTCCTCTCTTCCCCTCTCCCTAAACCAGCCCCCCTCCTACCCTAGTCCCTAATTTTGGCTCGCCCTTGGCGTTTAATTTGCCCGCATACATATTCGCACTCATTGCCGCCCGCCTAAGCTGGCGCAGCGCTGCGAAGCCGCTCTGCTCATCTTCCGTTGAAGGCAAGTGTCGAATTGCTGACTCGCTTCATTCGATTCTCCCTTTCTTGTCTGTTGCCCTGATATCTCTGCGAATCTGCATCTCTTACCCCAGCCTCGCTCCTTATCCAGCTAAATGGCCATGAAAAGGCGGCACCCGGACATGGGCCTTGGCTACTCCGCATCTCAGTTGGGCTTTTCTACTCAAACAGGACATCCGCTTCGGCTGCCGGAACTTGCTGCGATGGTGAGGCTGGTATCTACCTATCTATCTATCTACCTATCTATCTATCTATCTATCTACCTATCTATCTATCTATCTATCTACCTATCTATCTATCTATCTATCTACCTATATATCTATCTACCTATCTATCTATCTATCTATCTATCTACCTATCTATCTATCTATCTATCTATCTATCTATCTATCTATCTATCTACCTATCTACCTATATATCTATCTACCTATCTATCTATCTATCTATCTATCTACCTATCTATCTATCTATCTATCTATCTATCTATCTATCTATCTATCTACCTATCTATCTATCTATCTACCTACCTATCTATCTAATTATCTATCTATCTATCTATCTATCTATCTATCTATCTATCTATCTATCTATCTATCTATCTATCTACCTATCTACCTATCTATCTATCTAACTATCTATCTATCTATCTATCTATCTATCTATCTATCTACCTATCTATCTATCTAACTATCTATCTATCTATCTATCTATCTATCTATCTATCTATCTATCTATCTATCTATCTATCTATCTATCTATCTATCTATCTATCTATCTCTCCATCATATTTTTAATTAGTTCATGCATTCTATTTACCCAGCCCTGCTTAGTAAACAGTAAGCAGTTGCAATTTACTGCTTACGCAAAAGCCTGTCAGGTCAACACACAATGCAGCAGCAGCCCCAGTCTTATGCTAATGTTTACCCAGTTAGCTGAGCATCACTCAGAATTAATATCCGGGCAAGGGCGGAGAATCTTGCCGGTACAGCAAGCAGAAATTCTTTTTTTCATGCGCAGCTCAGACGATCAGAGGTTGCTACAAATTGATTTCGCCCAGGAATCTTCTCAGTAGAATGCGGAAGTGAACTTAGCCGTGTCACTTTTACATTTTAGAAAAAAATTTCTCGTTTCTGTTCTTAAACCTTGGGAATTGGGCCTTTTACTTCTGGTCTTAGAAGCTTCAATATGGCCTTTTTTAGCGTTTGTAAAAATATATTTTATAACTAAAGCTTGAACAAAAGCCTTAAAAGATCAGTTTAAGTGAAAACTCTGCAATTTTAATTGAGGCGCTTAATAGTACGCGCAGGTAGCCAAATCATCTTCCTAAACACCTCTTTTTAGAACAATTTTTAGAACAATCGCGTTTCCTAGAACGCCTTTTCTAGAACCCTCTTTGCTAGAACCTTCTTTCCTAGAGCCTTCTTTCCTAGAAACCTCTCCTAGAAACCTCTTTTCTAGAACCCTATTTTATAGAAACCTCTTTCCTAGAAACCTCTTTCCTAGAAACCTCTTTCCTAGAAACCTCTTTCCCGAAACCCTTTTTCCTAAAACTCACTCTAGAACTCTTAAACTTTTTGCTCTAGATTTGTTGTCGGTTCCAGAAATCCTTAGACGCGACCTCTTTACCAATAGTTCTTAAAACAACTCATAATTCTGAGTCATGATATCTAAAATAATTTCAAACATATTGGGATTCTAACGCAGAAATATTTTCTAAAAAAAACATTGCAGGCCGCTCAGGAAACAAAGTCCAACGCTCGAGGCCACAGCACCAATCTGTACCTCCGCGGCCTGCTGCCAACTGACACAGACGAGTCCATACGCCGTCTGGTGTCCGACTGCTGCACAGAGAGCCTGTGTGACAGAATCAACTCCACCAAAGCTGTGATGGACGAGCGGACAGGCCTGTGCAAAGGTTCGAAACTGAGACTGACTGACTGACTGACTGACTGACTGACTGACTGACTGACTGACTGACTGACTGACTGACTGACTGACTGACTGACTGACTGACTGACTGACGGGCTGACTGACAGGGTGAGTGACTGACTGACTGACAGCGTGAGTGACTGACTGACTGACTGACTGACTGACTGACTGACTGACTAAATTAAAAGTAGCAATCAGATATCGTTTATTGCATTTAACTGTAGCTAAAAAATCATTTTAGCTACCTACTAAAGCCAAAAAATCCTCTCAATTGAATACGCCTCAAAGCTCGATCCCGATCCTTCTCGATCAAGAAAAATAATATCTTTTTTCCGTTGCCAAAATCCAGCCGAAGACGAGCGCATGGTTCTCTCTCCCGCCTCTCTCACTCTGTTGAAACACTAGCTCTTGCCGGTTTTTTCCCGTGCCTGTCCGGTATCTAGGGCCAGCCGACGTTCAGACGCTCGAAGACTCAATCCTTATCCGGACCGCCTTTTTCTCGTAATCAGGCCAACCCAGCCGCGCCAGGGGGCTTGTCAGCCTCGGAGCGCCTTTCTTTCATTTTCACTCGATTTTTTTTGCCGCCTAGTTGTGTTTTATGGAATTGCCAAGTCGATTGCACCTTCTTGAGCAGCCAAGACTGCGGGGGAGTTTTGGGGATTCGTTGACTAGCTGGGCCCGTTTCTGATCCCAGTTACTGGACTCTGGCGTTGAAAGCTCAAAGAGGGAGAATAATAAGTATATGGCTGTCAGTGTATTCCCATTAGAGGTAGAGAAATAGAAGCAATTGGCCTCGAATGCGTAAGCTATATCCATTCCATTGTTTAGTGTGACAGCTTTGTCGGATATTAACTATTGAACGGAAATAGCAGGTTAACTTTTGTCAAACAGAAGGGTTCTTACAAATCCATAGCTGTTTTTTTCATTAAATGAGATTTTGTGTCTGTAAAGGGGACTCTTTCGTCGTTTACGGGTTCGATAGATATAAGATAGATAGAGAGATGAATAGATAGATAGATAGTTAGATAGATAGATTGATAGACAGATAGATTGATTGATTGATTGATTCAATGATTGGTTGATTGATTCAATAATTGATTGATTGATTTAATTCAATTATTGATAGATTAATTAATATATTGATATTGACAATATAGTTGAATAAAAATTTCAGGCTTTGGATTCGTTGATTTCCTCGAGCAGAGCCAAGCGGCTGAGGCCATGGAGGCAATTCTGAAAGCAGCGCCCAGATCCGGCCGCCTGCAGGTCAGCTTTGCCCGGGTAAGACACTTTCGCTACATATCGGCAGTCACTAGGTACGTCCATTGGGGATAATGCATAGCGAGTGGCAATTCGGAGTCCCCAATTTTCCAAGTAATAAAAGTTGCTCAAACGTTCAAATGCCTGTTTCGATCGTTCAATTAATTAATATTTATGGAAAAATTTTCGACGCATTGCCTCACTGCGTTGGTGACAATCTCCCTCCTACATGTATTTAAATTTATATTTTTATGCTTCGAGCTGATTTCAGAACGGCCTTCCCCTCTATCCCAAAAGCGATTTAGCAGTTTTTATTTTCCCAAATGACCGCTGCAGCGGCAGATTTTGATGGTTTGTATGAGAAGGCATAGTAGAGTTGAAATTGGGATTCATAGCTTACTATTTTATGTAAGTCAATCAAATATGTCAATATTTGTTTTAAAATTTTTTGCTTCTGTTATCTGTAAAAAATGTTTTCTTCCAACGGAAATTCAAACGAAAACCCTCACCCACTATTTTGCAGGCAAAAGAGGTAAACAATAATTTTTAACAAAAAATCCTGTAATATTTTCCCAATAATGGTTATTTTTGCTTCAGCTTTTTAATAATTAAAAGCATTATAACTAATGATGTCGGGAAATTTTATTGATTATCACGCTGTTTCCTAATTTGATGCTTTAATTAATTATTATTCCGTTTGTAGTAAAAACTTTATTAACTTATTAATTTATTGGTAGATTTTTGCAAAAAAAAATTGCACGCACTTTCTTTATTTCATTTCTTCTGGTTGCATGACCGTCCTTCAGTTAGCACAACGAAGCAAAAATATTTTTTTAGAAAAATTTTTATGAAGTGTGCCAGAGCTGATTTTTTTGTAGGAGGTTGTGCCACTGCTGAATTGAATGTGCCAGGTGCTTTTGAAGTAAATGTGATTGATTACAGTGATTTATATAGGTTTTAATTGCTCGATTTTTGTGCTAGATTTTGTGCTAGTAGATTGTGGCCTCATTATTAGTGTGCCACGTTTCTTGTGCGTGTTTTCCTGAATATAAGATAATTGTCTCGAGCTTTAATTCTATTAACACAAAATTAATACAACACCTTTACCGCAGGTCAGTTTTCTTTGTTATACTTTTTATATTTTTTTCCGCGCGCCAAATTAAATATCACGTGGCATACCGTGTCATAAAGTAATTATAATATCATTGCATTAGAAAAAGTCTGTCTTGAGCTAAACAGTGACGAATCAAATTCAATTCGTGCTATACAGGCATCTACTCTACATGAGTTAATGTAACGAAGCAAAATAATTATGAAATGAAATTTAGATATAAAACATTAGCATTGCAGAAGCATATGCTTTGTTCTATTTACAAAATACAAAATACAAAATATACAAATATACAAAATACAAAAATATACAAAAAATGTATATTCATGCACACCCTGCTTTATTATGTAATTCAGTATTTCTAAAAGATAGCTCAAGACAGACTTTTTCTAATGCAATGATATTATAATTACTTTATGACACGGTATGCCACGTGATATTTAATTTGGCGCGCGGAAAAAAATATAAAAAGTATAACAAAGAAAACTGACCTGCGGTAAAGGTGTTGTATTAATTTTGTGTTAATAGAATTAAAGCTCGAGACAATTATCTTATATTCAGGAAAACACGCACAAGAAACGTGGCACACTAATAATGAGGCCACAATCTACTAGCACAAAATCTAGCACAAAAATCGAGCAATTAAAACCTATATAAATCACTGTAATCAATCACATTTACTTCAAAAGCACCTGGCACATTCAATTCAGCAGTGGCACAACCTCCTACAAAAAAATCAGCTCTGGCACACTTCATAAAAATTTTTCTAAAAAAATATTTTTGCTTCGTTGTGCTAACTGAAGGACGGTGGTTGCATGCAGTTTATCGACAAATTTTAATTTTTTTACGGAATTAACTAATATTGTCTGCATTGATTTTTATTTTTTGTTGTTATTAATCCTAGCTTTTTTATTTATAACGATTGTAATAGTTATTTTCATCTAATCTGTAAGCATTGCTTTATACGATATTGATGTAAAATTTTGTCATATGCCTTACTTTTTTAATTCCATGAATTTGGATTTACTTAGTCTAAAATCTTTACTTTAAGTAGCAGTGACAGTAATTTTATACTTAAATAGGGGAAAACCATTTTTACTAGAATAATCATTCATAAAACGATTTTATTACAAAAAACTTTTTTGAATTCGATTTTTCAGTTTCCTGCAGCAGATATAGGGGCTGTCGACAGAGGTAAAAAAACCAACTTGAGAAAGACACGCTAAGCCAAAAACTTAATTTAGGTTCAATAAACATGACTCAATGTAATAAAATGTACACTTTTGTGTAATAATTCGTTTATTTAGTTTGAATAATCTTGAGTAATCAATGATTTTTATTCCTCGGTTGAATACTTCAAGAATAAATCCAAAAAAGCTACATTTTCGCACATAAATTATGTAATTAAATGTTATTATAATGATGAGTATACGAAATTCTTACCGAGCAGTTCATACCACAAAATCATGTTTACCGAACTTGCTATTGCGGTTTTTATTCTCATTTTTAATTCCGTAAAATTATCAGCACTCTAATGGTATAAATCGTCATAACTACTGAATAATTATTATCAGTTTACCATTTTAAAATTAAATGCATTTACACTAACACTAACTCGTCACACGAAATAAGCAAAATGAAAAAATTATGTTTCCTCATTCCGTAAATTAGATCAGTTTGATTTTTAAAAAGCTACTGAATTTTTTTGCGTATATGCTGTAAGTTAAGGAAATGGTGGGCTAACAAAATACTTGCTTACCTATTTTCTACGGAATTTTCACAACTATTTCGTACTGAAAATTTTGATATAAAGGGAAAAATTGTTCACATTTTCATTTACTTTTTTATAGATAATTGCAAAAAAAGACAATTAACATCCATGTTCTATCATCTACCAGGAAACTGAGAAAGACCCAACCAACGTGTACATCAAGAATCTGCCCACTAGGCCCGAGTGCAACGAAGAATGGCTCGGACGCGGCGTTGGCGAAGAGCTTCAAAGAGCCGGCGTTGTGGCTGGCCGAATCGTCTCCTGCCGGGTGATGCGGATCTGCCTGGACGCGACGCCTCCTACTGCCGGTGTCAATAATGATGCTGGAACTACGCTGTTGCAGAACGCATCCGGTGCTACAGGCGCCGGTTTCATTAGATTTGAGACGGAGCGCGACGCTCTGGCTGCTGTGGCGCACATCAATAGGCATGGTGTCGCTTTGGCGCAGCGACTTGGCGCCGCCAGGCCGCTGGAGGCGAAACTGGCCGACAAAACTAATCAGCGAAGGCGACAGCGGGCGGCCGAGGCTGCTGCTGCTGCGGCGGCGGCTGCGGCTGCTGCGGCGGCCGCTGCGGCTGTAGCGACAGCTGGAGTGTCGCCAAATCAGTCAGGAGCGTCCGTCGCAGTCGGCCTGAATCAGTCGAATTCGTTTCAGACTTTGCTGCCCACTGCAGTTCAGCAGCAGCCAGCTCTGCAGCCATCGGCACTTGCCAGTTTGCTGTACAACCAGCAGCTGCTGGTGCAGGCCAGCAAGCATCAGACTTGCGCAGTGCTGCCGACAGCTAACTATGCTCTGACAGCGTCTGGCCTGCTGTCTGCCAGCACCGCTGCTAGCTTGGTAACAAGGGGTAGCCGGTTTGATTTTTTTAAACATTTTTAAGAAGCAGAAGAGAATTTTCTGAACCATGCGACATCAATTTTCAGCGCTGCAGTAACCCGTGGAGTACAATCCAAGGTTTCTACGATCCAAGTGCCGCCGTGATGTACCCGGCATCGGCATCTGTCGCCCAGCTTCCATCAGCGTCGCCGCATCAGCCGCATGCGCTGTACTTGCAGCAGCAGCAGCAGCAGCAGCAGCAGCAGTTCGCCGATGCGAACGTTGGCCTGGCATCGTTCTATAATCAGCCGCAGCAGCCGCAGTCGCACCTGATCGCCGCAGCGGACCCTGCAGCATCGGCTCATCAAGCTGCATTACAAGCGGCCACAGCCGCCAGCTTCTATCAGCAGCAATTGTTGGCTGCAGCTTCCGCCACCACCATTGATCATCAGCAGATGTCTTGATTGAACTGAATCATAGAAACTGGTGTAACTTAAACTACTTTGGCGATCGAGTTGGTTGTCCCAAAACTTTTTCCACACGTCAATATTGTTGAGTCTCTATACAATGTTTGATTGATTGATCGTTAACATCGATAGGTTTAATTTTTTTCTAGTTACATTCATTGCTTCTAACTAAATGAGCTCATACATGTGAATGAGTCTACCCGCAGCTTTAATCGTTTCAGCACCTACCTAATACTCTGTCAACCGTTTCAATCGTAATATTATTCTCGACATTGTGAACTTATAAATCCAAATGAAACATTTAGATTTTGAAGCAATTGCTGTGGCCAATGTGGCGCCCAAATTAATCTAATTATTATTCCCACAAACATAAAATTTTCCTGCTAAATCTTTGCATTATAAGCTTGAATAATAGTAAAACCACTAGCAATTACGAATAGTATACGTTAACCTTCCTCTTTACTCTTACGAGTACAAACGCTATTGATCGCAGCCACTTTTGAGTAGTCTTTATAATTATCCAAAATTTTGTTAACGAGGGTGACAATTAATATCCACATTGCTTTTTCCATCCATGGAGAAATCCATAATTCCACATTTGCCCTCCGAAATGAGCAATTTGAACATTTAAAACAAAAAATTACGTTGTCAGACTCAAAAAGCAGCGTCACGGGGCGCGCTTCAGGGGGCCTGGGAGCGAACGAAGGTGATCAGCCAGCTGGAGTCGCCAACGGCGCATTAGATCTTTTGGACTCAACAGGCCGGCGCTGCGATAAAATGCTGCATTTGACACCCGCTCGTAGCTGATCTTGAAGGCGGCGCGCAGCTAGTCGAGCTAGTCTTTCGCCGTACGAAACAACGCCACCTTCTTACGGTCTGGCAGAGACTCGGACTGCAGGACTGAACGCAAGGCAGCCCAGTCAAGTCCTGGGTGACGTCGCCGGTCTTAACGAGCGCCAGGGACCATTTAGAAGTAGCTACCGGTAAATCTCAAACTTTATGCACGGGATTCGATAAAATGATTCGTGTCGACCTTTGGCACATTGACAGCTCGCAGACCTTAGCCTCGAAGACCAGCCCAGGGTATAGCTGATTTTAAGAGTGTGTGGCGAACGGCAAAGTAGTATGGGAAAAAAATACAGAGACAGCCTCGGAGATGACCAAGGTAAAAGAATCGCGATCTACGCTCGCATAGACCGCATAAATATACTGTACAGTATACAAGTCTAGCTGTCATGTAGGATAGATGCTCACTCTGTAGTAAACCAGCGCATCACTCCACCTCATCACTTATAACAAAGGCCACAGCTTTTTGTAATTGATCGGAAGCTCAGCAGCTCGTCGTTTGTCTGCTTTTCTTTCTTTCTTTTCTGATTGGGGGATTCTCTGTCTGCGCGGGAGATTTTTTAACCTAAAGATTTTCCTTCTATGGGTACTTTTCGGTCTGTTTAGGGCAGGGGTCCCCAACCTGCTGCCCGGAAGCCCTTTTTGTGTGGCCCGCGGCACATTCCAGTAGTTTGCATTACATGCGGCCCGCTGAGTCTATCACTGGATTTCACTGCGGCCCCCGAAAACGTTAAAGTTTTTAAATGTAAAAACCGGCGGACAAATTTGGTGGCCGGATCAAAGTAAGTCGCAAAATCGAGGGAAAAAGGGGGTAAGGCGGTTCTTTCTATTTCTTTCTATTTAAAAGATTTTCTAAATGTACGGAAGTATTTTATGCTTCTCGGGAGACTTTAATTTTGCTTCAGAGTTTTTCTAGATGCTTAGGGACATTTCTGTTGAGTACAAGGTTATTTAAAATGTCTGTCTGCGCCCCCCCCCCCTTGGGGGGCACCTAAGAGCTAGTAAAAATACTAGATATCCTGTCTGTCTCCCTCACGGGTCGCTTTCGCTATCTCGAAATTTCACTTCCTCTAAAATCTAGCAATCTAGCGGCTATTTGAGTTTTCTAGGAAGTGAAGTTTCGAGATAGTGATTTTCGAGATAGGGAAAGACGGGTACTTTTGGAGGAACTGAAATTTCGGGATAGCTGATACCCCCGCCCCCGTCTACCCCTCCAGTCCAGTTTTTGTAGTGAGTAACAAGCCTGGGCCAAGGGCCCAAGCTCTGCAGAGACCTTGCACTTGACCAAGGGACCAAACAAATAATAGCAAGCAGAACTGCGGCCCTGAAAAACTCAGTTAAGGCTCTTGTGATTCTGTGGATAGGAGTATTTTTAAGTAGTTATCTAGCAAAAATATTATGTATTTGGTTTCGCCAACTCGTATAATATAACTAAGAGTTTGCGAGGCAAAATACTCGAGTCTTTAACTGAACTCGGGCCCTCTGCCCCCCCACTCCAATATTTTTTCGAGGGGGCCATGGCCCCCTTGGCCCCCCCCCCTGGATCCGCGCCAGCAAACATGCACAACAGGAGGTTCACAGGCAAATCGCTTAAATTATGAGCAATGTGGACGGGGCCAGGGAAGTGCCAACCTTAAAAGCCCACTTGCACAAGAACAGCTGGTGAGGGCTGATCACTAAAGCCGATGCAAGTAGAGGGAAAGGTAGGATGAATTTTCGAGGATAATTCATTATTCATTTCTTTTACCATTGAAGAAATTTTTTTGCACAGCTATTTTTAATAGACCAATTTAAATAGTATTTAAATACATCAATTTTGTCAGCTAAGCTTAAATTGTGCATAAAAATTTGTTAAAACGATCAACTATCGAAGAATTCTCAGCTCAAATTTAATTCACCGTGAAATTTTTTCTTTCAGACGAAATGTCTGTGCTAAAAAAGCAATTCAGTCATCAAGAAAAGGAATTTGAATAACTTGTAATTTTATTCCAATCCTATTGCATTGAAAAAAGCTTCAAAAGTTGTATTTTTAGCTATTCATAACTGATAATTGATAAATTCATGCTATAATTATGATCATTATCATTTGATTGACAGAAGATATTTATATATTATAGCTTCCAATTGCTTTAAAAAAGGATTTATGTCTAAACAGTAACATACAGCATTATTGGTCTAGCAGTGTTTATGACTGCCAGCTTAATAGTTGGTAGCATCAGTTGATAGGTACCAGCTACAAGCTACATAGGCAGGGCCTAGGTTTATTTTTTGTGCTATAGGGATGTAGGGAAGAATCACATCCTGAAATTTGATATAGGATGGGATTTTGCATCCTGATTTTTTTAATTCTTCATAATAAAATGCCTCTAAAATAAGATTTTTGAAAAATTGCATCCTAAACCCTGAAATCGCATCCTAAAATGAAGAACATGATGCAATTTCGTATCCTGTGCCAAGCAAAAAAATAAACCCAGGGCAGGGCTAGTCTTGATATCATTCAGCTAATACTATTCAAAGAAAAACTACTAAAATTATGTAATGCAATGTACATGAAAATATTTTTTGCATATTTTTGAATTTTATCATTTATACTTGAATCACATACTAGGACTAGTGTCTGCAATTAATAGCTTTGCAAATGCACAAGAAAATAAAAAACTTGTTGATTTGCATTAATTTGTAATCATAGTACAATTTTATAATTGTGCAAAATTTGAGTAGCTCTCAAATAGTTAAACATGTTTATTTTGAGAATGTCTTATTTAAGATACATTGACAAGGACATTGCTTTTATATTAATTAGGTATTATTAATTTGTGACTTTTAATTACACTTTATTTCTTGAAAATTAAAAAGTTATCAACTAAAGGCAACAAAAAATGTATAATTTTTGTTAATATAGCATTGTACTATAAAGCAGTCATATTACTTAAAAATAAATTTCCTACTTATTTAATGTATTTTAAACCTAGAAATATACTTTATAATTTATAATTTTTGCCTATATGTAGTTTACAAACTTGCATTAAAATGTGTCTATAGGAAATCTATCTTGCATGCAATTATGAGGGGTAATTAAAAAGTTCTGCAACCATTCTACCTAGCATCAATATTACTGGACTGATCATACTTAAAACTGATACAATATAAAAAATTTAGTATTTTATAATTTTCTCAAACTTCAAGTCATTTCATCAATCCATTCCAACTTGGCTGACAGTTTACAATAAGCAGTTTTAAGCTTTTGCATTAAACTGGTAAAGTTAGCTTTTACTTTAGAATATTTTGTCAGGCAGCATAGCTATAGATCTTATGATATGCACATGGATTTTGTCAGTTTTTTGCCAATTCTGCCTTGTCATTTGACACCATTGCTAGGCCCATGTGTTATTAAGTTTTAATGACAAGTGAATGTGTGGCCAAACCTTGACATCCATGACCAAGACATCCATTTATAATTATTCACACTCTTCTACTTTCAGGGAAATATGGCAGTGGAAAATCTTCCTTAGCAAGTTATTGGGGACTGCTAAATGCTTAAGTAAAGTTTCTTGCCAATGCTTCTGTAGGGGGGCATGAAGGGGCATAACACCAGTTGCTTCAAATGCTGCTCCTCATATAGCAAGGAAGGCTGGAATGCTTATGGAGCAAAAAAGGGTTCACCTGGTTCTACATCCCCTTTACTGGCTGGCATTGACCCTGCATATGAATCCATTGTATTCTCAAAACTGAAAGCTGCTACTTCTGGAGACCTTTTTATGAGCGCTCAAGAACTGAGTTAAGTGCTCAAATCAGAGTTGCGGACACTGCTTGCAATCTATTATCATAGCTACTTTCAGATGTGTTAAAAGCAACGGAAGTGGTGCATAGAAGCTGATGGGAGATAGCTTGAGGGAATGTTATGCTGATTGTGCATACATGCGCAACCTCCTGAATCTTACCCGGCCAGTGCGACATTGTTTGTGACAAAAAGTGCGACGTTGTTCAGTGTAAGTGCGACATAGCTCGTCAGTGGAAAAATTTGCGACTTAGTTGGGCAAAAATTTGGAAGAACAAAAAAAAAGGGTCCCGCGTACCATTTTTGTCTGAATCTTCCCAATTCTTCTCCATTTTGCGACTTACCCCCTCGTTTTTCACCAATTTTGCGACATACATCGGCGATTTTGTGACATACATCGGCGATTTTGTGACATACATCGGCGATTTTGCGACGTCCCTTGCTTGGCAGGCCTGTCACCCGGCCGATTCGGCCGGGTGTTGCGCATGTATGTGATTGTGTGTAGCATTTTTCTTCAAGTCACATTATTAGCTCACTTGCAGAACTTTTTGATCACCCCTCGTGTCTAGGAACATAACGATTAATACTAAAATTGTTTATTTGATGTTGTTACAGATCTTTGTTTAAGTCATGGATATTGACAGTGGCAACCAGGCAGTGAGCTCAAAATCGCCCAGCACACAAGCGGCATCGAACCCCGGCTCAGCTAGCAAACCATTCGTTTTAAAGAAATGGAATTTAGTTGCCATGTGGAGTTGGGATGTACAGTGCGACACCTGCGCTATTTGCCGCATTCAAGTGAGCGATTTGGCTGTGAAATATTAGATTGGGCTGCTTAAAATTCAAATAAGCATTTTGCTAATATAATTTCCACGCAGGTGATGGACGCCTGCTCTAGATGCCAGACGGAGAACAATTCGGATTCTTGCGTTGTAGTCTGGGGCAACTGCAGTCATTCGTTTCATAATTGCTGCATGTCGCTCTGGGTTAAGAAGAATAATAGATGCCCGCTCTGTCAGAAGGACTGGATTGTTGAGAAAATTGGACGCTAAATTGGCGGGTTTTTTCTAATGTGTTTAACAATGCTGCATGGAATTTGTTTATTGAATGATTTAGTAACCATGGGAGTCTTTTGTCCTTATTTCTTTAAAAAAATTTAAATTTATATTCAGCCTGTTAAGAAGATTACCTATCTCTATTGTGTGTGTACTAACAATCTTAAACAATTTATCTAAATACCTTTGACTTGTCCCTTTGTATATAGTACTAATGTTTCTGTAATATTTATAATAAATTAATGACACTTATCCCCTGAAAAGTCTCTATGGGCTTGCAAATTGTCGGTTGTTGTGCTAATTTGTTTAACAAAATCATCTTTATTTAGTAAAAGTACCATAGTTTTTTGTTTCAACTCAGCAGACTTTTATTCGGATAGGGATTCCTTATGGTGAGTGCTAGATAAAATGTGATCTCCCTAATATACGTCTTCTATAGACGGGAAGTCCCCATCGGCTAGTCTTGAATGAAAGGGGATTACCTCAGAGTTTTGTCTTCAATCAGAAGGAGATTCCCCTAGGATTAATCTTAAATCAGAAAGGAATTCCCCTATGGTTAATCTTGAATCAGGAGATTCCCCTAGTGTCTTGTCTTCATTCAGAAGGGGATTCCCCTAGGGTTTTGTCTTCATTCAGAAAGGGATTCCCCCGGGTTAATCTAAAATAAGAAGGGGATTTCTTAGGGTTAATCTTAAATCAGGAGATTCCCCTAAGGTTTTGTCTTAATTCAGAAAGGGATTCCCCCGGGTTAATCTAAAATAAGAAGGGGATTTCTTAGGGTTAATCTTAAATCAGGAGATTCCCCTAAGGTTTTGTCTTAATTCAGAAGGGGATTCCCCTAGGGTTTTGTCTTCAATCAGAAAGGGATTCCCTTACGGCTATTCTTAAATCGGGAGTGTCTTTTTTCCAGAATTAATCTTGTAAAAAGTGAAATTCCTCTTCAGTTAATCCTTGATAGTAGGGCATTCCTCTACTTAAAAGTAAGTGGATTCCCTTGTTAAATTGCAAAAAAATGTATCCGCTCATTAAAACGTTTATAATTCAGATGTCCCAACGCAAGCAGCAATACTTTGCTAAAGCACGCGACAGTGGAGGCGACAGAAGCGGCGGCAGTAGCAGTACGAGCATGCTAAGTTATCCAAGCCAGTCGTTGCAGGAGGCTGCAGAAATGTTCCGTCAATCTTGGCTGCAAAGCGCCAGCCGGCAGGGCAGTTGGGCGCATCGGGTGCACACTATGCACCTGTCGAAACCGCCTAAAATACGAGTGATTAATCAGTTGCCTAATCCTCACGACTCACCAATGCAGCCGGGAAGCACTAGAGGAGCGTCGGTTGAATTTAGCCAATCAGTAGAGACTTTACAGGGCGTTAAAGTCGCCCAGCCGCAGTCATCTACAGGATTATGTCAATTAGATTCCAGCCAATCACAGAGCAGCAAAGAAATATGCGATTACAGCGCCAACCAATCGCAGCCTTCCACAAAATTCAACCAATCAGAGTCGAGCCAATCACAGAGCAGTAAAGAGTTTTGTAATGTCGGCCCCAGCCAATCGCAGCCTTCCGCAACATTGAACCAATCTGATTTAAGCCAATTACACAGCAGCAAAGAATCATATAATTTCTCCACCAGCCAATCGCAGCCTTCCACAACAATAAACCAAACTGATTTCAGCCAATCACAGAGCAGCAAAGACTTTTGTAATTTCGATGCCAGCCAATCGCAGCCTTTCATAGCATCTAACCAATCTAATTCTGGACAATCAGATTTAAGCAAAGAATTACGTCAATCTAGTAGCAAACAGTTGAAGAATTTTAGTCAAGAAGAAAAATCTACTATTCAACCCAACGATCCCATGAAACGATCAACTTATTCAACAGAAGCAAATATTGCCTCCAAAAAGCCTCGTATTCAAGAGGAACTTGCACTGTCTGACGCCAACTCGCTAGCCGATGAAGCATTACCCTCTCAGAATCTGTTTCAATGCGACGTGTGCTCTCTGTGCCGCGTAAGCTCCCAAGAAATGCGCCTGCACCTCACTGCCAGCGGTCACACTAGCGCTAGCGAATGCCTACGACAACCAGACGTGGCCACTGTTCAGTCGGTGTTGTCGCCCAGGTGCATCAGGCGGCCGTCGGATGGCCAGGGCGATAACAACGCCGATTTAGAGGTGCTGTGTCCGGACTGCGCGCTGCCTATTGGCTGCAGATTTGCTTGCGGTCTTCATTATAGTCTTGAGCATCGAACCGGAAGGTACACTCGGAAAGCAGTAATTTTTTCTGTCAAGTTATCACTTTATAATATGCATTTTAATGTGATCGGGGATGTCTACTTCAAAAATTACATCTAAAGTTCGTCTTATATATAGCACAACTAAAAGCGTCCTGAAGCTTATTTAAGAATCATTCTGAGTGAATTCCAAAAGGATCTATAAATCACATCCTAACTTCGCCCTAAGTGGCACCCTAAAAGTCACATCGCCTGACCAGTCCATGGCACGGCTCCAACTAGCTGCGCGGCGCATCCGAGGGCTGTGTACAGCTGCTCAGTCCTGACGGTCTGGAGGAGTCGCAGCACCCAAGCTCCCAAAATCTACCCAGCTCAAACTGGTACCCGATTCTCATCTGAGTAGACTGAAGCAATGCGGGATTAGATTAAGTGCCTTGCTCAAGGGCACGAAGTTGTCTCTTAGAGCTGGGACTCGAACCCACGACCTACCGGCAATAAATAAGACATGCCCTACATGGGTTAACAAGTAGATTCTATTTTTAGAATCAAATAGAAGCCCAGAATCGATCCTCTAAAAGAGCTAAATCTGCAGGAGGGCTGTAGGCACTTTGACGCTTAAAGCGACATCGTCCCACAACCAGGGACTGGGCATGTCTGTCCATTGCGCTGACTCCTGAAGCGCGTTCAGTCACACTAAATTAAATACGTTATGCAGGCATAGACACACACACAGGCACGCACTCACATAGGGTGTACAAGTGGCGGTTCAAGGAATGTACACTCTCTATGCCTTCGGGGGTTGCCCTCATGGGCGTAAATTGCACAACTGGCCCATAGCCCAACCAATTCGTGCACAAGGCCCCAAATAAATGTGACCCTGCACACGAAACCGCGCTAGGGAAAATAAACAACCTACAACGCGGAGTCGAACCTGAACCAGTGGCACACAAGGCAGACGCGCTAGACCGCCGAACCACTCGCCCCCCAATATTGATCCCCATTCATACTTAACGGTTCCACCACCCCAACTCCCCGGCACCCTGCAGAGAGATGTGGGCCGCTCGTCCAATAGTTCACCGCCGCCGCCTTGTCATAGGCACCAGCCAGCACGTCTGTCGAGGCCCAGCCTGCACAGGCAGCAGCAGCGGCAGTCGTTCATCAGGCGCGCATTTTGCCAGCGCATCGAAGCTGCACAAGCACTGGCACGAGAATCCGACTTGTTGTCCAGTGTCGGACGCATTGGCTAATCTGGCCCCGATGAGACTACTCATGACAGTAGCCTGTCCGGCTTGTCAGCGCATATTTCTTAGCCGTATTGAATCCGGCACCGATCGATGCCTAGCCGACGCTGTTGGACCGTTTGTGGCCGCCAGATCGCATCTAATTGAACGGCATCCGACGCATCCGGCGCCGGCTAATCTCTGCGTGACCTTAATTGACCTTGCCGGCGGGCGCGTCTCCCAGGTGCCGCCGGTGGTATTCAATCGCAACAAGTTGACTGTTGACGCCAGAGACTGGAGTATCCGATTGGCTCGCCAACTGGTGGCCTGTTTGAGACGCCTGATCAACAGCCGGCGCTCGCCGACGTTGAGACGATTGCGTCGGCATATTCGCGCTTTGAGAAATTGTCGACAGGGAGCTGCTGGTGTCAATTATTATGGAAACGATAATGCAGATGTAGACTTGGATGAGACTGATAGTGCAGAAGCCGAGGTTGAGCTTTCGAGCGATTCGTTGTTTGCTTAGTCTCTATAGGCTGAAACTTGTCATTTGTTTACTTTACGCGCTTATATTGATCCCTAGCTTGTTCCACAATATACAACACTAACTGAGTTGATTTATGTTACTGAGAAAACTAGATGCCCTTGTTAATTGCTCAGATATCCACGTAATTATTTAATTATAGAACGCCCTATATTCCAAGTCACTCCTTACGTTCAACTCGCTCAGTCCACATCAATTACGTTAAAATCATTACTCGCTGCTCACTACTAGACAACCTCCTACTTCCCTTGGCGTCCATTTTAATCTTAAACCCCTTCACTTAAACATTGACTCGTAACTCTAGACTAGACACCTACCTCACCCCACTAGACACCCACCTCACTCCAAAACACACCACCTCACTCCACTAGACACCCACCTCACTACGAAACACACACCACCTCACTCCACTAGACACGCACCTCACTACAAAACACACACCACCTCACTCCACTAGACACCCACCTCACTCCGCTAGACACCCACCTTGTCCCTCTAGACACCCACCTCACCTCACTAGACACCCACCTAGTTATTCGATAGCAAATAATCATATTCAATTAGACAGCTCCTCCCGTCTCCATTTTGTGTTGCTGAATCTTTTGTCAACGTTTATTTTCAAATCAATCCTTAAACTTGTTTACTTTTATTTTTAATTTTTGTGGCAAGTAATTTGTAATTAAACGCTACACGCTATTGTGAGATGCTATTGTAAGATTTTACTGCGATTAGTTTGAAAAAAATACACAAAATATTGCATTTTAACTTCAGCTCCGCCTTCAAATAGTATGAACATGGGATTTTTTGTTACTTTTGTAAAATTTAAGTACGACCTAGCTCGGTGTCTTTTTAATGGCTCTTAATGGTCCCATCCCAATGATCCTTCAGTAGCTCTGATAATCCTTCAGTAGCCCTGATAATCCTCCGGTAGCCCTGATAATCCTTCAGTTGCCCTGATAATCCTCCAGCAGCTCTGATAATCCTCCAGTAGCTCTGATAATCCTTCAGTAGCTCTGATAATCCTTCAGTAGCCCTGATAATCCTCCGGTAGCCCTGATAATCCTTCAGTAGCCTAAATAATCCTCCAAAAGCACTAATAATCCTCCAGTAGCCCTGATAATCCTCCAGTTGCCCTGATAATCCTCCAGCAGCTCTGATAATCCTCCAGTAGCTCTGATAATCCTTCAGTAGCTCTGATAATCCTTCAGTAGCCCTGATAATCCTCCGGTAGCCCTGATAATCCTTCAGTAGCCTAAATAATCCTCCAAAAGCACTAATAATCCTCCAGTAGCCCTGATAATCCTCCAATAGCTCTGATAATCCTCCAATAGCCCTGATAATCCTTTATCAGGGCTACAGAATCCTCTGAGGATTACCTTATCAGATAATCCTCTGATAGTCCTACAGTACATCAAATACTTCTCCTTTTCGATAATCCTGTGATCATCTTTCAGTAGCCCTCCCAATCCTTTAATTTTTTCCGTTAATCCCTTTCTCACGAATTAAACGATACTTAAAACATTTTATTTATATTTATTTCCAGCCTCTCTTCCCCATCGTCATCCAAATCCACTAGCGACCATCACCCAGCCCTGCACAATGGAGCCAACGCTGACTCTGTCAAATCGTCAGCAACATCAACAGCAGCCCAGACGGTTGAGCGCCCTCAGCCTCACCTCCGCCTCCGACGCCTCATCAACAGCGATAGCCGGCCACGGGGCCGCCGCTGCTAGCTCCTCGGCAGCCTGGCGCTCCCCGGCGACGCCGCTGTCCGCGCCGACGCCCGACGACGAGCTGACCTGCACGCCGGAGGACGGCGGCACCAACGGGTCCATCGGGCCGACACGCCAGTCGAAGGCCAACTTCGCCGACACTCGTCGTCGGGTGAAATTTGTCGACTCAACGCCGGTCCGTCTGCCTTATCGCTGCCTGCCGCCAGCGTCGCCAGACGATGTCGGAACCGCCGGCGACGTCCTGGCGATTCTGCCGGCCGACGATGCGAGAGCAGCGGCATCAGCGGCAGCGCCAAAAACCACCGCCGTGGCCGCCTCAGTGCTGGCCGCTCCTCAGCGCGGCACCAGCCTCCGCCTGCAGGACCGACTTCAGGCACTGCGCTCAGCAGTTGACAACGACGTCGAAGACGACAACGATGACGACGACGGTCTGGGCGAATTGATCGACCCGGACGATCCTCGCCTAGCGGAGGCTCGCGCCAGAGCGGCCAACGCCGCGCCAGGCGAGCAGCTGTTCGTCGGACTTCGCCGAGTCGACTTGTCCGCCGGCAGCGTCGAGCGAGTCGCCGTGGCCGAATCGGCTTGGACAACGCGTCGTCCGCCGCAACGATTTAAAAATCGGCATCGGCAGCTGCAGCAGCAACAGGCCGCGCCGGAGCCGCCCGATCCTAGCGAGCACTGGCGACCCGAGGAGGCCGTCGTGGAGCCGACAGCCGCCGACGAGGGCTCTGCTCCTGCTGCTGGCGGCGGCGGCAGCAACCTGACTGACACAGTCGCCCAGTTGCTGCGTCCCGGCATGTCGACACAATCGGCGGCCGCTCCTTTGGCTGGTGTCATGCGACGCTGGACGGGCGCGTCGTCGGGTTGGCGTAGGAACTGTTACTACTGACTGACTGACTGATTGATTGATTGACAGCTTTGGGGAGCTTGCTAACCCAAGTGCATTTTTAATATGTCGTCAGGCTGGCTCTTGACGCTTATTTCTGTTTTTTGCTATCTACTATTCTATGCAAACCTGTCTTTTAGACATCTTAATATCATTTCACCCTTCCTAGCCTCCTCTCTCCTCACTTTAGGCATTTAATACCCTTACTTATCTCTACTCTACTAAGACATCCAATCCCACCCTTCCTGACCTCCCCTCACTGTCTCCTCGACATCCAATCTCATTCTTCCTGACCCCCCTCTCATTAGACATCTAATCTCACCCTTCCTGACTTCCCCTCATTAGACATCTAATCTCACCCTTCCTGACTTCCCCTCATTAGACATCTAATCTCACCCTTCCTGACTTCCCCTCATTAGACATCTAATCTCACCCTTCCTGACTTCCCCTCATTAGACATCTAATCTCACCCTTCCTGACTTCCCCTCATTAGATATCTAATCTCACCCTTCCTGACTTCTCCTCACTAGACATCTAATCTCACCCTTCCTGACTTCCCCTCATTAGACATCCAATCTCACCCTTCCTGACTTCCCCTCTCATTAGACATCTAATCTCACCCTTCCTGACTTCCCCTCATTAGACATCCAATCTCACCCTTCCTGACTTCCCCTCATTAGACATCCAATCTCACCTTCCTGAGCTCTCAGTTTAGACATCCAATCTCACCTTCCTGAGCTCTCAGTTTAGGCATCCAATCTCACCCTTCCTGACCTCCCCTCATTAGACATCCAATCTCACCCTTCCTGACTTCCCCTCATTAGACATCCAATCTCACCCTTCCTGACTTCCCCTCATTAGACATCCAATCTCACCCTTCCTGAGCTCTCAGTTTAGGCATCCAATCTCACCCTTCCTGACCTCCCCTCATTAGACATCCAATCTCACCCTTCCTGACTTCCCCTCATTAGACATCCAATCTCACCCTTCCTGACTTCCCCTCATTAGACATCCAATCTCACCCTTCCTGACTTCCCCTCATTAGACATCCAATCTCACCCTTCCTGAGCTCTCAGTTTAGGCATCCAATCTCACCCTTCCTGACCTCCCCTCATTAGACATCCAATCTCACCCTTCCTAACCTCCTCTCACTGTGTTCTAGACATTTAATCTCAGCCCTCTTGACCTCCCCTTATCCTAAACATCTAATTTCAACATGAGTAACCTCTAACTCCCACTTTTTTTCGCACTTCCACAGCCAATTCACATCGAACTCAATTAATCGAGACTCTCGTGTCACTCATGTTACTCTATTACATGCAGTAATATGCAGAAGTCATCGCCGTTTTTTAATCCGTCCATATTTAACTTTGTTTCTATGCAAATTTATGCCAATCATAAAACGGGCAACAAAATATATAATTTACTATAGCTTTTATTATTGATTTCAACTGGTGCAACTTGTTAAAAAAAGAAAACTCTGATCAATTCAAATCTTCAAATTTTCAAATCATAGAAAGTTTTTTGTGTTAGCTAGCCAGCCAGCTTTTGACAGTTTTATTGCACATATATATAAAACTTCATTAAACTACATAGTAATAGTGTAAGCCAGCACCCTAGTAAACTAAGCCAACAATATTTAATATGCATCTAAGAAGGAAGGAAATAACGCGGACACAACATCTCATCTAATGGCACAGTAATTCGGTTAAATATAAATAAACAGTAAGGTGAAAAGAGAATTCAATTTAATCAATTAATAGACGGATTTGAACTAACAATTAGCAATTTATATAATTCAAACTAAAGAAACTAATAATTTTTTGTCCTCTGATTGAAGCAAGCATGTGCGTTAATGAATATATGATTAGTAGATATTTGTTTCACTTGTTTAAACTTCCAGATTTGGCAAGATCTTAAGGCACAGTACGCAGGTGGGGGAATGTCGTCCTCAATCTATTTCTCTAATAATATATAACATTCTGATAACAAGAGGACGACAGCTCATAAAAATAATTAATTAATGAGTTAATTCTATAATTCAGTCGCAGCATCAGCAAGATCCCTTCCTGCGCTGTCGATGCGTGCTCTCCTTTTTGATGTGCACGTATTCGAAGTAAAGTACATTTGGTATGCTGCCGCAGTCGCGGAGTAGCAGCAGGTTGCCAATTTGACTGCAAATTCGGTTGATTTAGGGGGGGGGTTGATATTTGATGGCACACTCAACGAAGCCTCAGATTAACCGGTCTCACCTGTTGGCAAGGATAGGAAAATATACGCTTAGATGGTAGTGCACTAACATGAACCAGGCTACTCCGGCCAGCACTCCTAGTAAAATGCCGCAACCAACCTGCGGCCAGGTGTGGTAGCCCAGGTATACTCTGAAATTTATCAATAAAAACATTTCGTACTTACTAAAATCAGTCGGACAACGTCCTAGACATCACTGGGCAGACTCTCTTGTCACTCAGCAGATCACTCGGCAGACTCTCGTGTCAATCAGCAGATCACTTGGCAGACTCTCGTGTCACTCAGCAGATCAATCGGCAGACTCTCGTGTCACTCAGCAGTTCACACGGCACACTCTCGTGTCACTCAGCAGATCACTCGGCAGACTCTTGACCCAGAGGACTGCCTTGTCACTTAGGATTCAGCAGAATCTTTTTTACTAATATGATTTTTCCTAATTAGACTTCTAATACAAGAGACATCCATATTTATCACCTACAGAGTCTAACCCCTTAAAGGCATCCCTACAAAAGCAATTTCTGAAACAGATAACAAAATCTTCACCTGCTAAAAGCCACCCCGGCGCCAATGCCGACAAGACAGCAACAGACAATGTACTTCCACAGGTCTTCAATTAAGCTGGCATTGCGGTAAAGTCGTATTAAAACAAATAGGCACAAATAGGTAACAATGAATGCGGTGGCTTGCGAGTGGTCGGAGGGCATGCCGTAGGATGATAGTTTGTAACGACCTTACAAATGATTTTAGTTGATTGACACATTATAATAATAAATAATAATAATATAATAAGTTTAGACACCCGACCTTTCGATCAGATGTACAGCCCACGGCACAGCCGCAGCTAGTTGCGCGGCGCATCCGAGAGCTGTGTACAGCTTTCAGCCTCACGGGCTGGAGGGGCCGCAACACCCACTCTAAATTTACCCAGCTCAAACTGGTACCCGATCTCAGCTGGGTGGACTGAAGCAATGCGGGATTAAGTGCCTTGCTCAAGGGCACAAATTGTCTCCTACGGCCGGGACTCGAACCCACGACCTTCCGGTCATGAGGCAGGCACCCTAGCCACAAGGCTACAACTCCTATTCGAATGCATTATAACAGTTTTCAGACCCTGATAATACAAAAGAATACCCTGTATATTTGAGTCCAAAGAGGGAATTCTTATTAGCCTTCATTACTACATATAAGAGAAGTTGATAATTATGATTTTTTAATGAACAGAAATCATTTGTGACCTTTATTTTCATGGTGAATTTTACATGAATATTACAAAAATTATTTTTTTGGAACAATATAATGATGTTTTCACTAAGCTTAAAAACTTACCAATATCCATGACAGGTCTGGGATGCTTCAAATATTTTTTAATAGCCAGGTTAAATCCTTCATTGAGAAATATTCCCATGAGAAATGTAATCTGTAATAAATAATATTTTCTTTCTTTCAATTAAATATCAGACATCTTACTAAGGAACAGACTGATCAAGAATCCTTACTGTATGCAAATCCCTGCGCAACAGTACAATTGATATGCAGCCAATTATAAAGAAGATTGGGAAGAAGCTGAGCCATGCCAATGCCAGGCCAAGATGATCACCTAAGAAATAAGGAAATCGCAAATTAAAAAAAAATTCTCTCGAAGATTTATTTTAAATTTGTGAATCTTTCATTGCTGGTCTAGTTAAAATAAAATTTACCTAATTTAACAGCAAGGCCTAAAATTAAATGAGTCTTAAGAGTAAAGAATACTGTTTTAAAATTAGATACTTGTGAAAATTGTAGTTAATAAAAGTTGGTTTTTATTTAGCTAGCTAGGCAGAAATATATTTGTGAAAAAATATCTCTTCTATTGGCTATGCACTTATGGCCATTTAATTTTTTAGAATTAGCAACAAATATATATACAAATACATTGCAAGACTGATTAGGGATAATTATAATCTTTTAATTTCTGCTATGCAAGGCTAATAAAATTTTTAATAAGATTTTAAAAAACTGTAAATAGCTGTTACAAATAAATATGTAACAAAATATTCTAATAAGAAATCAAATAGCTTGAACTTACCAACAGGATATTCAACTAATAGCAGAGTAACTGGTTTCCATTTTTGCTCACTAGACATTTTTCTTAGGTGGTAGGTGTTATAGTAATCTTGAAAGCCGACTCAATAGATGAAAGTGAATGATTTTGTAGAATTAAAAATTCATCAAGCTGTTGATTATGGCCTGAAAATTATAACATAAGGTTTGTTTGTTTTTTATTGAATATTTTTATGCATTGAAAAGTAAATAAAATTGCACAAAAAATTGCTTTTCTAAATCTTTTAATTTTGTAGTCCTAATAAATTTTGAATTTGGTTTTAGCCCTTGTAATAAAAAGCTTTGCAAGCAAAACCTGTCTTGTCAAGTATTTTGACAAGCTAAAGTCTTAGTTATTTGAGCATAGGCTCAAGGAAAAAGAGTGTTAAAAGCATTTGAAAATCTATACTCATATTAATTATCAGATCCAGCAAATTTGGTGCCTAAAGTAGGTATAAAGTTAGGTGTGACAGTAGAGAAACAGACAAGTGAAAGGCCATGACCCTCTCTGTTCCATAGTATACCTTTTAGACTAAAAGCCAGTGCTTACTGCTTGGCACTGTGTTAGACCTACCATTAGTGTAAACCCAGGGTCAGTGAACTCTGGCCCACAAGCTAGATCCAGCCCACTAGGCCTCTCTATCTGGCCCACAGTCATTTGTCATTTTATTTGGTTTGACTCTCTGAATGAACCACTCGGGTTGAGGCTGGATGCATAACTTAAGCTTCTGTACAAACCCTACAGCCTATCCTAATCTCTTTTATATAGGATAAAGACCAAACAAATGGTGAGATTAACTTAATAAGTAATACTAGAATTTGATATAGAAAACACCCTTTCAAAGCATCAAACTTAGGCATCAATTGCTGCTGTGTGTATTTTATCACTTCAACAAGTGCTTGCATCAAGGTTTCATAGACCATGACTTTGGCACCACCACAATGGAAATGCAAGGTGGTTATGGAACACCACACATTCAAGATGCATGGAGACAAAATTACTTCTTCATTAAGCAGAATGGCAAGGCACAGTGCCTTGTCTTCCTGGCCATTGTTGCTGTTTTCAAGGCCAGACTGTCCATACAACTCAGCCAGCAGACAAATAGCTTTGTCCCTCAAATGTTGGAACAACTCTCACTAAAAAGGCCACACATGCCAGCTTTGTTAAGGATTACCTACTGGCAATGGCTGATGTCATGCACCCTGACTAGCAATCTGCCTTCTCTACTATCAACCTATTTGCCAGGACTATCACCAGGAGAATAAAAGAGATGTCTGGTGACATCTGTACCTCATTTGAAGACCCTTCACAGTGCTTTGAGGTCTTCTCCATGGCCATCAATGAGTTCACTGATGCCAAAGATACTAACCAACTTGCCATATTTATCGGCGGAGTATTGATGGACTTCACAGTGACAGAAGAGTTTTTGCAGCTTGTCCCAATGAAAAACACATCAACTGGCAAAGACGTTGCCAATGCTGTCTTGGCTAGCCTCTCAGCCAGCAACTTGGACCTCAAGAGGCTGTAACAATGGATAGAGTCCCTGCCATGGTTGGGGAAGCCAGAGGTGCTGCATTGCTAATTGCCAAGCACTGTTCATTGCATTATCCACTAGGAGGCACTATGCTCTAAGGCAGCATCCTTGCCACATGTTGTCTATCATTGTGAAAGCCATCAATAGTATTCTTTTGTGCAGCCTTAACCACTGCCAGTTCCGATCTCTCCTAGACAAAGCTGAGGCAGCCTATGCGGACCTGCTGTACTATTGTGAAGTCTGTTAGTTGTCTTGTGGAAGCATGCTGGCTTGTTTGTGTCTGGGAGCTTTGTTTAGAAGTTACTACCTTTCTTGAGAAAAAGAATTTGCCCTTTGCTGCAGAGTTTAATGATCCTATCTGGCTAGCTAAACTAGCACTCCTAGCTGACATTACCAAGCAACTCAATGCACTGAACAAGAAGCTTCAAGGAAAAGACTTGCTTATTACAAACGTGTGCTGCCATGAAAGCTTTTGAAATGAAGCTTTGTTTGTGGGAGGACCAAATCACGAAGCAGTACTATTCAACCTCCTTCACTTGGGTGACATCTTTCCCACAAGAATATGTATCATAGGATGATGCCAAGGCCATCATAAATAATCTGAGGGATCAGTTAAGGGCTAGGTTTCAGTGTATGAAGCAATTTGACATTGACTTTCAACTTGTCAACACCATTCACTGTCTCTATCAATGACCTTCTAGATGCACTCAAAATAGAGGTCATTGAGCTGCAGTGCGACAATGCATTGCAAGGGAGATTTATGACCACAATACCACTAGAGTTCTTTGCCAAGCACTTGGACAAAGTGGCATTTCCACTTCTCTCTGCTTTTGTTTGCAGTGTAGTGGCAATCTTTGGCAGCACATATATCTGTGAGCAGCTATCTGGGTTTATTTTTTGTGCTATAGGGATGCTATAGCATCTTGACTTTGAGAATCGCATCTTGAAATTTGATATAGGATGCAATTTCGCATCTCGATTTTTTTATTCTTCACAATAAAAGACCTATTTAATAAGTCTTTTAAAAAATTGCATCCCAAACCCTGAAATCGCATCCTAAAATTAAGAACATGATGCAATTTTGCATCCAGTGCCCAGCAAAAAAATAAACCCAGGCAGCTATTAAACAAAATTAAATATATTAAAAGTCATCTGCATTCTTAGCTAACTGATGAAAATCTCAAAAATGTGCTGCTACTGCCCTAATCATCATTTGCTCCCAATTTTGAGTCTCTTATTCACAAGCATTAGCATTATCCATCTCATTGACTTTTTCATTTCTTGTCAGTCAATCCACTATGCTGTAGGTTGTCTGGTATAGTTGTGTTTTCAATTGACAGTTTTCTAGTTCTGTAGTATGCCATGCAATACCCATTGATCTAAAAACTTTTTTTGTACTCTCATTTAATGACTTGATAAATGTTATATAGCAAAGTTTTTTTTGTGTAACTGTAGCATAATAATCAGAATTAAAATATATTTTGCACATTGACTACTGCTTTTTAATTATTTTATACATTTCAAGGTTTAAGCAAAAATATTAATAAACAAGTTCAGTTTTTTAATCCTTCTGGCCTGTGACCTTTGACAACCCTTCTATATGGCCCACATTGGTAAAAAGTTTGCCAATCCCTAGTATAGACAATAAAGAATAATATTATAGAGAGAATAAAGTAAATAGCTTGGCAGATTATCATGTCCAAAAATTCTTAAATAGTATATTAATGCTAGATCTATAACCATGAATTTGTAAAGAAGGGAATATGGACCTTGATAAGTTTGGTTTGAATGGAGTAAAATGGGTCTAGATGGCATGTTTATGAAAATTTGCTTGGCTTTTCTCACTGCTTTTCTTTTTTTGCTCAAAAAAGGAGTGCTATGTGGTTGCCCCTTGGGCTCTAGCCTCTCCTTATAATTAAATATTATTAATAAATAATAATATTAAGAAATATTTTGTTAGTATTGAATTCTATAATCATAAGTATAAATAAACATAATCTATTGGTTTGTCAACAATGATTAGGTCTAAACAAATTATTTGTCACAAATTTTAGAATAAAAAAGCAGATTGGCCCTATTAAGGAAATAACCCAATTAATTAATATCAAGGGAATGCACTGAAAATTTAAGTGACTAGGTAAACCTTGTTATTCTTACCTAGTAAGACTAGGTAGGCCTAAGCCAATTAGTCTAATTAACTAAGTAGATACTACTAGATTCCTAGAATTCTACCAGATAGCTAGGCCTAAGCTTGGTTTTTGTGCAATGGAAACTGACTCCAAATCATGACTCTAAATTGCATCCTAAAATTTTATATGGGATGCAATTTCGCACACAGGCTTTCTATTTTTCATAATTAGGCCTATTTAGCAATCCTTTTGGCAATTATAAAACTGCATCCTGGTCCTTCAAATCGCATTCTGAAATTGGGGACAGGATGCAAAATTGTATCCTGCACTGCATGGTGGCACCTAGCAAAAAACCCAACACATAAGCATATAAGCCATAGCAGCATCATTTAAACAGTCTAGGCCGGAAGAGGATTCACCACGCAAACCAGAGGCCTACTGGAATTTACAGTGTTACTGTACACTGCATAGACAACATGATGGATGGCATCAATTTCTAATAAAGGGATTTTTACAGACAAATTTTTTTCGACAAAATGTGCAAAAAGTTTTAAAATTGATTGTTGCATTTAGGAATTTTTCACAAGTTATCGTTTCCACAAGATGTTACAATTTTACAGACGGAGTAAAGGTAGGGAGCCTAGTGTCCGAATTGACAAGGCATTGGTGTTGCGGTAGGGGGGGGGGGGGGTTTAGAAGGGTTGTTTTTTCCGAGAAGGGTTTTCCGAGAAGTCGGAATTCGAAATCCGCTGCCGAAATAACAAAGGTCAAACTATAACAAAGTTTCTACTTGGGGGTGCTCCGTCTGCCAGGTTCCGCGATTCCTGGGGGGAGGGAAGTTGTTGTCGTAGCCGAAAAAGTCGAAAGGGCCCGAGCGTTCATAAGCGTCGTTAGCGTAGCGATGGTGATTCAAATGGCTAAGTTGAATCCGAATTTCCGCGTCAGATAAATTTAGGCGTAGATTTGTTGAGTTGGCTACTCGTGTCAGTAGGCTGCCACCAGTCCGTTTAAAGTCGGACAACTTAAACTAAGTATAAGATCTAGCGTGAGTCTGTACTTAAATGAATTCGCTCCACACAAGAGCTCGTAGACACCAAAGGCTGAGTTTATCCAGAAATAAAGGGGTAAATAATGCCAACCGTCAAATATTTATTAACTTCGCTTCAATCTCGAACTAGCAACCAACGATAAAACAAGCTACAAGAAAAACACTCTGTCCAAATAAAGTCCTTTTCAAGGCGTTGAACTTCTTCCTTTAAAAAACTACGTTACGCAATCTAATTCAGGCAGAATAACGGGAGAACGGTAAAACACAAAACGGAGTTAAACACGCGGACGAACTAAACTAAACCCAAGGACTACTATACTAGCAGTCCTTGTATTGCAGTCAGTTATTGCAGTGGTCCTTGACTAAACCACGACGAAAGAGGAAACAACAAACAAACAACTAAACAATTAAACTAAAACCAGGAAAACTAAGCCAGGACAAGGAACGCTTAAACGGGCTTACAATAACATGCACTATTTATACGCGGCATCAAAGTGTACCAATCAGGTTGGCGCACAGGTTGGCGTCTCCGGGGAGCATGGAGGGGACCACCCCGCGGAACCACCACAACCACACCGGGACACGAACCCAGGACCCCGCAACAGCACCCGCAGCCCTGCACACGAAAACCAAACAAACAAACCAGCAGGCACACCAGGGACCCCTCCCGGGAGCGCGCTAACGGGACGCGCGCCACGCACCGGGAGCCCGGACCGGGAACACCACCGGGAAACCCACCCGGGGCGCCGGCCGGGGGCGGAACCCACACCAGGGACCCACAACCCGCACACACCACACCCACCAACAACAAAACCCGGCGGCAACGCAAACAAACAACAACAAAACCCAAACAACCAAACAACCAACAAACCACAAACCAAACAACAGAAACAACAGCCAAACAACAACCAAAACACAAAACACACACACAGGGGTAGCCCACCTGCCACAGTGTGTTTACAGGAAACTATAAACCGAGCTGAATTACAGATTTTTTTATTTTAAATTACGTTTTTTTTTCTATGAACTTGAAATCATATTTAAGCAAATTAATTTGAGAAAAAAAGAAGTCCCGTCTGTCTCCTAAAATATATCGAAAAAGTATTGATTTGGTAGCTTAGCAGTTAAAATTCTTAAAATTTTTTGATAAATGTGTCACTAACTTGATTTCTCAAGAGAAATATTTAAAGTCTTAGTTCTTACTTATAAGTACATGATCGCTGCAACCGCAGCCATT
>CATNEM010000142.1:1820000-2025000 GCA_950096795.1 Macrostomum cliftonense
ATGGGACTGATCAAGCAAGGTTGAATAAAGCTAAGCAAAAACTGCATACCCTATAGATTTGGTACAAGAGTGCATGCATACAAGCTTGTGCGAATTGCCAGGTAGGTAAAAGAGAGCTAACAAAAAGTCCAATAAATTCACGCGAGCCATGTCTGGGATAGTAATTTGATAGATTGGTAATGGACCAGTGTGCCGATAAGGGAGGAGGGGAGGGTGGCGATTCAATGCTAAATCCTATTTTCTAAGCCGAAACAATCAAACAATGCCCATACTAACCTTGCCTTTGATCCGCTGTCTCCATATACAGTTAAAAACCGAGCCGCTAAAATTAAATAATTTCAGACTTTTTTATTGTGCCCTCAAACTAGCGCTTAACGACTCTCTGTAACTCAATCAGACAAGCCTGAATCTTAGACTTGAATTTTTTGTCGCAGAAAAAGTTTTTTTTCACTACATATCGGGTAATTTTATTTATTTAGTATTTAGCATCTTATCGTAAATTTGTTTATCAACTAGGTTTGAAAAAAAGAAAACACGTGACTAGAATCAAAAGAATTTTTTGTTTACGATAGCATTAGTGTGCTATATTATACAGCTATAAAAATAACAATTGAAGTAGGTAGTATTTTATTCAGTTAGCTATTTGTCCAACGAATATGATATAACTAGCTGAGCAGAACTTCCGGACTATATAGCATTTTACTAAGTTATAAAATAGCTAGGTTGGACAATAGAGGAAAAAGTTCCTTTCCCTATAATGATCAGAGCTGGCTGACCCCGTGAGAATGCAATTAAATAAATGGCTCGAGAGGATTCTTTTATTACATTAGGAAATTATTAAAAATTGATTTTGTTCTTTTAGTGCGGGTGATTGTCAAGTTTTCTCAAAAAAATGAAACTGGTGTTGTTAAATGCTTTCATCAAATTAATTAAATTGATAGAAACTGGATAAATATTAACCTTAATAAAACAATTAAAATAATTATGTTGTTTTTTCTAAAATCGTTTTGTTCGACTATTTTATTCGAGCTTTGAAAGTTAAGTACTTGATTGATAAATTTAGAAACGCCTATATGTAGCGAAATTAATAATTTGTCGGAAAAGAATTAAGTTGCCTCGGCAATCCCGCAGCTCGATCAAGTCGGCCACTATGTGTCCCTGTCAGTCAACTTGGCTCTGATTTTGATCGGCAACCTGGCCTTACTCGGTCACGTGATTGGTCGGCCCAAAAGTAGAATGATTCACTTCCTGACTAATATGGCGGTTGCAGGTGAGGCACTTATTAATTTGTCAAGCGAATGAAATCAAAATTACTTTTAATTTAGGAAGAAAATTAATCAATCCATCAAGGAGAGATAATCTACTGGGTCCTTGTAATTCCTTCTGATCACGCTACGTGTCAGGATAATGCACAGAATGTTTTCATTAAAAGTTCTCGTTGCTATGCGGATCTGAGTTTTTTGTTAGGAGAACGATTATAATTTGCTTGCGTGCGTCTCGGAGACAGTTTCCCCCCCCCCCACTGGCTGCCCTCCCTGAGGATAAGACTAGCTTAGTCAGGTGACGGGACAAGAAATTCGAACAGAAAGTTATTTTCTAAGCCAGCTAAGACTGCTCGGCAGACTGGACTCCAAGTTATAATGATTGTTGATGAAATATTTATTCCCAGCTCATGTCCTGTTGCACATCCCATAGCAATAGCGAATTGCAATGCCGAGTGGGATAATAATCCCATTGACGCTGCTATACTAGTGTGTTTATAAGGCAACTCGAGCTATAGTCATGACAGTTTGTTGCTACCGAGCAAGGGATTTCATCATTCGAAGAGGATTTGGTCCGAAAAAATTTCGCCAGCTACATGTACATGTATTGTACAGTAATGTGTCATTTGCTAACTGATCAGAAACCATCATGCCAGTAGCTGAGGGGGCGAGGATTAATCTAGGCCTCTATATCAGCAGATCCACTTGATGCAGACCAGACACATGGAGTTTTTGGGGCTCACTCGAGCTCAACTAAAGCTCTCTCCAGCTGTGAGAGCTCGGACGCGTGATGAGAGTTGACAAGTGTGTGATATGATGTGCGAGATTGGCTATAAGTTTTGGGTCAGTGCCAGTGCAAATATGGTAAAAGTTATAAATAGAAATGCCAGGCAGAAAAGTGACCAGAAGGGGGCGTTTCACATTCCCTAATTTTCGCATTCCCTAAATTTCATATCCCCTAAATTTATATTCCCTAAACATCACATCCACTAAATGCACTGGAATGCAATCCATTGGAATGGAAGTGAAGTCTCGCGCATTTAAAGAATGTGAAATTTATGGAATTTGAGATTTTGGGAATATGAAGTTTAGGAAATGTGAAGGCCCATCTTCTAGGGGTTGTGAAATTTAGGGAATGCGAAAGCACCCCACTAGAAGGAGTGTATTAATTATTCAATCTTGGCAGGAAAACGTTTGTACTTTCCACTTGAACAATATTATCAAACTTTTTTAAGCCAATCAAACAATTTTTTACGAATTTAACAATCATTCGAACAATTATTTTTCCTTGACACTGCAGACCTCTCCGTCGGTCTGTTCGCTGTGCTGCCCCAGATTGTGGACCGCACCCTGATGCAATTTCACGGTCCGGAATTGCTCTGCAAAACGAAATGGCTGTTGCAGGTTGGGCTTGAACTTATTTTTTGAGAATCATTATTAATATGTTTGAGTTCATATTGCACTTTTAGATTTTCTATAGTTATAAATAAATCGTAATTCAATTTTGTCGAAATGATTTCTTGGAAATCAACTACTACTAAAGCAGTCAATTTCTAGGAAATATAAATAGTCATAGTCTTAAATCTTATCAGAAAATGCAAGAAGATTACAGTCAATTAATAATTAAAATATTTTTTTATAAAATTACAAACCTTTTTTCTCAGAAATCATTCATAAAATTGGTTTCTTTTATGAACACGAAATCTCTTACTTCCTGTAAATTCCAGGAAATCTTCGTTTAAAATTTCTAGGAAACTGATTATGGCAGCACATTTTAAATGAAAAATCACTCAATCACAAATATAAAAAATTATTATAATCAACTTTTATGAAATTGTACTATTGAGCTTAATAAAACAAAATTAACATCAATCATTTATCTTCAGAATGTTCAATGTCTTTTAATATTGATATTTAATTAAATTATTATATTTAATCAGGTTACTTATAAACAATTTAGCCGATAAAGATATTCCACAATTCTCAAACAGACAATACAAAAAACTGCATATCGCTTTTTTGGAAAATTTTGTAGACTCTGGTGGCCTACGCGGCGCCCTACGCCTTGGTAGCGTTGAGCATTGATCGGGTTGACGCCATTGTAAAACCGCTTCGAGCAAGCACGTCTAGAAGAGGCGAGTTTATTATTTTAAATTAATCTGAATTTTTTAATACTTCATCATATTTAATGTATTTTTACTTCAATAATTGTTTAAATTAGGCGTTCAAACCGCTTGCATAATCGCCGGCGCATGGTTGATCAGCTTCATAGCCAGCTGTCCGAACCTGCTGTGGGCCAGTGTCACTCATCATCGCCGGTTCGGTAGGCAGTGCAGTTTGAGCTACGGCTCCAATGGAAATGTCACTAGGGAGGAGAAGGACCGATTCTGGCGGGTAAGTCAGAATGGCTCAGCCAATTTTGCGTACGGGTCAGGGGTTTAGTGAGACAAAAGGACAGCCAATCAGGAGTCAGGAGGAGGGGTAGCAGAGAGTACAACGGGGTTAGAGAGATCGAAAAAGGACAGCAAATCAGGAGCCAGGAGGAGGGGTAGCAGAGAGTACAACGGGGGTTAGAGAGACGAAAGGACAGCCAATCAGGAGTCAGGGGGAGGGGTAGCAGAGAGTACAACGGGGGTTAGAGAGACAAAAGGACAGCCAATCAGGAGTCAGGAGGAGGGGTAGCAGAGAGTACAACGGGGGTTAGAGAGACGAAATGACAGCCAATCAGGAGTCAGCGGGAGGGGTAGCAGAGAGTAAAGAGATTAAAGAGACAAAAGGATCAATAAGGGGTTAAGGTGTTAAAGAGACAAAAGGACCATAAGGAGTGAGAAGAAGGGGTGACGGGGCGCGACAGAGGTTAGAGAGACAGCTAATAAGAAGCAATAACGTTGACGAAAAATTGGCGCTTCCCATCTTTGCAGATTCACGTGATTGTCAACCTGATCACCATAATAGTGCTCCCAGTAACCATAGTGGCCATCTGTCACATCGTCTTGGTCGCGAAAATATTCGAATCTAGCCGCGGCCCCAAGCTCGCCGAAGATCGGGATCGTCGATCGCTAACTCGATCAGCCGCTTCGGGCTCGATGTCGGATCGGGCGGCAACCAACTGCCGAGTGTCCAATAGGAATGCGGTTAGCCGGGCGAAAGTGAAGACTGTCAAGGTCACGTGTACGATTGTTTCAGGTGAGGTGAATGCGTGACAATGCTGTCTGCAGTGTGACCCGTTGTTGCATCTCTTGTGGCAATCGGTTTGACAGGGTGTCAAGTGTCAGCTGTTATGTTGGGGTTTCACCTGTCATTTTAGAGTGCCACTCACCTGTCATTTAAGGTTGTCACCTGTCGTTTAAGGGCGTCTCCTGTCAGTTGAGGGTGTCACCAGTCAGTTGAGGGTGTCACCAGTCAGTTGAGGGTGTCACCAGTCAGTTGAGGGTGTTACTTGTCAGTTGAGGGTGTCACCTGTCACCTGTCAATTGGGGGTTCATCTTTCAGTTGAGGGTGTCACCTGTCAGTTTGAGGGTGGCATCTGTCATTTACATGTGTCACCTGTTATTTACGAATGCCAACTGTCCCTTATGAATGTAACTTATCATTTATGAATCATGTAACCTATGATTTAAGGGTGTCACCAGTGATTTAAGGGTGTCACCAGTGATTTAAGGGCGTCCTTTAAGTGACCCTAGAGTGACACTTACTATTTAAGAGGCTCACCTGTTACGTATCACTTTTACGACTTTAGGGTGTCACTTGAAATTTTTAACTGGCGTTTTTCTGTGTACATAATCCCTAATATTGAATCACGTTAGCAATTATACTGGGCAATCAACCGCTAGAATTTATTGACAACATCATAAATTTGGGATCTCTAGTTATTACATATTTGGGACGGTAAGTCTCACTAACTCATAGATTTTCTTATTCTTAGTTATTAACTAGTCAATCGCAAAATTATTGCAGTCTTCATCTTATGCTGGTTACCTTTCACCATTGGCAACTTCCTGGACGTGTTCAAGGTCGCCACGGTCTCATTTCATGCTAAAGTGGTCATCCAGGTTGGTATAAATCAATTGGAGGAAATTAGTAGTTAATTGCATGTTAATAATGCAAAAATCAATTTTATGAACATTTCAGACACTGGGCACTCTGAACTCAGCCGCCAATCCAATCATATTTTTCATATTCAACTACAAGTGAGCAATGTTTGCTGCGCCTATATTGTGCTATTAACTCTGAAAAATATTCTAAATTTTCAAGAAAGTGAATTTTTATGCAAAAATAGAGAATTGATAATGAAACTAGGGAAAGCTGCTACAAAAGTAACGATTGTTTCAGTGAAATTAGCGATAGCTCCTTCAAAAGTAACGATTTTTTTTCAGTGAAATCAGTGATAGCTCCTTCAAAAGTAACGATTTTTTTCAGTGCAATTAGTGCTAGCTGCTTCAAAAGTAACGATTTCTTCAGTGAAATCAGTGATAGCTCCTTCAAAAGTAATGATTGTTTCAGTCAAATTAGCAATATATGCTACAAAAGTAACGATTGTTTCAGTGAAATTAGCAATATCTGCTACAAAAGTAACGATAGTTTCAGTGAAATTAGCGATAGCTCCTTCAAAAGTAACGATTGTTTCAGTGAAATTAGCGATATCTGCTGCAAAAGTAGCGATTGATTCAATGAACTTAGTAATAGCTGGTTGCAAAAGTAATGACTGCTTCAGTGAAATTATAGATAGCTGATTCAAAATTAACGATTACTTTTAGCGAAATAATTAGCGATAACTTTCAAAAAGTAACGATAGCTGTATTGAAATAAGCGATATTTTATAAAAGTAACGACTGAAAAGTAACTATCTACTTCAAAATTAACGCTTTTCGCAGTGAAATTAGCGATGGCTGCTTAAAAATTAACAGTTTGTAAACTAAAATAAGCTACATATTTTGTAAAAATAACGAAATTAAAAAGTTTCGTATTGTTGACTTCTCCTCAACCCCTGAATCCGCACTGCCAGCCAATGCTGCCGCAGGCCAGAAGCACGCGGCTCAGCCTGGTACCAGGCCACCACAACCCGCAGCCGGTATCACGGCGCCGGAGCTTGCGGCGTCAGTCTGACGGCGGAGCAGCAGCGCCGTCGGAGCAGTCAGCTGACCGCCAACCGGCTGCTGCAGGCGGTGCAACAGAAACAGCAGCGGTACCGGCTGGGACACCTGCTGCCAGCAGAGAGTGTGCCACTGACCATGGCGGGCGGATCGGCTTGCCCATCGCGTCGGGTCAGCGAAGCCCAGATTGAGATGGTCGAGCTGATGAGCGGCAACGGCCAGGTCTAGGCCTGTACGGATAGATCGAGTTTGACGGTTTAATTTTATTTTCTACGAGCTTGCTTCGTCTTTGAGGTTGTCTGGCTTAAATATCTTGTCGAATTAGTGCAGACAGGTACATTGCGGCCTATTCGTATTTGAGGGGGGTTTTTAATATCTGTAACAAGATCCGTCTGGCCTTTGCCGCGTCACTTTAGTATCGTTTTTTTAACTATAAGGTACGTACAGGTATTCACCATGGTAGCCAGTGTGTCTGCCTGTGAATGCCTTTGAGGCTTCTCGCTCAATATGTAGCCTTGCTTGGGATATATAGATCCTTAGGTGGATGAAAATATCCATACTTTGATAGATAATTAGATAGAAAGATAGATAGATAGATAGATAGATAGATAGATAGATAGATAGATAGACACATAGATAGATAGATAGATAGATAGATAGATAGATAGATAGATAGATACATAGATAGATAGATAGATAGATAGATAGATAGATAGATAGATAGATAGATAGATAGATAGATAGATAGATAGATAGATAGATAGATAGATAGATAGATAGATAGATAGATAGATAGATAGATAGATAGACACATAGATAGATAGATAGATAGATAGATAGATAGATAGATAGATAGATAGATAGATAGATAGATAGATAGATAGATAGATAGATAGATAGATAGATAGATAGATAGATAGATAGATAGATAGATAGATAGATAGATAGATAGATAGATAGATAGATAGACACATAGATAGATAGATAGATAGATAGATAGACACATAGATAGATAGATAGATAGATAGATAGATAGATAGATAGATAGATAGATAGATAGATAGATAGATAGATAGATAGATAGATAGATAGATAGATAGATAGATAGATAGACACATAGATAGATAGATAGATAGATAGATAGACACATAGATAGATAGATAGATAGATAGATAGATAGATAGACACATAGATAGATAGATAGATAGATAGATAGATAGATAGATAGATAGATAGATACATAGATAGATAGATAGATAGATAGATAGATAGATAGATAGATAGATAGATAGATAGATAGATAGATAGATAGATAGATAGATAGATAGATAGATAGATAGATAGATAGATAGATAGACACATAGATAGATAGATAGATAGATAGATAGATAGATAGATAGATAGATAGATAGATAGATAGATAGATAGATAGATAGATAGATAGATAGATAGATAGATAGATAGATAGATAGATAGATAGATAGATAGATAGATAGATAGATAGATAGATAGATAGACACATAGATAGATAGATAGATAGATAGATAGATAGATAGATAGATAGATAGATAGATAGATAGATAGATAGATAGATAGATAGATAGATAGATAGATAGATAGATAGATAGATAGATAGATAGATAGATAGATAGATAGATAGATAGATAGATAGATAGATAGATAGATAGATAGATAGACACATAGATAGATAGATAGATAGATAGATAGACACATAGATAGATAGATAGATAGATAGATAGATAGATAGATAGATAGATAGATAGATAGATAGATAGATAGATAGATAGATAGATAGATAGATAGATAGATAGATAGATAGATAGATAGATAGATAGATAGATAGATAGATAGATAGATAGATAGATAGATAGATAGATAGATAGATAGATAGATAGATAGATAGATAGATAGATAGATAGATAGATAGATAGATAGATAGATAGATAGATAGATAGATAGATAGATAGATAGATAGATAGATAGATAGATAGATAGATAGATAGATAGATAGATAGATAGATAGATAGATAGATAGATAGATAGATAGATAGATAGATAGACACAGACGGAGAAAAAGTACAGGAGCGCAGCCTTGTAAGTTAGACAAAACTAGACAGCGTCATCAAAGCAAGGCCAATACGTGTGTACACTACTCAGTTATTTAAAGGCATGTGCTACATTTAGTGTTGAAAACACAACAAAAAGATAAAAAACGCTCTAGTGTAAAGGCAGTAAGAAAAACAACAGTGTGTAATTTTACGAGCGTAATGGCGCCCGTTACCTATTCGTAAACGCAAAGCAAAAGATTTTTCTTTGAAATCACATCAGAGAAGCCATGAGACGCATTCTTTAATAATCCTTTGCTGTCGTTTTTTTATTATTGCGTTATAAATGGATTAGCTAAAATTGATTTACCATATATCAAATGGGGGCGCACGTATAAAATTATTACAAATTTATTTCTCGTAAATTGTTGTACCGAAATAGTAAGTACGAAAGGCTTTTAATTTAATAAAACAATAATTGTGTAATATATAAATAAAATTAACGTATTTAGCGTATTTTTCTGTCAATTTATAATATATTTTATCTCATATGCTGCACATTAACAATGGTAGTAAAAAATAAATGAAAAAACAAAAACTATAACAAATACTAATATATTCGTGCCCACTATCAGCTCATTAGTGATTGATGTGCTGTCAATAAATAAATATCACATTTTTTAATTTACATACATATTTTTTCTTTTCTGAATGACAATAATTTAGAGATGCAAAGTTAAACAAACTTTTGACTACAACCATAATTAAAAGTACATCTGTCGGTTCACATTTTCTTAGTTAGCTGTCAGCAGTAAAAAGATGAGCAAAAAATGAGTTTTTTTATAAAATACAAGCAATTTTTGTTTCATCGAAATTGCACGAGGGATTCGAACCCGGGACTGTTCGAACGGTCAACGATTGGAAATAGCTAAAACTCTGCGGATGCCGATAAAAAAGTCGGGAAAAAATCTATATCCATAATAATTATTGCATCACAATTTACAAAAAAATCTAACACAGAATATCAAAGAAAAATTTTCACAACAAGCATCATTTACAATATCAATAGAAGTAAAACAGAAAGTAAAATTATGCGCATGGTATGAACTATTCACTGGGCTATTATTAACTAGTTAAGAGAAGTGAAGCCAACAAAAACAATAAATGAGATTATAATTTGACAGCTTATGACATTTATTACATTACATTGAAATGACAGATTTAATAAACAGAAACAGGAGATTGAAAAGGAAAAAACTTGCTTATTAAAAGCTGTGAATTTTACAGATAAAAAAGATTCATTTAATTCTAGGAAACCTACGGGAAATGAGAAAAAAATTTTGCTTTTATTGTTTCAATTTAAACATGGTCGACGTTAGAAATGGTGCTTCCGAAGCGAATTACACTGCACGAAACTTTCAGGATATGAGGCCCTATTGAAGCATCAGGGAGTGACAGGCACAAGGCGCCCTATTGAAGCATCAGGGAGTGACAGACACAAGGCGCCCTACCCTACTGAAGCATCAGGGAGTGACAGACACAAGGCGCCCTACCCTACTGAAGCATCAGGGAGTGACAGACACAAGGCGCCCTACCCTACTGAAGCATCAGGGAGTGACAGACACAAGGCGCCCCACCCTACTGAAGAATCAGGGAGTGACAGACACAAGGCGCCCTACTAAAGCATCAGGGAGTGACAGACACAAGGCGCCCTACTGAAGCAACAGGTAATGACAGACACAAGGCGCCCTACTGAAGCAACAGGTAGTGACAGACACAAGGCGCCCTACCCTACTGAAGCATCAGGGAGTGACAGACACAAGGCGCCCTACCCTACTGAAGCATCAGGGAGTGACAGACACAAGGCGCCCTACCCTACTGAAGCATCAGGGAGTGACAGACACAAGGCGCCCCACCCTACTGAAGAATCAGGGAGTGACAGACACAAGGCGCTCTACTAAAGCATCAGGGAGTGACAGACACAAGGCGCCCTACTGAAGCATCAGGGAGTGACAGACACAAGGCACCCTACTGAAGCATCAGGGAGTGACAGACACAAGGCGCCCTACCCTACTGAAGCATCAGGGAGTGACAGACACAAGGCACCCTACTGAAGCATCAGGGAGTGACAGACACAAGGCGCCCTACCCTACTGAAGCATCAGGGAGTGACAGACACGAGGCGCCCTACTGAAGCATCAGGGAGTGACAGACACGAGGCGCCCTACTGAAGCATCAGGGAGTGACAGACACAAGGCGCCCTACCCTACTGAAGCATCAGGGAGTGACAGACACGAGGCGCCCTACTGAAGCATCAGGGAGTGACAGACACAAGGCACCCTACTGAAGCATCAGGGAGTGACAGACACAAGGCGCCCTACCCTACTGAAGCATCAGGGAGTGACAGACACAAGGCGCCCTACCCTACTGAAGCATCAGGGAGTGACAGACACAAGGCGCCCCACCCTACTGAAGAATCAGGGAGTGACAGACACAAGGCGCCCTACTAAAGCATCAGGGAGTGACAGACACAAGGCGCCCTACTGAAGCAACAGGTAATGACAGACACAAGGCGCCCTACTGAAGCAACAGGTAGTGACAGACACAAGGCGCCCTACCCTACTGAAGCATCAGGGAGTGACAGACACAAGGCGCCCCACCCTACTGAAGAATCAGGGAGTGAAAGACACAAGGCGCTCTACTAAAGCATCAGGGAGTGACAGACACAAGGCGCCCTACTGAAGCATCAGGGAGTGACAGACACAAGGCACCCTACTGAAGCATCAGGGAGTGACAGACACAAGGGGCTCTACCCTACTGAAGCATCAGGGAGTGACAGACACAAGGCGCCCTACTAAAGCATCAGGGAGTGACAGACACGAGGCGCCCTACTGAAGCATTAGGGAGTGACAGACAAAAGGGGCTCTACCCTACTGAAGCATCAGGGAGTGACAGACACAAGGCGCCCTACCCTACTGAAGCATCAGGGAGTGACAGACACGAGGCGCCCTACTGAAGCATCAGGGAGTGACAGACACAAGGCACCCTACTGAAGCATCAGGGAGTGACAGACACAAGGGGCTCTACCCTACTGAAGCATCAGGGAGTGACAGACACAAGGCGCCCTACTGAAGCATCAGGGAGTGACAGACACAAGGCGCCCTACCCTACTGAAGCATCAGGGAGTGACAGACACAAGGCGCCCTATCCTACTGAAGCATCAGGGAGTGACAGACACAAGGGGCTCTACCCTACTGAAGCATCAGGGAGTGACAGACACAAGGCGCCCTACTGAAGCATCAGGGAGTGACAGACACAAGGCGCCCTACCCTACTGAAGCATCAGGGAGTGACAGACACAAGGCGCCCTATCCTACTGAAGCATCAGGGAGTGACAGACACAAGGCGCCCCACCCTACTGAAGAATCAGGGAGTGACAGACACAAGGCGCCCTACTAAAGCATCAGGGAGTGACAGACACAAGGCGCCCTACTGAAGCAACAGGTAATGACAGACACAAGGCGCCCTACTGAAGCAACAGGTAGTGACAGACACAAGGCGCCCTACCCTACTGAAGCATCAGGGAGTGACAGACACAAGGCGCCCTACCCTACTGAAGCATCAGGGAGTGACAGACACAAGGCGCCCTACCCTACTGAAGCATCAGGGAGTGACAGACACAAGGCGCCCCACCCTACTGAAGAATCAGGGAGTGACAGACACAAGGCGCTCTACTAAAGCATCAGGGAGTGACAGACACAAGGCGCCCTACTGAAGCATCAGGGAGTGACAGACACAAGGCGCCCTACCCTACTGAAGCATCAGGGAGTGACAGACACAAGGCGCCCTACCCTACTGAAGCATCAGGGAGTGACAGACACAAGGCGCCCTACTGAAGCATCAGGGAGTGACAGACACAAGGCGCCCTACCCTACTGAAGCATCAGGGAGTGACAGACACGAGGCGCCCTACTGAAGCATCAGGGAGTGACAGACACAAGGCGCCCTACCCTACTGAAGCATCAGGGAGTGACAGACACGAGGCGCCCTACTGAAGCATCAGGGAGTGACAGACACAAGGCACCCTACTGAAGCATCAGGGAGTGACAGACACAAGGCGCCCTACCCTACTGAAGCATCAGGGAGTGACAGACACAAGGCGCCCTATCCTACTGAAGCATCAGGGAGTGACAGACACAAGGCGCCCCACCCTACTGAAGAATCAGGGAGTGACAGACACAAGGCGCCCTACTAAAGCATCAGGGAGTGACAGACACAAGGCGCCCTACTGAAGCAACAGGTAATGACAGACACAAGGCGCCCTACTGAAGCAACAGGTAGTGACAGACACAAGGCGCCCTACCCTACTGAAGCATCAGGGAGTGACAGACACAAGGCGCCCTACCCTACTGAAGCATCAGGGAGTGACAGACACAAGGCGCCCTACCCTACTGAAGCATCAGGGAGTGACAGACACAAGGCGCCCCACCCTACTGAAGAATCAGGGAGTGACAGACACAAGGCGCTCTACTAAAGCATCAGGGAGTGACAGACACAAGGCGCCCTACTGAAGCATCAGGGAGTGACAGACACAAGGCGCCCTACCCTACTGAAGCATCAGGGAGTGACAGACACAAGGCGCCCTACCCTACTGAAGCATCAGGGAGTGACAGACACGAGGCGCCCTACTGAAGCATCAGGGAGTGACAGACACAAGGCGCCCTACCCTACTGAAGCATCAGGGAGTGACAGACACGAGGCGCCCTACTGAAGCATCAGGGAGTGACAGACACAAGGCGCCCTACCCTACTGAAGCATCAGGGAGTGACAGACACGAGGCGCCCTACTGAAGCATCAGGGAGTGACAGACACAAGGCACCCTACTGAAGCATCAGGGAGTGACAGACACAAGGCGCCCTACCCTACTGAAGCATCAGGGAGTGACAGACACGAGGCGCCCTACTGAAGCATTAGGGAGTGACAGACACAAGGGGCTCTACCCTACTGAAGCATCAGGGAGTGACAGACAAAATTCCTACTAGAAGAAGCTAATCTAAAGCCTTAGTTCGAAGACGACCTGGACTGCCGCTCAAGCGAGCAATTATCACCGGTGCCGTCCACCGAGCAGGCGGAGTCCGTGTCCTCCAATTGGCCATCGATTTGTCGCTGCTGATGCCGGGATCCCAGCTCAGTCAGCTGCACGGGATCAATATTGTCCCAGTAGGACGGCGGCGGGTCGCTGTGCGGCGGTTTAAACGGCGCAAACGACGTCTCCGACATTGGCGCAACCGCCGCCTCCGCCTCCGCCGCCGCCGCTGCTGACATCGCTGAGCTGGCCGACTGCTGCTGCAACAGTTGACGCTCCAGGAGAGCCTGTTGAAGCTCGTAGCGTCGACGCCGATTCAAATAAAGCAGGTAGAGCAAGGCGCAGAATGAGGCGGCCAGCAGGAATGCGATCAGAGCCACTGACAGGGTCAGGATGCCGTTCGAGTCGGTGCTCAAGCCGAAACCGCCGTCCCCGCCGCCGCCGCCACCTCTGTCGCCTCCGACGCCACCGCCAGGGCCGCCGCCGCTGCCGCCGTCTCGGCCGACATTCCAGACGCTGCCGCTGGGTACACAGGCGAAGCTGCAGCAGTCCTGCTTAGTGACTACCGCCTCCTGGCCTGGGAATGTTGAAGATTGTGAATGTGGGAGATTGTGAAGGTAGGAGATTATGAAGGTTGGTGATTGTGAATGTGGGAGATTGTGAAGGTAGGAGATTATGAAGGTTGGTGATTGGGAATGTTGGAGTTTGTGAAGGTTGTTGATTGTGAAGGTGGGAGCTTGTGAATGTTGGGGCTTATGTATGTAAATTATTTAAAAACAGGAAACAAAGACTTACCAGCGGGACAAAGATTGGCTGGCACACTGCAAGTGACCGAGTGACACATAGTCGGCTCGCCATTGGTGCACCTGCACGTGGTGCATTTGTCGTGGCCGTGCGGATAATACAGCTGGCCGTGAGGTACACGCTCGCCCAGACTGCTCACACAGTTCTTGTAAGCTTGCTGGGTTGTGCTGGCATTAAATAATGAGTCTGTGTCTGACATTTTTTTGATGGTGTGCAGCTAATTAGCTGAAAAAAATTATTAGCGACATCGTAAGTGAGTTAATCAGAGGGAATAAACTTTAAATTATAATTACAGTTGGCCATTTTGTTAAAATCTTTGACCGGTTAAAGTACATTTCGGGTGTTAAATAGAGCTTTTGGGTGGTTAATGTACATTGAGGAGCATTAGTAGAGCTTTTTGGTTAGTCAATGTACATTGAGAGGGATTGGTTAAGCTTTTTGATCAGTCAATGTAGATTGTGGGCATTGGCAGAGTTTTTTTATTAGTCAATGTACATTGGGGGCATTCGTAGACCTTTTTGATTAGTCAATGTACATTGTAGGCATTGGCAGAGCTTTTTGATTAGCCCACGTACATTGTGGGCATTAGCAGAGCTCTTTGATTAGTCAATGTACATTGTGGGAATTGGCAGAGCATTTTGATTAGCCAATGCACATTGTGGGGCATTCGTGGAATTCTATAATTAGTCAATGTACACCTGGGTGTTAGCAGAGCATTTAGAATGCTAAATGTACATTAGAGACAGGTATTGTACTGTACATTGAGGGTGTTAGTACAGCCATTTAGACTGTTTATATGTAGCTATATTCGGGGTCTAGAAAGGGCTTCTTCTTGACTAGATAATGTAGATTCAAGCTTGTCGGTTGCGATATTTAAGTAGGGAGTTGATATTACTCGTAAAAGCTGCCTTAGATGCCTTGGATAGAATGACTAAAAGAATAATGTCAAAAGCAAAAACAAATTTAAGCATACTATTTATTAATATAATACGATTTTTATCAATCATTTGTATCAAAAAACGATATATACCGACAAATTTGAGATTAAAAATCGTAAAAAAACGAAAGCGCAATTGAAAAAATCCAAATACCAAAAAAGGGCAAAAATACCTTAACAATAATGAGTTGTTAGAGAGAGATGTATAAACTGTGCAGCTGTATTACCATGCATTTACAAATGTTTAATACACAATCAAAAATATCCGCATAAGCTACTTATAAATCAGTAGTTAATCAGCTGTTTTTTTATTTAAAACTTTAAGCAGCCGACTAATAAGCAATCTAGTCATATTCGCCGCTTAGAATCCTCATAGTTGCCGGATCCATCCAAGTTGGCACCCGAGGCAGAGGCCGCCTACCCAGATGCCACAGGCCAACCGACCACGCATCCGACAGCTCCTTACTGCCGGCCTCTTCTAGCATAGCTGAGCGCAATTCCTGGAATTCGTTGCCCTCGTCAGTCAGGGCATTGTCAGCCGAGGCCAGGCGCCACAGCTGCGCCGCGGGATCTAGATCCCCCATGCCTAACGAATCGGCTGCTGCTTCAAGGTTGGACGATTCTTCCGGGTAGAGCGAAGCTTCGGCGTCAGATTCTAGGCGATGGCGGAATGCTTCGCGATCTTCTAGGTAGAGCCTGGGGAGTTGGTTATTTGGAGTTAAATGGAGGAATAGGGGTTGCTGCCGAGCCTAAGTACATTGGGTCAGAGGAAGGGACAGAAGTTGCAGAGAGACCTGTGTACATTGGAAGAGGGGGAACAGGGGTTGCTGCCGAGCCTAAGTACATTGGGTAAGAGGGAGGGAGTTGCAAGGATCTGAAAAGAGTCTTAAAACTGAGGATCTGGGAAGAGTTTTAAAACTGAGGGTCTGGGAAGAGTCTAACTCTGAGGATCTGGGAAGAGTCTAAAACTAAGGATCTGGGAAAGTCAAAGTAAGGATCTGGATAGACACAGAAAAAATTTACCAAAATCCGGGACGCACTAACCTAGCAGCCTCGGGATTGGCATAGCAACCATTGGCAACAGACTCGGCGATTTCCTCCGACGCGGAATGCGGCACCTCCACCCTGGCCAGCATCCGCCTGAGATGATGCAACAATTGCCAGAGCCGATGCACGCCAGGTCGCCAACTGTCGGCGAAGCCTTTCAAATCCACCTGGCCAGTTTGAGGACACACACGGGGATGAAAGGGCACAGCGGGGGCGGACAGGGTCAGCTGGGGACACGCACTGCCGGACAAAGGAAAGTCGGACGGCACCCGGAGACAAAACCGAACCAAATGACCCTTGTAGGGGCCGTGACGCATGAACAGGCAGCCGTACCACAGGCGGGTATCAACAGACGAGGGCAGCGGGTACAGGCCCGGCACGGGATGGGCCAGGGCTGCCGCGTATTCCTGACGCATGGAATAGGCAAGCAGTATGGGGTCTGCTGTACTGCAGTTTGATGTCGCTGCTGCCATTGAATAGGCCGACTAGAGAGGGTGGCGACTGTCGGCTGGAATTTTGAAATGCGTTGCGAAAAAAAAGTAATTTCGTTCTCGTCTTTAGAAAATCAGATCGCTACTGACAGACAGAATGACAGAGCTACTGACAGACAGAATGACAGAGCTACTGACAGACAGAATAACAGAGCTACTGACAGACAGAATAACGGAGCTACTGACAGACAGAATGACAGAGCTACTGACAGACAGAATGACAGAGCTACTGACAGACAGAATGACAGAGCTACTGACAGACAGAATAACAGAGCTACTGACAGACAGAATGACAGAGCTACTGACAGACAGAATGACAGAGCTACTGACAGACAGAATAACAGAGCTACTGACAGACAGAATAACAGAGCCAATGACAGACAGAATAACAGAGCCAATGACAGACAGAATAACAGAGCCAATGACAGACAGAATAACAGAGCTACTGACAGACAGAATAACAGAGCTACTGACAGACAGAATGACAGAGCTACTGACAGACAGAATAACAGGGCTACAGACAGACAGAATGACAGGGCGACTGACAGACAGAATGACAGGGCTACTGACAGACAGACAGATATACATTAGAAAAGACTAAAATAACGATACACATACATACAAATAAACGATTTCAAGCTTAATAAACAAAAAAAGTAAAGAAATAAGCTAGAGACTTTATAAAAAACTTACTGCAATAAGTATGCAAAAGATTTCTTGATTGCTAGTCAACAAGTAGGGTATTTTCAATCACAACTGAACGACACGTAGCTACATGAGTTGGACAGAAGAACTGCAAACGAGACAAATACAATTTTATGAATCAAATTCACTAGACAGTAGAATATTACTGGAGAAAATGCAATACAGAATGAAAACTATAGAATACGAATACTCTACTGATATTTAAAGAAAAAAATGTAATCGGTAAGCAGTAGTCAGTTACATTACATGTAAATTCCAAAGCAGAGATCTATTTATGCATTGCTTTCGTAAGAAAAAAGGGGCGCATCATAAAGAAGAAATAAATAAATAATAAAGTCGACATAAAAAAATTGCAATTATACAAGTTTACAGCAGTCTACATGCATAACAGCTTGGTTCAATGGACGAACTAAGTACGGGAGCAAAAAATAACCAGAATATTTATATGCTAAAAGCTAGAATCATAAGTCAAATGTTAAGTACAAAAATTGGTACCGTCATCAGCAGTAAAATCTGGACTTTTGGATAGTGAACTCACTTTAATTAAGTTAGCCAACCTTATCAGTCGGGCAGCCACCCCACTCCAGAAAATAACTTTTATCCTCTGGAGTTGGCCAACCTTATCAGTCGAGCAGCCACCTCACTCCAGAAAATAATTCCTAACCCGCGGAGTTGGCCTACCTTATCAGTCGAGCAGCCACCTCACTCCAGAAAATAATTCCTAACCCGCGGAGTTGGCCTACCTTATCAGTCGAGCAGCCACCTCACTCCAGAAAATAATTCCTAACCCGCGGAGTTGGCCTACCTTATCAGTCGAGCAGCCACCTCACTCCAGAAAATAATTCCTAACCCGCGGAGTTGGCCTACCTTATCAGTCGGGCAGCCACCTCACTCCAGAAAATAATTCCTAACCCGCGGAGTTGGCCTACCTTATCAGTCGGGCAGCCACCTCACTCCAGAAAATAATCTCTATCCCCTGGAGTTGGCCAACCTTATCAGTCGGGCAGCCACCTCACTCCAGAAAATAATCTCTATCCCCTGGAGTTGGCCTACCTTATCAGTCGGGCAGCCACCTCACTCCAGAAAATAATCTCTATCCCCTGGAGTTGGCCAACCTTATCAGTCGGGCAGCCACCTCACTCCAGAAAATAATCTCTATCCCCTGGAGTTGGCCTACCTTATCAGTCGAGCAGCCACCTCACTCCAAAAAAAATTTCTAACCCGCGGAGCTGGCCTACCTTATCAGACGGGCACCCACCTCACTCCAGAAAATAATTTCTATCCCCTCGAGTTGGCCAACCCTACCAGTCTGGCAGCCACCTCACTCCCTAAGCATAAATTTCCATCCTCGGAGTAATTTAAAATTAGCACTAATTAAAAAACAATTCACTGAGCGCTAGTGTTCAAAGCGTGAACAGTCTCCAATTTTAACTGTTCAAATTGTTTACGCCAAGAGTGCAGCTCCGTGTCGGCTACGTACTTCGAACAAAGATCGCCGGCGCCATTATCAAACGCTAAAGTACACCGACTGTAGTGATGCAACAGGGCAACATCCGGCTGTTTATTCACTGGCGTCATCTCCTCAACATTCTGCTTACTAATATGATGAATGCCCATTTCAAAGATTAAATCTGGTTTGACCATGCATTTGGTGCGCACCCGACTAATACCCGCGGTGCGCTTGGCGTCGAAATAGCCCTGGTCAGGCTCGAAGAATGCGCTGAAGAATCTGTTAGAAATTCAGGCAAAAGAACAATATATATATTTCTAAATTTTACTATCAATACTTTATATGATCTTGGGGGAGGAGTTTTAGCCTAGTGGCTAGGGCGCCTGCCTAATGACCGGAAGGTCGTTGGTTCGAGTCCCGGCTCTAGGAGACAGTTTGTGCCCTTGAGCAAGTCACTTAATCCGCCGAATTGCTTCAGTCCACCCAGCTGAGATCGGGTACCAGTTTGAGCTGGGTAAATTTAGAGTGGGTTCTGCGGCCCCTCCAGCCCATCAGGACTGAGCAGCTGTACACAGCCCTCGGATGCGCCGCGCAATCGAAAGGTCGGGTGTCTAAATTTATTTATTTATTGAATATATAACAAAGACTTCAATTGTTCAGTTAACAAACCTGAAGCCGCAGTGAGTCCCATCGTCAATATCCTTAGCCATGTCCGACCAAGACCGATACTTAGCCGCATTAGGCACCAACAATTCGTCAAAATCTTGAAACACAGCGTACTTACTCAGGCCCATATTCCAGTATAGGCAATGGTGCACAGCCAGCACCTGGCCGTGGTAGTGCACCTGCGACCGGAACCGATTCACCGGTTGCCAACGGAACAGCGTGGCTAAGCCTCTACTAGCATAGGAATTCATTAGCCTCAGCAGGGCCCTATTGGCCTCAGTGGAATAGATTTCGTCAGTCAAATAGAACACGAAATGCTCGGCTCCCAGGGCGCGGCTCATCTCGATAAAATCCAATAGCCGACGCTCCGAAGGAGTGCCAAATAGAGGCGGCACGCAGACTGTGAATTTTCGAGGCTGCAACTTGTACGGGGCAGCGGATTCCAATTCGCGCGGGACAGTCAGCAGGGGCAGTTCCACGCTGGGCACTGGGCGGCCGTCCAGATCGCGAGTTGGCTCGGGGCCGTTGGTGATCACAACGCTGAAAACTGGCTCGGACACCTTGAGTGGGCAGTTCAGTTTGCGTTGCTGTTGCTTAATACTGTCAAGTAGAGAGTTAACTGGGAACCTATGTTGTAAAACGCTAAGATTGTAGCCGGAGAAGTTGTAGCCTAGTGGCTAAGGCATCAGTCTTATAACCGAAAGGTCGTGGGTTTGAGCCCCATCACAAAGGAGACAATTTGTGCCTTTGTGCAAGGCAGCTGAGATTGGGTACCAGTTTAAAAGCTGGGAAAATTTAGAGTAGGGTTTTGCGGCCCTCCAGGCTTTCAGAACTGAGCAGCTGTACACAGCAGCATTCGGATGCGCTGCGGAGCTATCTGCGGCTGTGCCCTGTAAATCTGATCAAAAGTTCGGGTTTTAATGGGATGGCGGCATGTAAGATTGTAGTCATGGGGTTGTAGCTGTGAGATTGTAGTCAAGGAGATCTAGCCTGTGAGATTGTAGTCAGGGGGTTGTGGCTATGAGATTGTAGTAGTCAAGGGGTTGTAGCTATGAGATTGTAGTAGTCAAGCGGGTTGTGGCTATGAGATTTTAGTAGTCAAGGGGTTGTGGCTATGAGATTGTAGTAGTCAAGGGGTTGTAGCTATGAGATTGTAGTAGTCAAGCGGGTTGTGGCTATGAGATTGTAGTAGTCAAGCGGGTTGTGGCTATGAGATTGTAGTAGTCAAGCGGGTTGTGGCTATGAGATTGTAGTAGTCAAGCGGGTTGTGGCTATGAGATTGTAGTAGTCAAGGGGTTGTAGCTATGAGATTGTAGTAGTCAAGCGGGTTGTGGCTATGATATTTTAGTAGTCAAGCGGGTTGTGGCTATGAGATTGTAGTAGTCAAGCGGGTTGTGGCTATGAGATTGTAGTAGTCAAGCGGGTTGTGGCTATGAGATTGTAGTAGTCAAGCGGGTTGTGGCTATGAGATTGTAGTAGTCAAGCGGGTTGTGGCTATGAGATTGTAGTAGTCAAGCGGGTTGTGGCTATGATATTTTAGTAGTCAAGCGGGTTGTGGCTATGATATTTTAGTAGTCAAGCGGGTTGTGGCTATGATATTTTAGTAGTCAAGGGGATTGTATCTGTGACATTTTAATCAGGGAGGTGTAGCCCGTGCTTTAGTCCTAGCCAAGGGGTCTCAATTGAGTGCTTAGAGCGCCAGATTGCCAGATTCCAAGGTTGCCGGGTTTCGAGCTGTATTCCTAAAATCAAAGATTATTTAAGTCCCCAGGCAAAGCAGCTGATCATAAAATGATTCTGTCGGGCAGCTAAGATTGGGTAACACAATTAAAAAAACACGCCTATCCTTAACGAAACTAATATAGAAAATCCTCATTTTTCTCCAAACAAAGACTTCTATAGCTTCAATTATTAACCTGAAGATGCGGCGGCAGTGCGCAGGAGAACACGTAGGCGCCGTAGGGCATCCCGTGATTCTCATTCATCTCGTAGGGCGTCCCCGGCACGGTGAAATACACATCGGGCGCTAGCGGCACGTGACAGTGCAAGTTTAATTCCGGTTTGGCGGATCTGGGCACGGCGGCTAGGATACGGATGTAATGGGATAATTCTTTGCGCGCGTCATAGTAAGCGCTCATTAAATACAGAGCTGGCTCCTGATGACGCTGTCCAGCTCCGTATTTGCGAGTCAACTGGTAAGAGGTAACTAGACCAGCCGGTGCGCCCGAGCTAACATTGATGCAACGCTGTTTTAACCATTCTCGAACGCGAATATGCCTGAGTAAAATTTTATTCAAGAAAATCTCCATTGAGACTACTTAAAGTAGAAATACAAGTTTATTAAAAATCTTTTATAGAAACAAGAAACGAATTAATTGCTAAGCAATGAAATAGTCTAACCTGTGCTTCGGTTTATGATGATGTTCGTTGTCAGTTTCATCGTCTCTTAACAAACCATCAAAATTTGGCAAATACATCAGACACAGAAAAGCCAATGCAAAATATAGCGCCGCCACAGCTACTAAGCCTGTTCGCCAAGTCATGCAGCGCGTCATCGTGTTGCAATTTTTGCTGCTGCAAGATTAAAAAAACTTAGTTAAAATCGCTAATATAGTGGGTGAATGGCTTTAATTGCATCTTTTAAGAACAATAAAGAAATGGCTTTTAAAATTTGCATATTACTGGTATGCATTGACATGATTACGCTAGTATTTATCGATTAGTAGAGTTGAAAGCAAAATGTTTGCCATTGGTTCTGTTCTGTTCTATCTATTCCTCTCTATATTATATAGGTAAGAATGCAGCATCTCTGATTTATATGACTGTAGAGAAAATTTGGCTAGGTTATACTAGGCTTGGTCTATAGGTATGATCCAATATAGTCATAAACATGGGAACAGGAAGAGGTTTAATAATTAAAATATATCATCTCTCCTATGGGGTAAAATAGGTAAGCAAGATGAAAGGAAGAGCAAGGTTGGACCAACTGTCTTTGAAATATAAATAACACATTAAGATCTCAAAGCTTTGCTTTAGATTAACCTTAAAATAAATAAGAACTTTATAGAAATACCTAAAATATAACTCATATAAATTTTTTAAGCAGGTATGGCTCAAAATCCAAAACCCCTAGCATTAGGTAAATAAAGAATAAAATAATAATTTTGAAATTAGCAAGTTTTTTCAGCATTGTAGAATAGAAATATACCTGTTTTTATCGATTACTAAAGCTCTTTTAGCACCTCTTTGTTACTCTTAAATTAAACAAACTCTAGATCTAGATTTAAAAAATACTTTAAAAATTTTACTAATTTTTTTGATCTATTTCCTATTCCTAGCTAGGCCTATTTGTCATGTGTACTGTCAAGAGTGGTATACATATATGTGCAACACCCGGCCGACCCGGCCAAATTGGCCGGGTGACAGGCCTGCCAAGCAAGGGACATTGCAAAATCGCCAATGTATGTTGCAAAATCACTGATGTATGTCGCAAAATCACTGATGCAAGTTGCAAAATTGGTGAAAAACGAGGGGGTAAGTCGTGAAATGGAGAAGAATTGGGAAGATTCAGACAAAAATGGTTCATGGGACCTTTTTTTTGGTCCTTCCCTGGGTTTATTTTTTGTGCTATAGGGATGCTATAGCATCTTGACTTTGAAAATTGCATCCTGAAATTTGATATAGGATGCAATTTCGCATCCAGATTTTTTTATTCTTTACAATAATAAAAGATCTCTTAAATAAGACTTTAAAAAAATTGCATCCCAAACCCTGAAATCGCATCCTAAAATTAAGAACATGATGCAATTTTGCATCCTGTGCCCAGAAAAAAAATAAACCCAGGTCCTTCCAAATTTTTGGCCAACTAAGTTGCAAATTTTTCCACTGACAAGCTATGTCGCACTTACACTGAACAACGTTGCACTTTTTGTCAGAAACAATGTTGCATTTACACTAAACAACGTTGCACTGGCCGGGTAAGATTCAGGAGGTTGCGCATGTATGGTGGTATATCTAGATAAATATGGAATTTGATAGAAGCCAAAAACCTTAATAGACACTTCTATAAAAAAGCTACCTAATGCAAAGGATAAAAAGTAATTGATTACCATTTTACTAACCCTTGAATATGGATAACCTATGCTCAAATAGTATACTTGTTGTCAAGTCAGTGGATCAATTGGTTTTCCTGACTATCTAGTTATTAAATATTCAGTTTATATAATAAGAAAAATATTGCTTTATCAATAGCTAAATATTTATAAATTTATAAGTATACTATACTGGGTTTATTTTTTGTGTTATAGGGATGCTATAGCATCTTGACTTTGAAAATTGCATCCTGAAATTTGATATAGGATGCAATTTTTCATCCAGATTTTTTTAATTCTTCACAATAAAAGACCTCTCTAATAAGTCTTTTAAAAAATTGCATCCCAAACCCTGAAATTGCATCCTAAAATTAAGAACATGGTGCGATTTCATATCCTGTGCCCAGCAAAAAAATAAACCCAGATACTAAAACTTTATTGTGTAAGTAAAAAATAAATATATTTATATAAGTAATTTAGGACTATATAGCATAAATGCATACATTCAAAACTTGCAAATTTGTTTGGCTAGAGATTTTTTACAAAATTAATAAATTTTGACTTCTATTTCAAAATATTTAAAGTAGTAGTAAAAAAGGTTGGGTGAACCACTAGATGCCTCTTAGCTTTACCTAACTGCTTCCCAATATGCTTCATAAAAATGTGCATCATTCCTGCTTATTTTTTTAACTTACATCCTCAATTTTGTAATTTAATGCAAAAAATAAGTTTAGCCAAGGCTATGGCGCTATATCACAAAGAGAAAGTTCAACAAAATTATTACAATATTTGCCAAAATTAACACCTGTTTTATCCAAATTCGTTGGTTTTTTAATGATGTCACTGAATTTGCTAGAAGTGTCATTCCCCCCTTTGGCTTTAACTTGTTTAATTAAGCACTAGGCCTACAATTTATTCCAACTACCTACCTTGTAACTAGAATCTATGTACCATTATGGCTCAAAAACAGCCTAAAAACAATAGTCTATACCTGAAATCCACATAAAATAAAACTAAAGCGGCAATAGGACAATAGCTAACCATAGCCAAAGCTAGGCCTACCCGCCTAGCTATATCTAGCTTACCTTAGGTGGACAATCCTCCTACCTCCTCCTACGTCTACTACATACCAAACATTTGTAGGCCAATCATATACTGCAGGGAACCCGTTAATACAATAGTGTCCTGCCTTTAAATTTGTTCGTCAGCTGCTTAATATTTCAAGGCATGAAGAGCATTGTGAAAATAGACACAAATAATGATCGATGTCGATTACGATTAGCCAAATTTCATTTCCTCGAATTTCGACGATTTAACCACACAAGTATACAATATAATGTTAACAATGAAAACTATGGTTAAGATGCAAACGATATTTTGTTTTTTACAAGCTTGACAGAAAAAGAAATTGTATGGTTAAAAGTATTTTATTTGTGCCCGCTTAATCTGTATTTGTTTTATTATGTAACTTATGAAGCTGCAGAATTTTAACATTAGTATTTGTCGCCCATTATTTAATAGTTCCGACTGAGTTAGAAAAAACATAGGCATAAAAATTTTAGCTTCTTTTCATGTTTAATGCTCTTCAATTAACTTATATGTAGACTTTAAGTAAAACATCTATCTTTTCTATGCAAAAACTGCGATAAATAGGACCCATACTTAAGATTAAGGTCAAATTTTTCAAAAAATCTATTATTTTCTGCTTAGATTTTGCTGTGACAACGTCACAGTACTGAATCAGAGGCAGTATGTCGTGAATAATAGTCATACTTTTTGTAGTGGGAATTTATTCAAACAGTAACTAGGTTTTAGGCGCACTTATTTTATTTTTTCTCAAGTTAACATATTATATATAAACAACATAGTTTACAAGAAAGTGCATAACCAGAAAATGCACAAGAAGGGTACATGAACAGAACTCTATTTTAAATCACGTAGTAAATAAATATAAATGAAAGTGTATATTGCATATACATTTTTATACATGTTTACGCCCGTATCAACTAAGCTTTTTAAGAATATTGTGACCATTTTTGGCAAAAGAATTACACTTTCGGTATAATTTCATTTAAGTACATTTGACCCATTCCTATCCTAAAACATTTGCTTCAGTCCGCAGAGAAGGCGTCGCCCAACCCGAAGCTGCTGCCGTCGTCATCTGAGACAACAACAATAGTCTCTTCGGCCCCAGATGACCTCGCCCGACTCCGCCAGCAGGTGCTGCAGCATCGGGTCAATGCGTCGCAGCTGCGCAAGTACAAGCGAACCGATTTTCGACGACAGGTGACAAATTTTTTTATAATTCTTCAATAAAATCTTCAATAAAAGAATGTTTTCAATTCGGATAAAATAAAACAAATCGCAGGTTCTCCTCGACCGTCTGGCCGAAGCAAAACGCTACTCGCGCCTAACCAGGGCTCGAATCGCAGTTCCACTAGGGGCGCAGCCTCGCGATGCTCAAATCCGCGTCGACACGTCGATGTCGCACACTAACCTGGACGTTGTCCGTCTGGCTATTCAACAACTCGGCTGGCGGGAATGCCCGACCGGTAGTGGCGGCGGCGGCGAGCCCTGCGAGATCTGCTGGAACGGCTGCAGCTACACGGAGAATCCGGGTGGTGAGCGGTCCTGCGTGAACCGGTTCCCCGGGATTAACGAACTGCTGCACAAAGTGAATCTCAGCCGCACCCTGGAGACGATGAGGCGACTATTTCCGGATGAGTTCGGTTTCTATCCGGACACCTGGTTTCTGCCGTACCAACTGGCCGAGTTCAGTCAGTACGCGGAGGCTGCGGCTACTGAGGCTGCTAGTGAGTAACGAATTCAAATTCACGAATTCAATAATTGACCGGGAGGTCGTGGGTTCGAGCCCCGGCCCTAGGAGACAATTTGTTCCCTTGAGCAAGGCTCTTAATCCCGCATTGCTTCAGTCCTCCCAACTGAGATCGGGTACCAGTTTGAGCTGCGTAATTTTTTTAGTGGGTGTTGCGGCCCCTCCAGCACATCAGAATTGAGAAGCTGTACACAGCTCTCGGATGCGCCGCGCAACTAGCTGCGGCTGTGCCGTTGGCTGTACATCTGGTCGAAAGGTTGGGTGTCTAAATTTATTATTTTATTATTCTTCCTGTGAGAAATTTTTAAAAGCTTGTTTTACTGCACTGATTTTCTACTATTAGTATAAAATTTTAGAAAAAAAAGAATTAGAAGTTACAGCGTGGATGTCTGCCTACTTTGAAAAACTTTGCCATATAGCCCACGCTTATTCTGACAATAGGGTTTCATTCATTCATTTCTGAGCTGAAATAGCCATGAAAAATTTAATGCTACCAACCCGTATCTCTATTTGCATAAATGATGCGGAGAAGTCCATTGTTTGGTGAAATCCAATTATCATTTATAACTCATGGGCGCTTCAATAATGCTTATATCAGGGGGTTAGTTTCAAGAGCTAGAAATTTCACAAAATTTGAAAATATTTCATATAATGCTTCATATGTTTCAAGTGTTTCATATCTGATAGGTGAAAAATAATTCACTTCTCAGAGCAAACAACAATCTACCGTCAACCCTTAAACCCTGTCGCTAAATTGATTCGAGCAAGAAGTAAATTTTAAGTTGATTAATTGTATCATAATTGTAATTGAATAATGCTGCTGTTACGTTTATGAATGCCGCGGCTCAGCTGAGTTTATTTGCTTAGACTTAAAGGAAAGGAAATAAGAAGACTTAAAGAAGAGAAATTCTAGAAGGGAGTAGGTAGACGGACAAATGGAAAAAGACAGAGCGCAGAGTGGCCTTGTACAGTAGCTATTTTTAGAAAATTTTGCACTAATAGCTCATCATACGTACAATACGTAGCTATTTTTAGAAACGTTTGCACTTAAGGCTCATCGTACGTACATTAAGTAGCTATTTTTAGAAACGTGTGCACACTAATGGTTGAACGTACGTACATTAAGTATCTATTTTTAGAAACGCTTGTAATAATGTTTCATCGTACGTACATTAAGTAGCTATTTTTAGAAATGTTTGCACTAATGGTTCATCGTACGTACATTAAGTAGCTATTTTTAGAAACGCTAAACTATAAACTATTTTTAGAACTTGTATTGATGGTTCATCCTACGTACATTGAGTAGTGTTTAAACTTTTTGGAGATTCAAACAGAACCCGCCAACTCCCATTTGCAACCGACAGACTCGGGCAAGCCAGCCCCGTGCTACATTGTGAAACCGAACGCCGGAGCTCAGGGCGGCGGCATCTACCTGATCCGTTCCGCTGCCGACTACACCCGACAACAGTCCGGCAGGCCGTTGAGTCACGTCGTGCAAACCTACCTCGATTCGCCTCTCCTAATTGACGGTTACAAATTTGATTTACGACTGTACGTCCTACTGTTGGAGGCCAGCCCAACTCCCTTAGTGTTCATCTGTCGCGAAGGCCTAGCGAGATTCTGCACGCAGCCGTATGCCACTCCTAGTCGGGACAATCTGGGCGTCAGTCACATGCACCTCACTAATTATTCGATTAACAAGCGTTCCCGAGCGTTTGTCCACGGCAACCCGGAAACCGGCAGCAAGAGGACGTTGAGTAGCGCGCTGAGACAGTTGTCGGCGAGTCTGGGCGACAGTTGCGATGTCGACGCGTTGAGGCGCTCTATAGAACGCCTGTGCGTGAAGACGACACTGGCTGTGCTGCCGGAATTGCTGGTGAATTTGAAGCAACGCGGCGCAGCTGCTGGTTCCCTGCCAAGATGTTTTCAGGTAGATTTTATTGCTTGTGTAGTTGTACTTTTACGATGCTCTGACTTGTGTTCTATGAAAATTGGATGTCCAATCTAGTTTTCTGACGATTTTTCCGTCTGTTCTGCATGACAAGATCTCTGAAAGAAAAATTGAAACTTGTTTTTTTACGAGCTAGTTCAAGATTAAAAATATCAAAAGTGAGCTTTTTTATTTAGTACAGATAGTTATTATCTAGAAATTATTTATCACAAACTTAAAGCCCCTTTATCTGAAGCGATCTACAGAATAAATATCTTTATTTTATCTAGTCTAGAGAATATCTTTCTCAACCAGTCTAGAGTACATCTATTTTACTGAGTCTAAACGCAGTCTAGAGATCTAGAGAAGATCTATCTCACGCAGTCTAGAGATCTAAAGAAGATCTACCTCACCCAGTCTAGAGAATATCTCACCCAGTCTAGAGAAGATCTATCTCACCCAGTCTAGAGAATATCTCACCCAGTCTAGAGAAGATCTATCTCACCCAGTCTAGAGAATTCCCAATCTTATCCACTCCAGATTTAAACTCTCGTCTAGTCAAGCGAATATGTATTTTATCCCAGCAAAAAATCCCAATTCAAACGCCTCTCACACCTGTTAATCCGAACGCAGATCCTCGGCTTCGACGTCCTGATCTTGTCCGACCTGACCCCCATCCTGCTCGAGGTGAACAGCTGTCCCAGCCTGAGACTGGACTACGAAGTCGAACTGATCCCCGGCGTGTGCGAATATTTTCTCAGCCCGGTTGATGTGCAAGTTAAACAGCCGCTGGTCAAGGACTCGCTAGCCTTGGTGGAGCAGTGGATGCTGCGACCATCCAGTCAGCAGTTGAATTCGTGAGTTGCTATGCATGTTGCTGGTGCAGTAACTATTTTCATGGGAACATTTTTTTAATTATCGAAACTTTACTAATTTGGGCCAAATTCGTCAAGAGACAAGGGACAGCATAGCAACAGAGATGAGGCCACATCAGTTGCTGAAATGGAAGTCGATGACACTCATACCGTAGCTTCAGCTGACGAGACGAAAATCCCGCAGAGCATGGAGTTGGCAGAAGAGCAGGTTTGAACCAGAAACTGCCTCAAAAAGCAGTACGGAATTCAATAAGCCACCCAAAATTCGTCAATTTCTCTTCAATCTAACAAAGTTTAAATCAGCCTTTTCGCTCGATCAATATCTGAATCAGCCTCTCCGCTTCATTAATTCTTCAACCAGCCTCTCCGCTTCATCAATCCTTGAATCAGCCTCTCCGCTTCATCAATCCTTGAATCAACCTTTCCGCTTCATCAATCCTTAAATCAGCCTCTCTGCTCCATCAATCCTTAAATCAGCCTCCCTACTCCATCAATCCTTAAATCAGCCTCTCTGCTCCATCAATCCTTAAATCAGCATCTCTACTCCATCAATCCTTGAATCAGCCTCTCCGCTTCATCAATCCTTAAATCAGCCTCTCCGCTCCATCAATCCTTGAATCAGCTGATTTAAACAACTTAAACAATCCTTATGCCATCCTCAGTTTCTTTTTCGTTTCTGCAGGAACAAGAACCCGACGTGGAGCACAGTGACGGCTGCATGACGGAGATTTTCCCTAGCCGTCACGCCGACTTGCAACGTCTACGAGTGCTAGAAGGCCTCGCCGACCTCTTCTTGGCGGCGTGTGGCGGCCGACGCGGCACAAACAAACTCGGCGCCACAGCTTTCCGTTGCTTAGCTAGAAAATGCTCATTCGAACGGGTGTGCGGTCTGAGCATGGCCGACGCCAACATTCTGTACATTGACCTGCAGCGTCGCTGGGAGTATCTCAGCTCTGATCCCACTGGTGGTGAGTTGAGATCCCACTTATGCCGGGTAAAAGAGCTCGACACGGGGGCGACGGCAGATGCTTTGGCGCCCCCTCTCCAGCAGCTTTGGCGCTACCCCTTTTAAGTCGCTTTGGCGCTACCCCTTTCTAGAAGATTTGGCGCTACCCCTTTCCAGTTGCTTTGGCGCTATCCCTTTCCAGTAGCTCTGGCGCTGCCCCTTTCTAGAAGCTTTGGCGCTACCCCTTTCCAGTAGTTTTGGCGCTACCCCTTTCCAGTAGTTTTGGCGCTACCCCTTTCCAGTAGTTTTGGCGCTACCCCTTTCCAGTAGTTTTGGCGCTACCCCTTTCCAGTAGTTTTGGCGCTACCCCTTTCCAGTAGTTTTGGCGCTACCCCTTTCCAGTAGCTTTGGCGGTACCCCTTTCTAGAAGCTTTGGCGCTACCCAACTCGTTTAGGCACCCCTTTTCCAGTAGACAGATTTGATGGTCCCCTAGCAGGTTTTGGCTTAACATGAGCTTGTGCGCCCCTAAGCCAAAAATTTTGGAGCCTGCTCCCTTCCAACCAAAAATCGAAGCTGAAACTATGCTGACATGATTTTTTAAATCTCTTTCTGCATGCAACACGCCCAGGCATCTGTTTTCAATCATTCGCTGAAGGCTTCTTCAAACTAGCGCAAAACTATCGGTCGTTAGGCGGCGGCGGCGGCGGCGGCGGCCGCAGTCGACGAGACGATAATGGTGTCAACATGCTGGACAAAGTGACCAGCCTGCTCAAACACTGCTCCGATTGCATGAGCCCAGTAGGCGAAAAGCAGCAGCAGCAGCAACAGCAACAACAATACCGACAGAGGCATCTTCCAATTCTGGTTTCAAACGCTGAACAAAGTAGAAAAAGAAAAGTTGAAAAGCCTTCGAGCCAAGGTGGTAATGGGACTCTTGTACTGCCGGAGATTGTGTAAAATATCCCCAGCAACTGAAACAAAATTTGCAGCTAAGATTGTTGCACTAGTCAATAATCAAATGTTTCACTATTTTTTAAAACGAAAAAGGTCTTTGCATGAATCTTTAATGGAATAGATATGAAGATTTTTCACTTTAAGAAACGGATAAGCAGACTAAATCTCTAGGGAAGTTTTCATTAGATTTGACCGACAGGTTTTTGCCTCAAGTTTTTACTTGCCAAATTTTTTTAACTAGTGCTCAAAGCTTCTTTGGTCAGGAATGCTTAGCTTCGTCTTTTTAAAGATTTTTTTATTTTTTAAATGTGGCCATTCTATCTGGTCTAACGATATTAAGCTCAGAAATCAATAATATTTCCACTGGAATATTAATTGTACACTAGTAGCTAAAAATAGCTACACTGGTGTACTTTTAATGTACAGCAATGTACACCTAGGAAGAATTTGAATTTCAGAGCTACCATCCACTATTTTTCGATAATTTTGTTTTTATTTGCTTTTTAAGGTTGTTTTCGTTAAAAAAATAAATATTCTGTGTCTAATTAATAATCAATATATTAATCCGCTTGGCCTCTAACAGTGCACCTTTACTTGCTATTTTCGAAATATTTTCTTATACTTTTTAACCACTCTGCATGAGGATACAGTTTGCACCATTCAAACATATTTTTGTCAATTTTGTTATACTTCTCTGTACGACACGATTCTGAAAACACTGATTTGCCGTGTTTGACACTTTTTTTTAAAACTCACTCAGATAATTATTGCCATTTTTATTGCTAATTTTTTTATAAATACACAAAGAATACTTACAGAAGTGTATTTGACTGTTTTACCACCATAATTTTATTCGCATTCGAGTTATAAGTCTTTAAATGATACTTGTTACGTCTGGGTTTATTCCTAATACTTTTGATATCTTTGATTGCTCGCCTTATTTCGAAGCGCTCTGTGCATATTTTAACAAAAATATTCGCCTTAATAAAATTTAAACATTTAAAGTTTTTGCCGTCAAGTTCGAACTAAAAGCAAGCAGCACAAGCAAACACAGAGCATGTACCTGTGACAGCAGTGACTAGGGGGACTAGTCAGTCACTATAATAAACAGGTCTATCCTCTCCTATGTGTCGTAACACTCTAAAATATATTTTAGCCGAACAATGCCTAACTTAACAAATAATTGCATTATTACTTAAAAAATAAAACAAAGAACATAATATGCTGCTGCAAATCTTTCTCAAGAGGAGCAAAGGTTAGATAATAAAAAATGTTTAATTAAAAAAATAAACTCCATCTTCCGTTCAAAACCCAGCATTGCAAGCTTGTCTTTGCAAAAAAACACAAAAACCTTCCCCAATAATAATGAAAACCTATAAATGTAATACCATCTACTCTAAATCCTACTTCATTACAAGTCGATTGTCAGTTAAAACATAATATTTCAATTGTTATTGTCCGCCACTGCTCGCCAGCACCGCTTGCTGCCGCCAAGCTGATGAGTAGCTTTGGAAACCGCCGGGCCGTTGCCGGGGGCAGCGGAGAGCACGGCCTGTCCGGACTGGTCCATCGGTCGCCTGGCCGTTGTCAGCTCGTTAGCCAGATCCAGCTGTCTTAAAGTGCTCGTATTGGCTAAGTTGTCGCTTGACCAGCACTGCGTCACCTGTAGCCTGTTCTGCAACAACTCGTCCAGAGCTCTTTCCACAAAGTCGGGCTGCACGGTGGCATTGTCGTCGTCTATTGGATTATTCGGTGCGGCTGGCTCGTCTAACCTGTGGCGCTGATGCTCGGCTGAGCTGTCGAATGATACGGATAGCCGGCGGCGCACTCTTGGCACAGGTTTCGGCGTTGCTTGTGGCTGCTGTTGCTGCTGCTGTTGATGAAGCTGAAGTTGCTGCTGCTGCTGTTGCTGCTGCTGTTGTTGCTGCTTTTGATGCTGATGCTGCAGCTGCTGTTGTTGTTGTTGTTGTTGTTGCTTCTGCTGCTGATGCTGCTGCTGCTGCTGAAGCTGAAGGTGCTGCTGCTGCTGCTGCTGTTGCTGCTGTTGTTGTTGTTGTTGCTGCTGCTGCTGCAGCGGTGGCCTAGGCTGGGGTGGCAGACAGCTGGACGCCATTGACATAGCTGATCGGCGAGGTCTTGGAGTCGGCTGAGGCGCCGTTTTCGGCTGCGACGGCGGCGGCTGTGGTGGTCGACTAGCTGCTCTACGCGACTGGGACTGACTTGCGGAGGGATTGATTGTCGCAACTGCAATAGATTTTATTGTTTTTTTGCTCTTTGAAATTGGCTTATGACTGCGATTAACGGTTGCTGTTCACTTAGAAAATGACGTAAAAGTACTAGGGTTAAAATCATTCAAGAGTTTTCCACGCTCACCGACACGCTTAAAGTTTCAGTGACACGCTTCAAGACTCAGTGACGCTCTTAAAAATCAGTAAAACTTTTAAGACTCAGTAACACTCTTCAAGACTTAATAACACTTTTAAGGCTCAGTGGCACTTCAAAAATTTAGTGACACTTCGAAATTCCGTGACACTCTTCAAGACTCAGTGCCACTCTTCAAGACTCAGTGCCACTCTTCAAGACTCAGTGCCACTTCAAGAATCAGTGACACTCTTCAAGACTCAGTGACACTCTTCAAGACTCAGTGACACTCTTCAAGACTCAGTGCCACTCTTCAAGACTCGGTGACACTCTTCAAGACTCAGTGCCACTCTTCAAGACTCAGTGCCACTCTTCAAGACTCGGTGACACTCTTCAAGACTCAGTGCCACTCTTCAAGACTCAGTGACACTCTTCAAGACTCAGTGACACTCTTCAAGACTCAGTGCCACTCTTCAAGACTCAGTGCCACTCTTCAAGACTCGGTGACACTCTTCAAGACTCAGTGCCACTCTTCAAGACTCAGTGACACTCTCCAAGACTCAGGGGCACTCTTCTAGACAGAACGGCACACCAATAAACTGACATAACTCACGGTAAAGCTTTGAATTGTAGTGACACCATTAATGTACAATGACACACTTGCAGGCTTAGTAAAACTTTTCAAGATTTAGTGGGATGCTTTAAGGCTCTTCTGGTGCGCTTCTAGATTGATTAGTGCGCTTTGCCATAAAATTTACAAGATAAAAGGGTCAAAATGTGCAAATCAAATAAAGCTATTTACCTTGGCAAGTAGCACCCTGACGAGTAACTGAGGACGAGCGCTCGATTCTTGGCTTTGGAACTGGTGGTTTAGCCGTCAGAAACAAGCCATCCGTCTGGGCCTCCATGTCAATGATGTCTTCCTCGGAGAAATTGGTAAGCATCAGCTGATTTCGAATGTTCGGACTGGCGGTACTTCGTGAATCTCGTTGCTGCTGCTGTGTTGTCGCAGCAGCATTCGAAGACGGTTGCAGATGGTCGCTGCTTGTATTGCTGGACGATTCAACGGTGAAATGAACTGACTTTCCGCTGGTCCCGCTAGCGCTGACGCCGTTGCCACAGCTCCAGGCTTGCATTAGATCTTCAGCGAGGCCCATGGTCGATGATGCAGCCGATGTAGGCTGACTCGGCCTCAGCTGATAGCGCGCGCACAGCTGCGGGCTCATCCAACTGTCTGACATCCTCGCGGCAGCATCCGCCTGTCGGTTTGACCGGCAGTGAAGTTGAATAGCTTGAGCTAGGAGTTTCTCAATCTCCTCGCTTGTGCCGTGGAGTCCGTTGTGCATCAGGAGAGACACGTCCAGCTGATCCTGCTGCTGCTGCTGCTGCTGTTGTTGCTTTTGGTGCTGCTGCAAAATGGTCGAAGCGCTGACCTCTTGCATAGTGGCGCCAAAACTAGACGTTTGAAATTGTTGGCTGCCATCAACGCTGCCGAACAGTTGAAAGCCAGAACTGCCGCTGGAGTACATGTTGTGCGAAGTTTGCTGCGGTTGCTGCTGGTGTTGCTGTGCCAATGGCTCGTCGAAGTAGAATTCTTCAGATAGTTCATGCTGTGGAAGCGTCTCTGGATTGTCAGTATCGATAAGGCACTGCTCCTTCTGTTGCTGCTGCTGCTGCTGCTGCTTGGAAGTTTCTCGCAAACCAGCTAGTCCGATCGACTTACCAACGGTAGTTCGTCGCAGGGAGCCCCTGCGCCTACTGGCATTGGTTCCTCTGCCGGAGCCTCGCTTAGACGATGACGTTGACGCCGATGACGTCATCTTAATTAAAGTCTTTGTCCTGTCCGAGCTTGCCGCCGACTGCTTGGACGACTGAGGCAGCCAGCTGGACGTCCCGGCGCCGCTGCGGGATGTCAAGTTCTCCGAGTGCTCCGCCATGTTGATGATGCTGCAATGCACGCAGCTCGTGAATTCTTCCCTTATGAAACTATCTGAACTTAATGTCTAAATAAATAATAAAATTAAACTAATCCGAATTCAATCCTTTTAGTATGGGCGGGCCTAATCATTGCCCAAGTAAAAATATTTTGTTCGGGGCTGCTGCCACAGACAGTTTTGGTTTATTTTACTGCTACTGCTATTCCATTATTGGGCCTTGGTATTGTTCTTTTTCTAGTTATTTCAAAGACATTCGACTCGAAGAAGGCTCAAAGTTCAGGTGTAAATTGAAGCGGATTCACTATTTTTTTTGTAAAAGGCGACACTTACAGCTGAGCATAAAAGCTAGTCAACAAGCTTCGCATGTTAAAATAGCGCGGTGCAGTAGTATAAAAGCTAAATCTGCAGGAGGGCTGCAGGCACTTTGACGCTTAAATCGACATCGTCCCACAACCAGCGACTGGGCATGACTGTCCATTGCGCTGACTCCTGAAGCGCGTTCAGTCACACTAAATACGGTATGCAGGCATCGACACACACACAGAGAAAAAAAGAGAAAAAGGGATGCTCAGCTAATGCGAGAATCACTTCATTGAGTCCATGCTTGTTCAGACTTCACAATTTCACCCGTAACTAAAACTCCTAACTGATGTTCTCACTACTCTACTAACGACAGTAAAGATAAGCAACATTTAGGGAATATCGTATCGCATGCATTCAATTATGAGCATGAATAAAAGCTATATGCTCATTTCAATAAAATAAACCATTAAACTTAAAAAAACATAGCTGAAGGACGCAATGAATATTTTTCTTAAAAAACTAAGCAAATTATTCAACTTTCTGATGAATAATTCTCAACATTTCTTCAGTTAAGCAAGTGGCCCAAACTTTTATTCAACTATGAAAATACCGCTACTGCCAAATAAGAAAAGCCATTTTCACTGTACACCTGTCTTTATCGCTTATTTAAGCAATTGTTTTAATAGTGGTTAAATGAAAAAAAATGCGCCTTTTAGCTGCTCTAACCAAGAGAACGGTACACTGTATGGTAGCTACTGCAGCCCAGGTAATTGGCTGGCAATGCCAGGTGGAGGCTAGGAGTTGCAGGCAGAAAAAATGTTATTAGAAGAAGAGTCTTAGAAATCTGCGCTCACCCCTATTCTCGCCTTATTTTCTGGGCTTGCTGGGCTCTGTTGCTGCCCCATCTAGCTAGCTGCCCTTTTTAAGGCTTTCTCTCCATTCTGTCTCTTTGTAGTTATTTTTTTATTTAAGCTTAGCCTTCTGTCCCATCGAATAATTATTTTAAAAGGTATCATACACTCAAACCAAAAGTTGCTTGAAAGAAACCGCAAAACAAGGAAAGCAAAAAAACCAAATCTGCAATGCTCGCAGTTTTGATGCGAGTCAACAGGACTTTTGGCTTGTTCCATTTTTGGTTTGTTCAACTGCTTTTATGCACTTGCTTCAGCCTTAATGCTGGTAAGTTCAGTGTGCCAATGTATATAGAGACATTCCACAAAAATCATATTAAATTGAGCTTTGAAATCGAAAATCCTTCTAGCGGTTGGCAACAACAGGCAGTGCTCAAACGACGGTGGCCAGGTATGTTTTGACACCTCAGCCGTGTCCTACAAGGTGGTTGCTAAGGAGGGTGAGTCGGCAACGCTGAGCTGCGTTGTGAGAAATCTTGGTCGGCAGGTGGTGAGAACCTTATGAAATTTCATTTTTCATGACACTGACTGTGCTGTTGCATGCTTTTTTTCTTTTTCTTGCTTATCTTCTTGTCTCTCTTTTTCTCCTCTCCGAAAATTTTTATATTTTCTCCTCTTCTGTTTCTTTAGTTCCCCCTCCGCCTCTCTAACTGCCCCCTCAGTCTCTCTAACTGCCCCTCCGTCTCTCTAACTGCCCCCTCCGTCTCTCTAACTGCCCCCTCTGTCTCTCTAACTGCCCCCTCAGTCTCTCTAACTGCCCCCTCTGTCTCTCTAACTGCCCCCTCAGTCTCTCTAACTGCCCCCTCAGTCTCTCTAACTGCCCCTCCGTCTCTCTAACTGCCCCCTCCGCCTCTCTAACTGCCCCCTCAGTCTCTCTAACTGCCCCTCCGTCTCTCTAACTGCCCCCTCCGTCTCTCTAACTGCCCCCTCTGTCTCTCTAACTGCCCCCTCAGTCTCTCTAACTGCCCCCTCTGTCTCTCTAACTGCCCCCTCAGTCTCTCTAACTGCCCCCTCAGTCTCTCTAACTGCCCCTCCGTCTCTCTAACTGCCCCTCTGTCTCTCTAACTGCCCCCTCAGTCTCTCTAACTGCCCCTCCGTCTCTCTAACTGCCCCTCCGTCTCTCTAACTGCCCCTCCGTCTCTCTAACTGCCCCCTCCGTCTCTCTAACTGCCCCCTCCGTCTCTCTAACTGCCCCCTCCGTCTCTCTAACTGCCCCCTCCACCTCTCTAACTGCCCCTTCCGTCTCTTTAACTGCCCTCTCAATCTTTCTAAATCTGTTTAAATCTATCGTGTCCTTGTATTTCCATGTGTAGTTAGATAATGAATTTTAGCCTGTAGCCTAGTGACTGGACCAAAAGGTCGTGAGTTCGAGCCCACTTGAGCAAAGCACTTAATCCAGCATTGCTATCAGTTCACCCAGCTGAGATTGGGTACCAGTGGGTGAGCTGAAAAAAATTAGGCCCTCGAGAGGTTTGATCGAGAGGTCGAGAGTCTAAGCTATTTTTTTAATGAATTACTTCTAACTAAGCTCAAGGAGAAAATATTGACAAGAATTATATTAGAGGAAGATTTTTAACTATTAAAGAAAAGAGAATGACCTACAAATTTTATGGAATAACCTGACAGTTAGCTAGCTAAACGACCATAAACTTCCGGCAGTCCACTTGGCTACTTTACGAAGTCCTTGAATGACTGCTTTCAACCCTGTTAACCGGAAGTTTACGCTGAAAAGCTGAAAAATAAGAAAAGGAAACCACTTTCACTTTGCAAATTGCCACTTTCCCCCTGGCCTCTGAGTAAAAATATTTTTTATAAAATTTTACTGTCTAAATAGGGCTGTTATCGCCTTTGAATGTAATTTTATTTAGCTATATGTAAAGTATCTTGAGATTGTATCATTCTAGATTCTTTACTAAAATTATGATAACTTTTCAATTTATAGGTAATTTTAAGTTGTTAGTAGATGTTTTATTAAAAATCTCAACAATGCAGTATCAATTTGCTTGCTCTTGAGGCACGGGGGCGAGTGGCTCGGCGGTCTAGCACGTCTGCCTCGTGTGCCACTGGTCCCCAGGTTCGACCCCGCGTTGTAGGTTGGCTATTTTTCCTAGCGCGGTTTCGTGTGCAGGGTCACATTAATTTGGGGCCTTGTGCACGAATTGGTTGGGCTATGGGCCAGTTGTGCAATTTACGCCCATGAGGGCAACCCGCAAGGCATAGAGAGTGTACATTCCTGGAACCACTGCTTGTATACCCTATGTGAGTGCGTGACTGGGTGCCGGCCTGTGTGTGTGTGTGTCTATGCCTGCATACCGTATTTAGTGTGACTGAACGCGCTTCAGGAGTCAGCGCAATGGACAGTCATGCCCAGTCCCTGGTTGTACGAGCGTAGGACTATGTCGCTTTAAGCGTCAAAGTGCCTGCAGCCCTCCTGCAGATTATTATTGTTATTATTATTAAAGCGTACAAATTGTCTACTGGAGTTGGGGTTTGAACCTAGGACCTTCCAGTCATAAGTCTGACGCTCTTACCGCTCGGCTACAACTCCTAGAGGTTGTCTCGAATTAAAAAATCTAAAATCTAATTAAATAAAAAAATCATACCAAGTGTGTTGATTGTATCAGAGTTCACTAACAAATCCTTAAGGTATCCTGGATGAGAAACGACGGTCGCGACATTCCCCTAACAGTCGACACTTTGCTATTCGCGGCCGACAAAAATCGAATGCGACTGAACGTGTCTTATTCAACTGGCGAATGGCAACTAATAATCGAGCCTGTGCTAATCAAGGACGCCGGGCAATACCTGTGCCAGGTGGATCTGCGCAGCGGGGTCATTGTGCAGGACTACGCCTTGTTGGTGGAAGGTTAATCCGAGCTTCATTTAGCACTCTATATTCGAAAGCTTGAAATCTGAATATTTTATGAATTGATTAGATGATCAATTGCATAATTTTTGTCCTCATTTTCACAGAAGCAGAGCGCAAACCTTCAGAATCGCCATCAATGGTCAAAGGTGGCAGTCTCAGAAATCAGCCATCTAACTCTGATTCGTCGGATAACAAGCGATTGCTACGAGGTGTGATCGATATATATTTTTTCAAGATTTTCTTGTCTCAATCTGCTGTTTTTATGCCTATTTCTTTCAGATGATCAAGATTCCCAATCTAGAGGCCGAGCTAATGGTAACGAAATGTTTTCTATTATAATTATTATTTCACTTAGTTTGATTCCGAACCTACTACTAGCAACAATGAGCAGTAGTATGTTTAGAGGTAAGACTGCAAATCTAATAAATTTAAGGGTTAGGTTTAGGTTTAGGGTTTACTAGCAACGTTGCCCCCCTTGGGGGGCGCACAAATATTAAGAAGGTTCAATTGTTTGCCCCGAGCATGTAGCATTTCCCGAGCATCTAGCGTTTCCCCCAAGCATTCAGAATTAGCCCCGAGTATGCAGCATATCCCCCGAGCATTCAGCGTTTTCCCCAAGCAAACCTACAAAGTTGCCTTCCACCGAGCATGCAGCGTTTCCCCTGAGCATTCGGAATTTTTACCGGGCATGTAGCATTTCCCTCGAGCATTGAGAATTGCCCCCAGCATGTTTTATTTGCCCGAGCATTCAAAATTACCTACCATGTAGCATTTCCCCCGAATATTCAGAATTGCCCCTTAGCACGTAGCATATCCATGGAGCCTTTAGATTACCCACGATGTAAGCAGCATTAATGTAGGGATCATTAAATTTAGTAATCGGTACTTATAAATGAAAGTTTGGTTAAGAAAAAGAGCTTGAATTGTTAGGGTTGTCCCATGTTAAGCATTGAAAATTCACGCCCACCTCACCCAAGGCGTCAGCATCTCCGCGGAGGCCGCGGTTTTCTCGGGCACTCGCCATTTTCCTCTGACCTGTACCGTTCGATTCGCCAGCCGAGACGCCAAAAAACTAATGATGTCAGCGTCTGACGCGGGAAGTCAGCGACTCGGCATCGAGTGGTATCACGGTGGTTTGCGTCAGACAACCCAGCCTGGAGGTGTCGACATCAGTAGAAGCTGGTTGGACAGCGACACAGCTGTGAGCGTGCTCACAGCTTGGCCGCGTGAACTCCGCACACAGCGGCGATTGGGTCTGCTTGAAGCGGTCTGGGGCGTCTTCTATTGAAACGGCGACGCACACGCTGCGAGTTCTGAGTGAGTGGCTGACTGCTTGGTGCAGTTTTTATTGGCGATGCTTGATTAGTAGGGTAAAAGTACTGATTAAGGTCGATTTTATAAGCATTTGTCACATGAAATCCATGATTACCTGACATCATTCAATATCTGACATCACTCAATACCTAACATAACTCAACACCTGACATCACTCAGTACCTGACATCACTCAGTACCTGACATCACTCAGTACCTGACATCACTCATTGCCTGACATCACTCAATACCTGACATCACTCATTGCCTGACATCACTCAATACCTGACATCACTCATTGCCTGACATCACTCAATACCTGACATCACTCATTGCCTGACATCACTCAATACCTGACGTCATTCATTGTTTGACATCATTCATTGCCTGACATTATTCATTGTTTGACATCATTCATTGCCTGACATCATTCATTGTTTGACATCATTCATTGCCTGACATTACTCATTGTTTGAAATCATTCATTGCCTGACATCATTCATTGTTTGACATCATTCATTGCCTGACATGACTCATTGTTTGACATCATTCATTGCCTGACATCATTCATTGTTTGACATCATTCATTGTTTGACATCATTCATTGCCTGACATCATTCATTGCCTGGCATCATTCATCGCCGTATATCATGAATCACCCTGATTAGTATTTTTGTCTTGAGCAAAAATTTTCCAGGCAAGGTTTTGTCTTGTAATTAGGAGCATTAGGAACACAAGTTCATGGATTTGAAATAAGTAGAATTGAAAGCAACCTAACCTTTCAACCTAACAATTTAAAGTACCTCAAGAAACTCATTATAGACTAACTAGCCTTGTCAATGGAAAATTTTATTTCTTTTCTAAACAAATTATTTATTACAAAGAAAAGATGCATGAAAAATTTTCAATTTAGCGCTATCATATTGATGCAGGACAACGAATTAAATGTTCCGGTGAAATTGCATCAAATGGTCCAATTAAATTAGAGTTAATTTTTATTGCTATGATCTTGTGTCATATTAACGATAATTCAATTAATCTTCAAAAACAAAAAATAATCAAATAATCTTCATCATTATTATTACAATAGTCATCATCATCAAAATCATCATAATCATTATCGCCATAATATTGATAATCATCATCTTCAATATCTTCATCAAAATATCGTCATCATCATAATCATCATCACAATTACATAATCATCATCATTGTCAAAATCATCATTTTACTATCACAAAAATTTTCATTATTATCATCATCATTATCTTCATCACTATTATTAAAAAAATTGCTGCTCACTTTCAGTCCGCGATTCGTCAGATTTAACCAGACAAAACTTGCCTGCCGGCTCGCAACAAAGACTTGCATCAACTAGTCTTGGTGCAGCAGATTTCAAAAAGAACGGGGCCACATTAAATCGACAGCTTGCTCCGACAGTGCAAATTTTGTTTGCAAGCGCACTAATTTACAATTTGTTTTGACTCTTGTCGTATGAATTCAAACAAACTCGTCAAGATGCACGCACTAAAAACTACTAAAAACGCCACTCCTTGTATTATAGTTAAGTAGCAGGCTGAAGGCCACATGGCTCTTTGCTCTGATATATTTTCTTCAACTCGTATTTTTGTCAGAAATTTTAATAAAATTTATTTTGGTTCAAGTCAAATAAATAAAAACAAAATCTGAAATTATTGCCAATTTGTAATTATCCAGACAGGGAACTGCAGTCAACTTCTCACCTTTTAGAAACAACTTTTGCTAAAAAAGAAGAGCGTTGCCAAAGGGGAATCAGTCACATTGCTGAAAGGGGAATCAGTCACGTTGCTAAAAGGGGAATCAGTCACGTTGCTGAAAGGGGAATCAGTCACGTTGCTGAAAGGGGAATCAGTCACGTTGCTGAAAGGGGAATCAGTCACGTTGCTAAAGGAGAATCAGTCACGTTGCTAGAGGGGAATCAGTCAGGTTGCTAGAGGGGAATCAGTCAGGTTGCTGAAAGGGGAATCAGTCACGTTGCTAAAGGAGAATCAGTCACGTTGCTAGAGGGGAATCAGTCAGGTTGCTGAAAGGGGAATCAGTCACGTTGCTAAAGGAGAATCAGTCACGTTGCTAAAGGAGAATCAGTCACGTTGCTAGAGGGGAATCAGTCAGGTTGCTGAAAGGGGAATCAGTCACGTTGCTAAAGGAGAATCAGTCACGTTGCTAGAGGGGAATCAGTCAGGTTGCTGAAAGGGGAATCAGTCACGTTGCTAAAGGAGAATCAGTCACGTTGCTAGAGAGGAATCAGTCACATTGCTGAAAGGGGAATCAGTCACGTTGCTGAAAGGGGAATCAGTCACGTTGCTGAAAGGGGAATCAGTCACGTTGCTGAAAGGGGAATCAGTCACGTTGCTGAAAGGGGAATCAGTCACGTTGCTGAAAGGGGAATCAGTCACGTTGCTAGAGGGGAATCAGTCACATTGCTGAAAGGGGAATCAGTCACGTTGCTGAAAGGGGAATCAGTCACGTTGCTGAAAGGGGAATCACGTGTTAAAGGGGAATCACTCATTCAGAAAGAGGATTTATTTTTTAGCAGAAATGAACACGATGATCATCTTATAAAATTGATTAAAAAATTCTTAAACCTCACTTTGTGTGCATGCATACGCAAAGAAAAATGTAGCGAATTTACTCAAACGTGGTGCTTTCAATTTCTATGTACGGCTTCTCGGTGCGAGCAACAAAAACAGGAGCGCCCAGTGCTTCACCGCCCTCCTCCCCTAGTGATTAAACGGCTTCAGGTGGTGATGATGGACTGCGAATCAATAATTGATAACAACTATCATTCCGATGAAGTTGGAGGAAAACTGCGCGAGCATTCAGTAAAAGTTGAAGGGCTTTTCGCAGACTCGATTCGCCCACGTGCAACTGCTCTAGCAGGAGTCGCTAATCATCTTCCGCCTGTCCATTATGAGTCTTCCTCCACCTTTGTCCGAGTAAATTCAATTTACTAAAAGACGAGTCGCAGCTGTCCAAAGATGGCTTCCCTCTATCAGTCTGTGTCTCTCTATCCATCTTTCTCAGGCCTTCACTTTTCCTTATCAACCGCCTCCGTGAACCTGATTGGCCGTAAGAAAAAAAATAGGGAATATATTGAACTGTTCCGTGGGAGGGAGGGGCGGGTTTTGTGTCATTCATCCGCCAGAAATTCCCCTGCTCGATGTGCATCGTTTGAGTAAAAAATCGTGTTGGTTCAAGTTGACTTTAAGTGGTGAGTTTTTCGTATTCCAATCAAGAATTCCAAATTCAATTACATAAGAAATGTAATTCTTACACCAACTTTTCACGCCCCCTTTTTAGGCACAATCAGAATGCTCATGCTACTCAAGCCAGGTTTGATTGTCTATCACATTTTATTGTTGCTAGTTGTTGCTTCTGAGGTTTCTGCGGACACAACCACTACTCAGTCTCCTAGAGATGATGAACAGAAGCAATTATCAAGCGCTCATCTGCTGGTGACGGCTCAAAAATATCTGTGGGGCTACGCCGCCACCGCTATTAGCGCCATAGGTCTCCTTGGCAACGGACTAAGCATAACGGTGCTCCGCTCGCCCCGTATGGCCTCATCTACATCGGACTATCTGGCTGCCTTGGCTGCGGCCGATGCTGTGATTTTAATTCTATTCACAGCTTGCATGGCTTTGCCCCAGCTGTCAGTGCAGTACCGTCAGCTGATTGAGTCTGCCAACTCCATGTTCATCGCGGTACTCTATCCGGTCTCGCTGTTCGCCCAGATGTTTGGCACCTACATTACCGCTTGCTTCACCGTTGAGCGCTGCCTATCTGTGATGTTGCCGCTCCGATTTGGCGGTCCGCTTAGCAACAATCGTGCTCGAGCTCGGCGAGCCCTACTGTGCGTCACTTTGTTCTGCCTGGTGTACAATGCTCCACGAGCTCTGGAATTCGTGCCTCTACTCCCAGCTGATGAGGAGAACCGACGCAACTCTACAGGCGAACAATCGGAACGTCGAACACTACGCAACAGTGTCTGGTACAATAGAATCTATGGCGGCCTGTTGTACACAATATTCATGTACGCCCTACCGCTCACAGTGATTGCTACAGCCAATGCTCTGCTAATTCGAGCAGTTCGAGCGGCCAATAATCTTTACAATGCGACTGTAGAGAACGATGGTGAGACTATCGCTTGATTCGTTTGAGTTGAATTTGATAGATTTCATGCTAGGCTGAGCGGCCCCTTGTTCTCAGATGAAGCGAAAGGGGATTTACTTTATAGTTAAAGTCGAAATGAGAGCGTATTAGCGTTTCATTAACCGACAAAAAACATGATTAGGGATGGCTTCTCTGCTTAAGACTCAAACCATATAAAAAATTCCCCTAAGCCTTTTTGCGAAAGATTTAATGAATAGTCTTCTACAGCCTGCGAACCGCTGTCGAACACCGCAATGTCAAGGGCGCAGCGGTACTAAATTAAAGGTCAAAGTCAAACCCTCATCCAACAGGTGAAGAATCGCAGCGCATTCTCAGCCAAGAATTGTCCTCGGTCAACAATCAGCTAACGATGCAACAGCGTCCTTGGCGACGGCATCAAGCGAGCCGGCAGCAAAACTGCTTCATCAACCAGACCGAACAGATCAAACGTCTGAAACGCGAGACCAACATCAGTCTGATGCTTGCTAGCATCGTTTTTGTATTCATATTCTGCCAGACGTTCTGCTTTGCGGACAATCTTCTAGCTGTGGTGACGTACCCGACGCCTCCAACACCAGCCGCTCAGACTCTGTACATAGTCGCCCAGTTCATGGTTGTCGTCAATTCGTCCGTTAATTTTCTATTATTTTGTTTCTTTGGCGAAAAATTTCGACGCGAATTGAGTAGAATTATTTCTGGAATCTGCGGCGGCGGAGGCGGCGGAGGTGGGGGCGGCAGCGCTGTCAGGAATCGCTTCGGATGTGACGGACTGCGTCGCAACTGGACGGGACCGGTCGCCGCTGCCGGCGCTGCTGACTCAGACCGAAGTCCCGGACGACGAGGTGTCGAGAAGAGGGCCTCGAAACGGCTGACACTGCCGAAGTTGACATTTACGGCGGCAGCACGCGACGGGGCCCCGCCTCATCGAGCCGGTGGCAGCGGCAGCAGCAGCAGCAATTTCACCATCGGCTGCATCGCCATGAGAACCGTCAGCAGCGCCAGCGGCAGCATCGCCATGTCAATTGTTCCCCAGATCACCAGGGCTACCAATAACACTTCCGGGTCCAGTTTTGGCGGCACCAGTGGTATTGGTGGCAGCGAGAACTTTTGATCGTTAATAATCTGGGGCGTGGCCGGGTGGGGTCACGGGTGCCTCCCTCCTTAATTGGCTTTTTAGGGGGTTGGGGCTCCCTTGCCTGTAGCTTTGGCGCTACCCTTTTCCAGATGGTTTGGCGCTAATCGTTTCGAGAAGCTTTGGCACTACCCCCTTCTAGTAGCTTTGACGCTACCCCTTCTAGTAGCTTTGACGCTACCCCTTCTAGTAGCTTTGACGCTACCCCTTCTAGTAGCTTTGGCGCTACCCCCTTCTAGCAGCTTTGGCGCTACCCCCTTCTAGTAGATTTGGCGCTACCCCCTTCTAGCAGCTTTGGCGCTACCCCCTTCTAGTAGATTTGGCGCTACCCCCTTCTAGCAGCTTTGGCGCTACCCCCTTCTAGCAGCTTTGGCGCTACCCCCTTCTAGTAGATTTGGCGCTACCCCCTTCTAGCAGCTTTGGCGCTACCCCCTTCTAGCAGCTTTGGCGCTACCCCCTTCTAGCAGCTTTGGCGCTACCCCCTTCTAGTAGCTTTGACGCTACCCCTTCTAGTAGCTTTGACGCTACCCCTTCTAGTAGCTTTGACGCTACCCCTTCTAGTAGCTTTGACGCTACCCCTTCTAGTAGCTTTGGCGCTACCCCCTTCTAGCAGCTTTGGCGCTACCCCCTTCTAGCAGCTTTGGCGCTACCCCCTTCTAGCAGCTTTGGCGCTACCCCCTTCTAGTAGATTTGGCGCTACCCCCTTCTAGCAGCTTTGGCGCTACCCCCTTCTAGTAGATTTGGCGCTACCCCCTTCTAGCAGCTTTGGCGCTACCCCCTTCTAGCAGCTTTGGCGCTACCCCCTTCTAGTAGATTTGGCGCTACCCCCTTCTAGCAGCTTTGGCGCTACCCCCTTCTAGCAGCTTTGGCGCTACCCCCTTCTAGCAGCTTTGGCGCTACCCCCTTCTAGTAGATTTGGCACTACCCCTTTCCAGAAGGTTTGGCGCTCCCGTAAGATGTAGCCCCCCTCCTACAATCAAAAATCATTGGCTACGCCCCTATAAATGACTCGTAATTTATTGACAAAGACGCAATTTGTTTCAGACTTTGTTGTGCAGATCTTTGTTCGTTTGAATTTTATGTCTGTTAAGCTATCGTTTCTGTCGCGATTTCTTATGTTCACACCCTCTAAAAAATATATATATAAGCAATAATTCAGCAGACAGTTTCACAAAAAAAATTGATGATTTGTACGGGGACATAGCGGAGTTTTTTGCACGGAAAAACCTATTAAGGGATACATCCCATGAATTAACGAGCAGTATGGATAACGAAGTACTAGTCTCTATTAAGCACTTATCATGCAATAAAGGACAATTGATGAACTCAAGAATAAGTTCACCAGTTCTTGCTGATCTCTTTAGGCTGCAGTTATACTAAAAAACGTCTTAAAATAAACATGCTGTTTATTAAAAATGTTTTTTTAAGACTCAATTACTGCAAGTGCCGATAAGATATAAAAACAACTGAAAAATCTTGAAAACACCATGGATTAAATTATCAACTTCCTGAGGCTTTAAACTGACTCGAGGCGACACAATCAACAGGTTTCTTTATTATTTCTTGTCTCTAACTTCTATTCTTCGATTGGGATATAAAAACACCAATTTATTTAATTAAACTTCTTGCAATGGTCCATTTTTCTAGCATTGATTTTTATCCCTAATTAAATTAAAATTTTTGCGACACATTGTTTCCTTTCATACGATTTTAGCTGAAAAATTGATTCAATTAATCAAATCAAGAGCCCATAAAACATCAGTACTAAAGAATGCTCGCAACCAGACAAGATAAGTTACTGATGTGTCTCTTATTGATTCAAGAGGTGTCCTAAATTGATCCAAGATGTGCCTCACATTAATTTTAGATGTGTCTCATATTGATCTGAGATGTGTCTCTTATTGATCTGAGATGTGTCTCACATTGATCTGAGATGTGTCTCACATTGATCTGAGATGTGTCTCACATTGATCTGAGATGTGTCTCACATTGATCTGAGATGTGTCTCACATTGATCCGAGATGTGTCTCACACTGATTTGAGATGTGTCTCACATTGATCTGAGATGTGTCTCACATTGATCTGAGATGTGTCTCACATTGATCTGAGATGTGTCTCACATTGATCTGAGATGTGTCTCACATTGATCCGAGATGTGTCTCACACTGATTTGAGATGTGTCTCACATTGATCTGAGATGTGTCTCACATTGATCTGAGATGTGTCTTACAATGATCTGAGATGTGTCTCACATTGATCTGAGATGTCTCACACTGATCTGAGATGTGCCTTACATTGATCTAAGATGTGTCTCACACTGATCTGAGATGTGTCTCTTATTGATCTGAGATGTGTATCTTATTGATCTAAGATGTCTCACATTGATCTGAGATGTCTCACATTGATCTGAGATGTCTCACATTGATCTGAGATGTCTCACATTGATCTGAGATGTCTCACATTGATCTGAGATGTGTCTCTTATTGATCTGAGATGTCTCACATTGATTTGAGATGTGTCTCACATTGATCGGAGATGTGTCTCTTATTGATCTGAGATGTGTCTCACACTGATCTGAGATGTGTCTCACATTGATCTGATATGTGTCTCACACTGATCTGAGATGTGTCTCACATTGATCTCACAAATTCGATGAATCAAAGGACAATTTGCACCATAAAAAAATCACAGATAACAACAAATATTAGCACGTGACAAAATGTGTCGAACTTCAATTCACCCACGCAGATCGTAATCCCTGCAGTATGATCGCTAAGTTACAAATATGCTCATAGATGTAAAGGCAGAGCACATAAAATGTGCGTGCTCAAACTTCTATGAGTAGATTTTGCCGTGGAATGCAAATGGGAAATATGAGACGAAAGGCCTCACCAGGCTTTTAAAACTACATTCAGCTACAGACTAGCTCTTCGGTGCCCCCCCAGGGGGGCGCAGACAGGCATTTTAAATCACTCATTTACTCAACGGAAATCTCCCTAAGCTGCCAGAAAATCTCTGCAGCAAAATTAAAGTCTCCCTAGAAACATAATATCCTTCCGTGCATTCAGAAAATCTACTGAAAGTCTCCCCGCATTTTGCCAATTGCCCCAAGCACTTTAAAAAAAAATCTCCCAAACAGCTAGATAATCTTTCCGAGCAGCTGGAAAATTTTTGAGAGCAGTCAAAAAATCTTCCCCCAGCAGTAAAGTAAAGCCCCGCCAGAAGTCAGAAAATCCCCCAATCAAATAGAAACTTTCCCCGGGCAGTTAAAAATCCCCTAAGCAGACCGAAAAGCCCCCACAGTAGAAAAATCTTCGGGTAAAAAATACCCCCACAGACAGAGAATTCCCCAACCAGACAAAGAATCCCAGGAAGAAAAAAGTCTCATGATCAGTTGGAAATTCTACCCAAGGCAGTTGAAAAATCTTCCGGAGCATTTAGGAAATCCCCTTTAAGCAGTTGGAAAATCTACCTGAGGCAGTTGGAAAAACTTATCATGCAGTTAAAAAACTCATGGAGCATTTAGAAAACCCCCTTCGAGCAGTCCGAAATCACCAAAGCAGTTAGAAATCCCCCGATAAGATAGAAAATTTGTCCTAACAGTAAGAAATCCCCTAAGCTGACAGAAAATTTTCATGAGCAGCTAGAATATCCCCATCCAGCAGTTAGAAAATCTATCCGAGGCAGTTAGAAAAACTCCTCATGCAGTTAAAAATCTCCCCGACCATTTAGAAAATCCCCCTCCAGCAGTCCGAAAACACCCAAGCAGTTAGAAATTCCCTAATCAGACAGAAAAGTTCCTCGAGCAGTTAGAAAATCCCCAAGCAGACTAAAAATCTCCCTGAGCAGTTAGAAAATCTCCTTCAAGCAGTGCAAAATAACCCAAGCAGCTAAAAATTTTTTCGAGCAGCTAGAAAATTTTTTGAGAGCAGCCGAAAAATCTTCCTCCAGGATAAGGTAGAAAACCCACGAGCAGAAAAAATCCCACAAGCAGTTAGAAAATCCCTTTTGAGAAGTCGGAAATTCCAATCAAATAGAAACTTTCTTCGAGCAGTCAGAAATCCCCTAAACATAGAAAAAAGTTTTGCGAGCAGTCGGAAAATCTTTCCCCAGCAGTCAGGTAGAAAGCCCCTCAAGCAGACGGAAACCCCCCCGCAGTTAGAAAATCCACTTCTAGGAGTCAGAAATCCCCCAAGTAAACAAAAAATTCCCAAAGCAGACTACTCGAACATTTATAAAATCCCCCAAGTAAACAGAAAATTCCCCAAGCAGACTACTCGAACATTTATAAAATCCCCTTTCAGCACTTAGAAGAAATCCCCCAAGCAGACAGAAAACCTCCCTAAGCTTCCCGAACAGACAAAAAATACCGTTCGAGCAGTCAGACACTACCCAAGTAGTTAAAAAGTCCTCTTCGAGCAGTTAGAAAATCTTCCAGGAGCATTTACAAAGACCCTTCGAGCAGTCAAAAATCCCCTAAGAAGTAGAAAAGTCCAGTTCGGGCAGTCAGAAATCCCCCAAGAAAACAGAAAATTCCTCAAGCAGACTACCCGAACATTTATGAAATCCCCTTTGAGCAGTAAGAAGATATCCTCGAAGCAGACAGAAAACCTCCCTTAGCATTAGATTTGATATTAGATTAGATTAGAAAACCTTCCCAAGCAGATAAAAAATACCCTTCGAGCAGTCAGACATCGCCTAAGTAGTTAAAAAGTCCTCTTCGAGCTGTTAGAAAATCTTCCCAAGCAAGCAGAAAATCTCGCCGAGCATTAAGAAAGACCCTTCGAGCAGTCAAAAATCTCCCAAGAAGTAAAAAGTCCAGTTCAGGCAGTCTGAAATCCCCAAATCAGGTGGAAAATATTCCGGAGCTGTTAGAAATCCCCCAAGCAGACAAAAAAGTTCCCGGGCAGTAAAAAATCTGCCAGAGCAGTTAGAAAAAATTCCCAAGCAGTTAAGAAATCCCCCTGCAGCATTAAAAAATCCCCAAGTCAACCAAAAAATTCCCCGAGCAGAAAAAATTCGCCCAAACAGTTAGGAAATTCCCCTGCAGCGTTCTCAGAAATCCCCCAATCCGATAGAAAATCACACCGAGCAATTATAAAATCTCCTTGAGCAGACAGAAAATCCCCCAAGCAGACAGAAAATCTCACTGAGCAATTAGAGAATCTTCCCGAAAAGTTTGAAAATACCTTTAAAGCAGTCAGGAATCTCCTAAGCAGTTAGAAAGTCCCTTTCGAACTGTTAGAAATACCCCACCCTCATAGAAAATTTTCCCGAGCAGTAAGAAATCGAAGAGGTAGAAAATCTCCCAGGCAGAAGGAAAATGTCCCCCCCGAGCATTTAGAAAATTTTCTTCGAGCAGTCAGAAATTCCCAAGTAGACAGAAAAGTTCCCTAGCAGTTAGAAAACCTCCCAAGCAGTTAGGAAAGTGCCGTTCGAGCTGTTAAAAATCCCCAGTCACAAAGATAATTTCCCAAAACAGCAAGAAATCCCTAAGCAAACAGAAAAATCTCAATAGGAGGTACAAAATCTCCCAAGCCGAAAAATCTCCCCCGAGTAAGGTCGAAAATCCACTAAGCTGACAGAAAAAACTCCACGAGCATTTAGAAAATCCTCTTTGATCAGTCAGAAATTCTCCAAGCTGTTCCCTTCGAGCAGCTCGAAGTCCCCGTCGAGCAGTCCCAATAAGATAAAAAAATTTCTCAGAGCAGTTAGAAATCTTCCCGAGCAGTAAGAATATCTCCTTAAACAGTTGGAAAACTTCCGAACAGTAAGAAAATAGCTTCGAGCAGTTAGAAATCCCCTGATTAGATAGAAAATTACCCCAAGCAGTTACAAATCCACAAAGCTAACAGAAAAGTTCCCCAAGCAGTTACAAATCCACAAAGCTAACAGAAAAGTTGCCCAAGCAGTTAAAAAATTTTCGAGCAGTGAGAAAATCTCCCCCAACGGTTGGAAACCTAGCAGTCAGAAATCCCCGCAATCTCCCTATCCCGATCGATAGAAATCTCCCTAAACAGATAAAAAATCATCAAAGCAGACAGAAAATCCCCCGGGCCATTTAGAAAATCCCCCTCGAGCAGTCCGAAAACAACCAAGCAGTTAGAAATCCCCTAATCAGATAGAAAAGTTCATCGAGCAGTTAGAAAGTCTCCCTGAGCAGTTAGAAAATCTCCATCAAGCAGTTGGAAACCTCCCAGCAGTCGAAAATCCCCGGAATCAGATAAAAATCTCCCTAAACAGATAAAAAATCCTCAAAACAGACAGAAAATCTCCAGGGCATTTTGAAACTCTTTTCGGGCAGTTAGAAATCCCTAATCAAATAGAAACTTCCCCGAGCAGTCTGAAATCCGCCAAAAAGTTAGAAAATCCCTTTTGGGAAGTCGGAACTTCCCCAATCAAATAGAAACTTCCCCCGATCAGTCTGAAATCCTTCGAGTAGTTTAGAAAATCTCCCCGAGCATTTAAAAAGTCCCCCTCGGGCAGTTAGAAATCTCCCAAGCATACAGCAAATTTCCCCGAGCAGTCTGAAACCCCCAAGCAGACAAAAAATCTCTTTCGAGCAGTTAGAAATCCCCCCAGCAGTTGGAAATTCCCCTTCGGGCCATTAGAAATCCACAATCAGATAGAAAATGTCCCAAAACAGTTATAAATCTCCCAAGCAGACAGAAAAGCTCCCCGAGCATATAGAAAATCCCCAGAAGAAGGCAGAAAATACCAATCGTGCAGTCAAGAAATCCCCTAGCACTTAAAAAAGTTCCCTTGGAAGCACTTACGAGTAGACATCCCCTAATCAGTTAGAAAATTTCGCCGAGAAGCTTGAAATCCCCCAATCAGACAAAAAATCTCCCAGAAAATCCCCTTCTAGCGGTTGGAAAACTTCCCGATGCAGTAAGAAAACCTCCTTGAGCAGTAAAAAAGTCTCCCAGAACATTTAGAAAATCCCATTGGAGCAGTCAGAAATCCACAAGCAGTTAGAAAGTCTCCCAGCACCCTAACAGTCAGAAAGTTTATAAAAGTCGTTAGAAAATCTCCCAAGCAGTTTGCAAATCCCCCTGAGCATCTAGGAAATCCCTAAAAGTGTAGAAAATTGTTCCCGAGCTTGTAGGAAAATCACTACAGCAGATAAAAATCCTGCGAGCAGGTAGGAAGTCGCTATTATAACGCCTTATCAAAGACACATGCGCTTTAAGAAAATTAAGCTAATCACAATTTAAGATTTGGCAGGCTATCAGACTTACCGATCAGTATCGTGCTCGACGATGACCTCTTAAACTGCTTTTGCTTCTTTGAAAAGTTTTCTCAATCTAACAGGGCTACAAAAACTAACATTCTTTACTTACTGACTGGAGACATGATTGGCAAATTCACTGCAGAACGGCCCACGGCTACTTAAATAAAAATATTTCGCTCAAGCATCCACACTTTGAAGCCAATTTATTCACCGTGGCTCTCCAGCTGGGCGAGAAATAATCAATCGCAAATAAAATGTACACAGATCGCTTGAGCAGTTTTTCTATTGCCCTTGTGCAAAACCATTAAGCTAGGGCTGGGGCAGTGTACTCTAGCTAGGTGAGAAAATTTATATTCTCTTCTTACCGGCGCGATAATTTAGCTAAACTTGGAGCAGTGCACTCTAGCTTTATGACGCAACCTTTTTAAATAAAAAATTTGACAGTGCAGAGTTTGAGAATTTTTGGCCCGCGAATTTTAACTGAGCACAAAACTTTATGACGCAATCTAAAATAAAATCATCATTCTGACAGTGCCGACTTTGACCTTTGTTGGCCTCGCATTAAAAGCATAGGAAAAACTCGTTTTTCGAATATTTAATCCCTTTCCACTTGGAGCAGAGCTTGCAAACTTTCACGGTCTCATCCTTGAAGAATTTGCAATCTTTTGGCGCAAATTTGATCAGAATCGGTTGAGCCGTTCGAGCTCTACATCGTTCCACACAGACAGACACACAGACATTAGACATTTAGTATTATCAGCTACAGATAAATATGTCGACAGAAAAAGACACAATTTTTTTCTACTAAAATTTTGTAGCAGTGTTCAAACAGAAGAAATGTGGCTTGCCTCTTCAATTCCCGTTTGTGTTTCACTTGTCTTTAAAAAAAGTTTCACTAAAATTACAAACTAATGCTATACAGATAATTGCGAGATGAATCCTATAGTTAATGATTTCTCCCATCTGCATGAATGAACCCTATTAATAGATTCAATTCTGATCATTCATTAGTTTTTTTATGTGGCTGTTACTCACCTATAAGAATACTTGCACTTCATTATCTGAATTTTGCGCAGGCAGAATTTCTTCGAAAAATAAGAATTCTAAATCGGCAATTATCGTCAGGGTCAATTTTAAATTAACAAAATAATGCGTCATACGAATATCAACGCAATAATGTAGCAGACAGATAATTGCAAGGCATTTAAGATTTTGAAAGTTAAGACGCAAACTAAAATCGCACTTTAAAAAAATAATAATGATGTGACAGCTTGAGCGCTGCTCCTAAGCATGCAAGATTGTAATCGATAAAATACAATAACAAGCTTCAATTTACTCGTACTCTTGAGAGTAATTTTTGCCTTGTTGCTAGGGCACGCGCCTTATGACCGGAAGGGTCTAATAGACAATTTGTGCCTTTGAGCAAGGCACTTAATTTCGGATTGCTTCAGTTCTCAAAGCTGATATTGGGTACCAGATCCTTGGGTGGGTGTTGTGGCTCCTCCAGCCAATCAGGACTGATCATCTACACACTGATAGAGCTGTACATAGACTTTCCGTTGGCTTTGCATTGGTTGGCTGTACAACTGGTCCAAAGGTCTGGTGGTGTCAAAACCAGATTACAAGTACGTCCAGAGCTTCGCACTGGCAGGGAAGCAGGCCATTGATGAAAATGCACCATCCTGAGCAGTGCACAACAATGAGGCTTTTCAGCTTGGGTGCTTTGTGTATGTGGTATAAATGAGACAGATGAGAACTAGACTACTTAAAATGTTATAGTATGAAAGTTATCGATTTGGGTTTCAGTCACTCAGTGGGGAGGTAGATAACTTATATAAATGTACCTATAGTTAGGGAGTACACAAACCAATTGTCAGTCGGCGCTTCACTATTGCATATGCTCGCAGAAAAAAATTGCTCAAGCTACAATCTCATGGCTAAGCAAGAATAACAAAAGCTCGATAGCAGATAATATCGGCTTGTCTGCGCAGCTAGGCTGCACGATTAGAGTATTCTAATGGCTGGCACGGTCCCTTGTATAATCTACTAAGGATCTAACTTGGTCCCAGATCGACCGCAGATTCTTAGGGGGATCCAAGGTTGATAATTTGGGCTCAGAATTCCTTCTTTGATATACATTTTTCATGTACGCGGGGTAGAAATCACCCTTCAACTCCGTTTCTATGACACTCTTGTAATGTCGTAGGCAGGCGGGCAGGCATTTCTCAATTTATTTATTTAATGTACGGGGAGCATCTCACACACTCTTACTCCGTTCGCTCTGTGCGCTGCTCTAGCCCTAGCCGTTTTTACCCACCCCCTCCACTTAAGCATATTTTGATTTATTCTGACTAGCTGAATCCAAATAAATATGAAGTGCAGGGCAGGCTAGCCCTGTTTACGTTTCGTTTTCGCTTGAGTCTCAGCTCCAAATAATTTGACTGGGCATCGGTCCCTTCAGGAGGGCTGGCGAGGATGCGGTATTCTCAACCATGTAGCTGCATGATCTAGCTCCGGCTGGTGATATGGGAGGTGGCTGCCTCCCGAGAGGGCTCGTCACCTAGCCATTCTCTTATGTCGAGTTCCACTGGGTTCGGCTCGATTAAACCGTTTGTAAACCATTAAAACCAACTGTTTTTGAGCACTCAGGAGATCGTTGGTCAGGTTCGATCGCCTCGGAATCGAAGGGACACATCATTTTTAGAAATTGCCCTTAAAAAATACTATACCGAGATAGAAACTTTTAACGTTTTTAAAAGAATAGTCGATTTTTGTTCTACTTAACTGAAAGCAGGCAGAAAGTTTATCTTTCAATATCATGTTCCTTTTTCTTGATATTTTGATTTATTACGTATTTGATTACAAATTAATTTTTAATAAATTTTTTATGCTTTTTTACAGTGTGACGAACTTTCCCCTCAAAGGGAGCACCAGTGTGATCATTTGGAATTAAAATATGGCTGGCAAACGCCCGACAGGCAAATGTCGGCCGGCAAACTGTAGCAGGCAAAAGGGGTGCTCCCTACTGACACGCAATCTGAACATTTTTAATTACCGTGCCTTAATGGCGCGAATTCAAACGTAAAATAACTTCACGAATGAAACTGCATTTCTGCCTGCAATTATAGCCAGCTCATAATTAAAGCTAAAGCTAGGCCTAAGTAAAAATGGACAAACTCTTGCTTCAATTTTTATAATATTGGCAGTCGCTAAAACATATTAAAAAAATAGGCCCTAATAAAATATAGAATTAATATGTCTCTCCTTCAAACCAAGCTATCAGGGTCCACCTGGGACTGTCCAATTTTCTTGTTGTGCCTCAGATAGTCTTCATATATACTAAAATCCAAAAGTATATATATATGTAAATGGGGTTTGTAACGCGTTAACTTTGGAACGGTTGAACCGATTTTGGTGGGATTTGTTTTGATTGATTCAGGATCAATTGGAGATGTTACACGTTTAATTTGGCTCGATTTAGTTAACTCTAAGGGGATTAAATATTCGAAAAACGAGAATTTTAGCCATGACAACAAAGGTCAAAGTTGCAAGCTGATTTTTCGGTACTGAGAATTGAAAATGAATAAAGTTATGTCATACACTGCTCCATACTTTCTCTCTCCCTCTAACTGCAATTTTTTGTCGTCTGTACATTTTTTGTCTATAGCAGAGCGATTGGGTGCACTGTATGCTTCGATGTACACTGCGTGGGGAAGGGACGGACCTGAGTGCGTGCAAAATTTCATTTTCTCTGTGGTTGCAGCACACTATGGAGGCCAACTTTTTTATTAGGGGCCGCCTGATGGGTGAAAGATATAATGCTGATTTTTGCGTGCTCCGATCAACAGGCGGAGTAGCCGCGTAGGTTTAGGCTAGGATAGGTTAGGATAGGCTAGGCCAATTGACAGTGGTTCGAATCCGTGCTGCGTCTGGTCACTTAAGCAAGTAAACTATGCTACTTAATTGGCCACCTTCATGGGATCATGTTCAGTGGGATTTGAGTGCATTTTTTTATTCGACTTCGTTTAAACTAATTGTGACACTTTTTGCACACTGAAAGGAAATCTAATCTATTGAGATTCAATGTTTAGGATACATATCGGGAAGAAAAATTATTTCTATACTTTAAGTTGGACAGTTCCGATAAATATTTTAGCTGCTGCTGCTTCTGCTTTAGCCCTTAAATGGGAGGGAATCAGCACAAGATGGAGAATTCCATTAGTTAATAAAGCACTTTTTTAGTTATGAGGAGCCTTATATGCAGTAAATATGGGGATTTTCTCAAGTGATTTAGGTTCCATTTTGTAATGAAAACTTTCTTTGTAATAAAATGCTACGGGGATTATCTTCGATAAGGGGGGTACTTAGGGAGTTCAGTATCCCTACTAGCTAATTGGTGAATGGATTTTTAGGAAAACTGGTGATCTTACGGGAGGTAATACTATTCTACGTTTATTATTTTTCCTTTGATTGGGAATCGAGAATAATTCGAGTTATGATTTCAGTTGACGATAAAACTAACCGAATGATTTGGTGCCCTGTTTGTTGCAATGTACACTTCCACTTTAGGAAATCCCTTACAGTGGGATTTGTGTCAACCGTATTACAATTTTTTTATTTAGCTTTGTATGTTTTACTGACAGAAGGTTAATCTAATATATTTTAATTGAAACATCTCTGTGATGCAAGTGGGGAAGAGAAGCAATTTTTAATGCTTGAACTTGATAGCTTTGATATAAATCATTCGAAGGCTGCTGTGAAGCTTTTTTATCATTATTGTTTGTCTAAGATAGCAAAAATTATCCTACGCAAAATTCGTTTTCATTTTGCTTCTCTACTTATTAAATTCAAGCCGTATTCTGCACGAAGAAAATAGCATTACGCACAAGTTAGCTCACAGTTTTAGAGGGTTAGGCTAGGGTTAGGCTTAGAGTTAAAAGTAGGTTTTAAATACAAATCAATCGCGTTTACGAAACTTGTACATTCAACTGTGTATAAATTGAATGCACGTCCGCTGGATGGTTTCGTTACTTAAAATATGAACATTCGTTAGGGATAAATTCCAACAGAGGGGAAAACTTTTGATTAGGTCTGGCCCACGAAGGGAGCTGGTGGTGGCTGAGGGTGGTTTTACTTTCTGTAATTGCTCAAGTTTGTTTACCTGTAAAATGAGATTTGGTACTTGTTGAAAAAATTCTGATAATAACCACATGGAGAACTTATAGGGGGAATAATCTTTTGATGGGATTAAAGCTGGTGAAAAAACTTTGGATAGAAACCACGAGGGGGCTGGAATTGGCTAGGGGGTATTATAAACTTCTTTATAAAAGAATATATAGGGGGGATTTCTTGCTGTTTGGGGAAATTATCTTTGTGACTGGGGATTTTTAACAGCTCGAACGGCACTTTCTAACTGCTTGGGAGATTTTTTACTGCTCAAAGGGTATTATCACACTGCTTAGGAAGATTTTCGAATTGTTTGGAGAGATTTTCTGTCTGCTTGGGGGATTTTCTATCGGCTCAGAGAGACTTTGTAACTGCTCGCGTGTGATTTTCTTTATGATTGCTGGATTTCTGAGACTGCTTGAAGGGAATTTTCTAATTGCCTGGGGGATTTTTAACTTCTCGGGGAGGAGTTTTGACTGCTCGCAAAGTCTTTTTAACTGCTTGGGAGAGTTTCTAACTGCTAAAGAACTTTTCTGTCTACTTGGGAATTTCGGACTGCTCGAAGAAAATTTTCTAAATGCTCGGGGGACATTTTCCGTCTGCCAGGGAGATTTTCTACCTCTTCGATTTCTTACTGCTCGGGGAAATTTTCTGTGTGAGTGGGGGATTTCTATCAGTTCGAAAGGGACTTTCTAACTGCTTAGGAGATTCCTGACTGCTTTAAAGGTATTTTCAAACTTTTTGGGAAGATTATCTAATTGCTCAGTGATATTTTCTGTCTGCTTCGGGGATTTTCTGTCTGCTCAAGGAGTTTTTATAACTGCTCGGTGTGATTTTCTATCGGATTGGTGGATTTCTGAGACTGCCGAAAGGGGAATTTCCTAACTACTTGGGCGATTTTTTTCTCCTCGGGGAATTTTTTGGTTGACTTGGAAATTTTTAATGCTGCAGGGGGATTTCTTAACTGCTAGGGAATTTTTTCTGACTGCTCTAGGAGATTTTTTACTGCCCGGGAACTTTTTTTGTCTGCTAGGGGGATTTCTAACAGCTCCGGAATATTTTCCACCTGATTTGGGGATTTCTGACTGCCCGAACTGGACTTTTTTTACTTCTTGGGGGATTTTTGACTGCTCGAAGGGTCTTTCTAAATGCTCGGCGAGATTTTCTGCTTGCTTGAGAAGATTTTCTAACTGCTCGAAAAGGACTTTTTAACTACTTAGGCAATGTCTGACTGCTCAAGGGTATTTTCTGTCTGCTTGGGAAGATTTTCTAATTGCTAAGGGAGGTTCTCTGTCTGCTTCGAGGATATCTTCTTACTGCTCAAAGGGGATTTTATAAATGTTCGGGTAGTCTGCTTGGGGAAATTTCTGTTTACTTGGGGAATTTCTGACTGCTCAGGGAATTTTCTCTTTGATTGGGGATTTCTGACTCCTAGAAGGGAATTTTCCGTCTGCTTGAGGGGCTTTCTACCTGACTGCTGGGGAAAGATTTTCCGACTGCTCGCAAAAGTTTTTTCTATGTTTAGGGGATTTGTGACTGCTCGGGGAAAGTTTCTATTTAATTGGAATTTCCGACTTCTCAAAAGGGATTTTCTAACTGCTAGGGGGATTTTTTCTGTTCGTGGCTTTTCTATCTCATCATAAGGAAAATTTTTGGCTGCTCTCAAAAAATTTTCTAGCTGCTCGAAAAAAAATTTAGCTGCTTGGGTGATTTTGGACTGCTTGAAGGAGATTTTCTAACTGCTCAGGGAGATTTTTAGTCTGCTTGGGGATTTTCTAACTGCTCGAGGAACTTTTCTGTCTGATTTGGGGATTTCTAACTGCTTGGGTGTTTTCGGACTGCTAGAGGGGGATTTTCTAAATGGTCCGGGAGATTTGTAACTGCATAAGAAGTTTTTCTAACTGCCTCGGGTAGATTTTCTAACTGCTCAGGGAGATTTTTAGTCTGCTTGGGGATTTTCTAACTGCTCGAGGAACTTTTCTGTCTGATTAGGGGATTTCTAACTGCTTGGGTGTTTTCGGACTGCTAGAGGGGGATTTTCTAAATGGTCCGGGAGATTTGTAACTGCATGAGAAGTTTTTCTAACTGCCTCGGGTAGATTTTCTAACTGCTTGATGGGGAAACTCTAACTGCTCATGGAAATTTTCTGTCTGCTTAGGGGATTTCTTACTGTTAGGACAAATTTTTTATCTTATCGGGGGATTTCTAACTGCTTGGTGATTTCGGACTGCTGAGGGGGGTTTTCTAAATGCTCAATGAGTTTTTTAACTGCAGGAGAAGTTTTTCTAACTGCCTCAGGTAGATTTTCTAACTGCTTAAAGGGGACTTTTTCAATGCTCCGGAAGATTTTTTAACTGCCTCGGGTAGAATTTCCAACTGCTCATGAGACTTTTTTTCTGCTTGGAATTCTTCGTCTGGTTGGGGAATTCTCTGTCTGTGGGGGGGGGGTATTTTTTACCCGAAGATTTTTTTTCTCTGGGGGCTTTTCGGCCTGCTTAGGGGATTTTTAACTGCCCGGGGAAAGTTTCTATTTGATTGGGGGATTTTCTAACTGCTGGCATGTTTTTTTATTTTACTGCTGGGGGAAGATTTTTTGACTGCTCTAAAAAATTTTCCAGCTGCCCGGAAAGATTATCTAGCTGGTTGGGAGATTTTTCAAGTGCTCGGGGCAATTGGCTAACTGCTCGGTGAGACTTTCAGTAGATTTTCTGAATACACGGAAGCATATTATGCTTTTAGGGAGACTTAATTTTGCTGCAAAGATTTTCTAGCAGCTTAGGGAGATTTCCGTTGGTTACAGGCAGGCCTAAAAAAGGGTTCTGGAGTTGGCTTAGGAGACTTCTTTATTTTTTCATTGCTTTCCATTTAACTGCTAGATGAGGTTTTTTACTTGCTAAATCAATATTAGTAGAAATCATCACATGGAGGACTTGTAGGGTGAAATATGTTTTGATGGAATTCAAGCTGGTGGAAAAAAATTGGATTGGAATCACGAGGGGGCCCCCAAAGGGGGCTGGAATTAGCTAGTCATCATATATACTAAAATCCAAAAGTATATATATATGTAAATGGGGTTTGTAACGCGTTAACTTTGGAACGGTTGAACCGATTTTGGTGGGATTTGTTTTGATTGATTCAGGATCAATTGGAGATGTTACACGTTTAATTTGGCTCGATTTAGTTAACTCTAAGGGGATTAAATATTCGAAAAACGAGAATTTTAGCCATGACAACAAAGGTCAAAGTTGCAAGCTGATTTTTCGGTACTGAGAATTGAAAATGAATAAAGTTATGTCATACACTGCTCCATACTTTCTCTCTCCCTCTAACTGCAATTTTTTGTCGTCTGTACATTTTTTGTCTATAGCAGAGCGATTGGGTGCACTGTATGCTTCGATGTACACTGCGTGGGGAAGGGACGGACCTGAGTGCGTGCAAAATTTCATTTTCTCTGTGGTTGCAGCACACTATGGAGGCCAACTTTTTTATTAGGGGCCGCCTGATGGGTGAAAGATATAATGCTGATTTTTGCGTGCTCCGATCAACAGGCGGAGTAGCCGCGTAGGTTTAGGCTAGGATAGGTTAGGATAGGCTAGGCCAATTGACAGTGGTTCGAATCCGTGCTGCGTCTGGTCACTTAAGCAAGTAAACTATGCTACTTAATTGGCCACCTTCATGGGATCATGTTCAGTGGGATTTGAGTGCATTTTTTTATTCGACTTCGTTTAAACTAATTGTGACACTTTTTGCACACTGAAAGGAAATCTAATCTATTGAGATTCAATGTTTAGGATACATATCGGGAAGAAAAATTATTTCTATACTTTAAGTTGGACAGTTCCGATAAATATTTTAGCTGCTGCTGCTTCCGCTTTAGCCCTTAAATGGGAGGGAGACAGCACAAGATGGAGATTTCCATTAGTTAATAAAGCACTTTTTTAGTTATGAGGAGCCTTATATGCAGTAAATATGGGGATTTTCTCAAGTGATTTAGGTTCCATTTTGTAATGAAAACTTTCTTTGTAATAAAATGCTACGGGGATTATCTTCGATAAGGGGGGTACTTAGGGAGTTCAGTATCCCTACTAGCTAATTGGTGAATGGATTTTTAGGAAAACTGGTGATCTTACGGGAGGTAATACTATTCTACGTTTATTATTTTTCCTTTGATTGGGAATCGAGAATAATTCGAGTTATGATTTCAGTTGACGATAAAACTAACCGAATGATTTGGTGCCCTGTTTGTTGCAATGTACACTTCCACTTTAGGAAATCCCTTACAGTGGGATTTGTGTCAACCGTATTACAATTTTTTTATTTAGCTTTGTATGTTTTACTGACAGAAGGTTAATCTAATATATTTTAATTGAAACATCTCTGTGATGCAAGTGGGGAAGAGAAGCAATTTTTAATGCTTGAACTTGATAGCTTTGATATAAATCATTCGAAGGCTGCTGTGAAGCTTTTTTATCATTATTGTTTGTCTAAGATAGCAAAAATTATCCTACGCAAAATTCGTTTTCATTTTGCTTCTCTACTTATTAAATTCAAGCCGTATTCTGCACGAAGAAAATAGCATTACGCACAAGTTAGCTCACAGTTTTAGAGGGTTAGGCTAGGGTTAGGCTTAGAGTTAAAAGTAGGTTTTAAATACAAATCAATCGCGTTTACGAAACTTGTACATTCAACTGTGTATAAATTGAATGCACGTCCGCTGGATGGTTTCGTTACTTAAAATATGAACATTCGTTAGGGATAAATTCCAACAGAGGGGAAAACTTTTGATTAGGTCTGGCCCACGAAGGGAGCTGGTGGTGGCTGAGGGTGGTTTTACTTTCTGTAATTGCTCAAGTTTGTTTACCTGTAAAATGAGATTTGGTACTTGTTGAAAAAATTCTGATAATAACCACATGGAGAACTTATAGGGGGAATAATCTTTTGATGGGATTAAAGCTGGTGAAAAAACTTTGGATAGAAACCACGAGGGGGCTGGAATTGGCTAGGGGGTATTATAAACTTCTTTATAAAAGAATATATAGGGGGGATTTCTTGCTGTTTGGGGAAATTATCTTTGTGACTGGGGATTTTTAACAGCTCGAACGGCACTTTCTAACTGCTTGGGAGATTTTTTACTGCTCAAAGGGTATTATCACACTGCTTAGGAAGATTTTCGAATTGTTTGGAGAGATTTTCTGTCTGCTTGGGGGATTTTCTATCGGCTCAGAGAGACTTTGTAACTGCTCGCGTGTGATTTTCTTTATGATTGCTGGATTTCTGAGACTGCTTGAAGGGAATTTTCTAATTGCCTGGGGGATTTTTAACTTCTCGGGGAGGAGTTTTGACTGCTCGCAAAGTCTTTTTAACTGCTTGGGAGAGTTTCTAACTGCTAAAGAACTTTTCTGTCTACTTGGGAATTTCGGACTGCTCGAAGAAAATTTTCTAAATGCTCGGGGGACATTTTCCGTCTGCCAGGGAGATTTTCTACCTCTTCGATTTCTTACTGCTCGGGGAAATTTTCTGTGTGAGTGGGGGATTTCTATCAGTTCGAAAGGGACTTTCTAACTGCTTAGGAGATTCCTGACTGCTTTAAAGGTATTTTCAAACTTTTTGGGAAGATTATCTAATTGCTCAGTGATATTTTCTGTCTGCTTCGGGGATTTTCTGTCTGCTCAAGGAGTTTTTATAACTGCTCGGTGTGATTTTCTATCGGATTGGTGGATTTCTGAGACTGCCGAAAGGGGAATTTCCTAACTACTTGGGCGATTTTTTTCTCCTCGGGGAATTTTTTGGTTGACTTGGAAATTTTTAATGCTGCAGGGGGATTTCTTAACTGCTAGGGAATTTTTTCTGACTGCTCTAGGAGATTTTTTACTGCCCGGGAACTTTTTTTGTCTGCTAGGGGGATTTCTAACAGCTCCGGAATATTTTCCACCTGATTTGGGGATTTCTGACTGCCCGAACTGGACTTTTTTTACTTCTTGGGGGATTTTTGACTGCTCGAAGGGTCTTTCTAAATGCTCGGCGAGATTTTCTGCTTGCTTGAGAAGATTTTCTAACTGCTCGAAAAGGACTTTTTAACTACTTAGGCAATGTCTGACTGCTCAAGGGTATTTTCTGTCTGCTTGGGAAGATTTTCTAATTGCTAAGGGAGGTTCTCTGTCTGCTTCGAGGATATCTTCTTACTGCTCAAAGGGGATTTTATAAATGTTCGGGTAGTCTGCTTGGGGAAATTTCTGTTTACTTGGGGAATTTCTGACTGCTCAGGGAATTTTCTCTTTGATTGGGGATTTCTGACTCCTAGAAGGGAATTTTCCGTCTGCTTGAGGGGCTTTCTACCTGACTGCTGGGGAAAGATTTTCCGACTGCTCGCAAAAGTTTTTTCTATGTTTAGGGGATTTGTGACTGCTCGGGGAAAGTTTCTATTTAATTGGAATTTCCGACTTCTCAAAAGGGATTTTCTAACTGCTAGGGGGATTTTTTCTGTTCGTGGCTTTTCTATCTCATCATAAGGAAAATTTTTGGCTGCTCTCAAAAAATTTTCTAGCTGCTCGAAAAAAAATTTAGCTGCTTGGGTGATTTTGGACTGCTTGAAGGAGATTTTCTAACTGCTCAGGGAGATTTTTAGTCTGCTTGGGGATTTTCTAACTGCTCGAGGAACTTTTCTGTCTGATTTGGGGATTTCTAACTGCTTGGGTGTTTTCGGACTGCTAGAGGGGGATTTTCTAAATGGTCCGGGAGATTTGTAACTGCATAAGAAGTTTTTCTAACTGCCTCGGGTAGATTTTCTAACTGCTCAGGGAGATTTTTAGTCTGCTTGGGGATTTTCTAACTGCTCGAGGAACTTTTCTGTCTGATTAGGGGATTTCTAACTGCTTGGGTGTTTTCGGACTGCTAGAGGGGGATTTTCTAAATGGTCCGGGAGATTTGTAACTGCATGAGAAGTTTTTCTAACTGCCTCGGGTAGATTTTCTAACTGCTTGATGGGGAAACTCTAACTGCTCATGGAAATTTTCTGTCTGCTTAGGGGATTTCTTACTGTTAGGACAAATTTTTTATCTTATCGGGGGATTTCTAACTGCTTGGTGATTTCGGACTGCTGAGGGGGGTTTTCTAAATGCTCAATGAGTTTTTTAACTGCAGGAGAAGTTTTTCTAACTGCCTCAGGTAGATTTTCTAACTGCTTAAAGGGGACTTTTTCAATGCTCCGGAAGATTTTTTAACTGCCTCGGGTAGAATTTCCAACTGCTCATGAGACTTTTTTTCTGCTTGGAATTCTTCGTCTGGTTGGGGAATTCTCTGTCTGTGGGGGGGGGGTATTTTTTACCCGAAGATTTTTTTTCTCTGGGGGCTTTTCGGCCTGCTTAGGGGATTTTTAACTGCCCGGGGAAAGTTTCTATTTGATTGGGGGATTTTCTAACTGCTGGCATGTTTTTTTATTTTACTGCTGGGGGAAGATTTTTTGACTGCTCTAAAAAATTTTCCAGCTGCCCGGAAAGATTATCTAGCTGGTTGGGAGATTTTTCAAGTGCTCGGGGCAATTGGCTAACTGCTCGGTGAGACTTTCAGTAGATTTTCTGAATACACGGAAGCATATTATGCTTTTAGGGAGACTTAATTTTGCTGCAAAGATTTTCTAGCAGCTTAGGGAGATTTCCGTTGGTTACAGGCAGGCCTAAAAAAGGGTTCTGGAGTTGGCTTAGGAGACTTCTTTATTTTTTCATTGCTTTCCATTTAACTGCTAGATGAGGTTTTTTACTTGCTAAATCAATATTAGTAGAAATCATCACATGGAGGACTTGTAGGGTGAAATATGTTTTGATGGAATTCAAGCTGGTGGAAAAAAATTGGATTGGAATCACGAGGGGGCCCCCAAAGGGGGCTGGAATTAGCTAGTCTACTATACTAAATGTCTAATGTCTGTGTGTCTGTCTGTGTGGAACGATGTAGAGCTCGAACGGCTCAACCGATTCTGATCAAATTTGCGCCAAAAGATTGCAAATTCTTCAAGGATGAGACCGTGAAAGTTTGCAAGCTCTGCTCCAAGTGGAAAGGGATTAAATATTCGAAAAACGAGTTTTTCCTATGCTTTTAATGCGAGGCCAACAAAGGTCAAAGTCGGCACTGTCAGAATGATGATTTTATTTTAGATTGCGTCATAAAGTTTTGTGCTCAGTTAAAATTCGCGGGCCAAAAATTCTCAAACTCTGCACTGTCAAATTTTTTATTTAAAAAGGTTGCGTCATAAAGCTAGAGTGCACTGCTCCAAGTTTAGCTAAATTATCGCGCCGGTAAGAAGAGAATATAAATTTTCTCACCTAGCTAGAGTACACTGCCCCAGCCCTAGCTTAATGGTTTTGCACAAGGGCAATAGAAAAACTGCTCAAGCGATCTGTGTACATTTTATTTGCGATTGATTATTTCTCGCCCAGCTGGAGAGCCACGGTGAATAAATTGGCTTCAAAGTGTGGATGCTTGAGCGAAATATTTTTATTTAAGTAGCCGTGGGCCGTTCTGCAGTGAATTTGCCAATCATGTCTCCAGTCAGTAAGTAAAGAATGTTAGTTTTTGTAGCCCTGTTAGATTGAGAAAACTTTTCAAAGAAGCAAAAGCAGTTTAAGAGGTCATCGTCGAGCACGATACTGATCGGTAAGTCTGATAGCCTGCCAAATCTTAAATTGTGATTAGCTTAATTTTCTTAAAGCGCATGTGTCTTTGATAAGGCGTTATAATAGCGACTTCCTACCTGCTCGCAGGATTTTTATCTGCTGTAGTGATTTTCCTACAAGCTCGGGAACAATTTTCTACACTTTTAGGGATTTCCTAGATGCTCAGGGGGATTTGCAAACTGCTTGGGAGATTTTCTAACGACTTTTATAAACTTTCTGACTGTTAGGGTGCTGGGAGACTTTCTAACTGCTTGTGGATTTCTGACTGCTCCAATGGGATTTTCTAAATGTTCTGGGAGACTTTTTTACTGCTCAAGGAGGTTTTCTTACTGCATCGGGAAGTTTTCCAACCGCTAGAAGGGGATTTTCTGGGAGATTTTTTGTCTGATTGGGGGATTTCAAGCTTCTCGGCGAAATTTTCTAACTGATTAGGGGATGTCTACTCGTAAGTGCTTCCAAGGGAACTTTTTTAAGTGCTAGGGGATTTCTTGACTGCACGATTGGTATTTTCTGCCTTCTTCTGGGGATTTTCTATATGCTCGGGGAGCTTTTCTGTCTGCTTGGGAGATTTATAACTGTTTTGGGACATTTTCTATCTGATTGTGGATTTCTAATGGCCCGAAGGGGAATTTCCAACTGCTGGGGGGATTTCTAACTGCTCGAAAGAGATTTTTTGTCTGCTTGGGGGTTTCAGACTGCTCGGGGAAATTTGCTGTATGCTTGGGAGATTTCTAACTGCCCGAGGGGGACTTTTTAAATGCTCGGGGAGATTTTCTAAACTACTCGAAGGATTTCAGACTGATCGGGGGAAGTTTCTATTTGATTGGGGAAGTTCCGACTTCCCAAAAGGGATTTTCTAACTTTTTGGCGGATTTCAGACTGCTCGGGGAAGTTTCTATTTGATTAGGGATTTCTAACTGCCCGAAAAGAGTTTCAAAATGCCCTGGAGATTTTCTGTCTGTTTTGAGGATTTTTTATCTGTTTAGGGAGATTTTTATCTGATTCCGGGGATTTTCGACTGCTGGGAGGTTTCCAACTGCTTGATGGAGATTTTCTAACTGCTCAGGGAGACTTTCTAACTGCTCGATGAACTTTTCTATCTGATTAGGGGATTTCTAACTGCTTGGTTGTTTTCGGACTGCTCGAGGGGGATTTTCTAAATGGCCCGGGGGATTTTCTGTCTGCTTTGATGATTTTTTATCTGTTTAGGGAGATTTCTATCGATCGGGATAGGGAGATTGCGGGGATTTCTGACTGCTAGGTTTCCAACCGTTGGGGGAGATTTTCTCACTGCTCGAAAATTTTTTAACTGCTTGGGCAACTTTTCTGTTAGCTTTGTGGATTTGTAACTGCTTGGGGAACTTTTCTGTTAGCTTTGTGGATTTGTAACTGCTTGGGGTAATTTTCTATCTAATCAGGGGATTTCTAACTGCTCGAAGCTATTTTCTTACTGTTCGGAAGTTTTCCAACTGTTTAAGGAGATATTCTTACTGCTCGGGAAGATTTCTAACTGCTCTGAGAAATTTTTTTATCTTATTGGGACTGCTCGACGGGGACTTCGAGCTGCTCGAAGGGAACAGCTTGGAGAATTTCTGACTGATCAAAGAGGATTTTCTAAATGCTCGTGGAGTTTTTTCTGTCAGCTTAGTGGATTTTCGACCTTACTCGGGGGAGATTTTTCGGCTTGGGAGATTTTGTACCTCCTATTGAGATTTTTCTGTTTGCTTAGGGATTTCTTGCTGTTTTGGGAAATTATCTTTGTGACTGGGGATTTTTAACAGCTCGAACGGCACTTTCCTAACTGCTTGGGAGGTTTTCTAACTGCTAGGGAACTTTTCTGTCTACTTGGGAATTTCTGACTGCTCGAAGAAAATTTTCTAAATGCTCGGGGGGGACATTTTCCTTCTGCCTGGGAGATTTTCTACCTCTTCGATTTCTTACTGCTCGGGAAAATTTTCTATGAGGGTGGGGTATTTCTAACAGTTCGAAAGGGACTTTCTAACTGCTTAGGAGATTCCTGACTGCTTTAAAGGTATTTTCAAACTTTTCGGGAAGATTCTCTAATTGCTCAGTGAGATTTTCTGTCTGCTTGGGGGATTTTCTGTCTGCTCAAGGAGATTTTATAATTGCTCGGTGTGATTTTCTATCGGATTGGGGGATTTCTGAGAACGCTGCAGGGGAATTTCCTAACTGTTTGGGCGAATTTTTTCTGCTCGGGGAATTTTTTGGTTGACTTGGGGATTTTTTAATGCTGCAGGGGGATTTCTTAACTGCTTGGGAATTTTTTCTAACTGCTCTGGCAGATTTTTTACTGCCCGGGAACTTTTTTGTCTGCTTGGGGGATTTCTAACAGCTCCGGAATATTTTCCACCTGATTTGGGGATTTCAGACTGCCTGAACTGGACTTTTTACTTCTTGGGAGATTTTTGACTGCTCGAAGGGTCTTTCTTAATGCTCGGCGAGATTTTCTGCTTGCTTGGGAAGATTTTCTAACAGCTCGAAGAGGACTTTTTAACTACTTAGGCGATGTCTGACTGCTCGAAGGGTATTTTTTATCTGCTTGGGAAGGTTTTCTAATCTAATCTAATATCAAATCTAATGCTAAGGGAGGTTTTCTGTCTGCTTCGAGGATATCTTCTTACTGCTCAAAGGGGATTTCATAAATGTTCGGGTAGTCTGCTTGAGGAATTTTCTGTTTTCTTGGGGGATTTCTGACTGCCCGAACTGGACTTTTCTACTTCTTAGGGGATTTTTGACTGCTCGAAGGGTCTTTGTAAATGCTCCTGGAAGATTTTCTAACTGCTCGAAGAGGACTTTTTAACTACTTGGGTAGTGTCTGACTGCTCGAACGGTATTTTTTGTCTGTTCGGGAAGCTTAGGGAGGTTTTCTGTCTGCTTGGGGGATTTCTTCTAAGTGCTGAAAGGGGATTTTATAAATGTTCGAGTAGTCTGCTTGGGGAATTTTCTGTTTACTTGGGGGATTTTATAAATGTTCGAGTAGTCTGCTTTGGGAATTTTTTGTTTACTTGGGGGATTTCTGACTCCTAGAAGTGGATTTTCTAACTGCGGGGGGGTTTCCGTCTGCTTGAGGGGCTTTCTACCTGACTGCTGGGGAAAGATTTTCCGACTGCTCGCAAAACTTTTTTCTATGTTTAGGGGATTTCTGACTGCTCGAAGAAAGTTTCTATTTGATTGGAATTTCCGACTTCTCAAAAGGGATTTTCTAACTGCTTGTGGGATTTTTTCTGCTCGTGGGTTTTCTACCTTATCCTGGAGGAAGATTTTTCGGCTGCTCTCAAAAAATTTTCTAGCTGCTCGAAAAAATTTTTAGCTGCTTGGGTGATTTTGCACTGCTTGAAGGAGATTTTCTAACTGCTCAGGGAGATTTTTAGTCTGCTTGGGGATTTTCTAACTGCTCGAGGAACTTTTCTGTCTGATTAGGGAATTTCTAACTGCTTGGGTGTTTTCGGACTGCTGGAGGGGGATTTTCTAAATGGTCGGGGAGATTTTTAACTGCATGAGGAGTTTTTCTAACTGCCTCGGATAGATTTTCTAACTGCTGGATGGGGATATTCTAGCTGCTCATGAAAATTTTCTGTCTGCTTAGGGGATTTCTTACTGTTAGGACAAATTTTCTATCTTATCGGGGGATTTCTAACTGCTTTGGTGATTTCGGACTGCTCGAAGGGGGTTTTCTAAATGCTCCATGAGTTTTTTAACTGCATGATAAGTTTTTCCAACTGCCTCAGGTAGATTTTCCAACTGCTTAAAGGGGATTTCCTAAATGCTCCGGAAGATTTTTCAACTGCCTTGGGTAGAATTTCCAACTGATCATGAGACTTTTTTCTTCCTGGGATTCTTTGTCTGGTTGGGGAATTCTCTGTCTGTGGGGGTATTTTTTACCCGAAGATTTTTCTACTGTGGGGGCTTTTCGGTCTGCTTAGGGGATTTTTAACTGCCCGGGGAAAGTTTCTATTTGATTGGGGGATTTTCTGACTTCTGGCGGGGCTTTACTTTACTGCTGGGGGAAGATTTTTTGACTGCTCTCAAAAATTTTCCAGCTGCTCGGAAAGATTATCTAGCTGTTTGGGAGATTTTTTTTTTAAAGTGCTTGGGGCAATTGGCAAAATGCGGGGAGACTTTCAGTAGATTTTCTGAATGCACGGAAGGATATTATGTTTCTAGGGAGACTTTAATTTTGCTGCAGAGATTTTCTGGCAGCTTAGGGAGATTTCCGTTGAGTAAATGAGTGATTTAAAATGCCTGTCTGCGCCCCCCTGGGGGGGGGGCACCGAAGAGCTAGTTTTATAGCTATGCTTGAAAAGAATATTCAATTCACAATGTAGACTATTCAGTAGCTTATAAGAAAAACTATATTTTTATGTTAGACTTAAGAAACTATTTTAGTTCAATATAAAATAAAAATTATAATATTTGATTGATTCTAAAAGTATAAAAATGTTTCAATTAAACTAAAAGATATCGATTTAATTTGACTTTAAAGTGAAGAATAGCTAGTTTTACTTACTTTTTAAGTTGATATTAATATATGAATTGTGCATTAGTAGATAAGAAAAATTATATGATTATTAAGAGATTCATAAGATAATAAAATATAATATTAAATACATTAATATTAGGTATATATAGAATAAATCCTAGAATAATCCATGTATTAAGTACAATCTATCTAAAAGTGGAATTAAATCTCTGCTATAATTACGGTAACCAGTTTCATTTAAAAAATCTCTTTCTCTTTTAAAAATCTTTAGACAACCTTATCTAACAACTTGGCTACCTGTAGCCAGCTTAATAGAACTCCTACTGATGCTAAATTCTTTTGTTTAGGTGAAATTTTTTAGTCTCTACTGCAAGTTTGTAGCACTTTGTACTACCTTTCTACTTACAATAGACTTTTTTATTTCTTATATTAGAATTTTTTGGCTTATTTGGAAACTTTAATCTTACTTTCATTTGTAAAGATTTATTATTGTATGAATTGAATATATTAACTATGGCTATGTATTACAGATATATATTTAGGATCATTATAGTGAGTATAAAAAGATCGCTAAAAAGGCTATAGAACTTAAAAGTGCATATATATGTTATAATTTATATAAAGAAGCAATGGATATAGAGTGGATGTCAATAATATATAGAACAACTGCTTGCATTCATAGAGAAATCTTAAAGTGTATCATAGAATATGACTATATATATGTATATAAATATATGTAAATAACTTTGTCAAGTCAATTATGACATATGTGCTCAACTTGGAAAATTTAGTTGGCTGGTGCAACTTGAAACAAAAGTTGTGACTTACTTGGGGCAAAAGTTCAAAGGACTGAAAAAGGTCCCATGAACCACTTCTTGTCTATGTCTTCCTACTTGCTACGCTTTAACTTGTATTCTCCTCAAAATTTTACACTTATACTGCCCATCTTATAACTTATCCCTTCCATTTTGCGACTTACACTTACCTTTTCCATTTTTACCAAATTTGCAACTTAAGTTGCTGATTTTGTGACTTAAATTGGCAATTTTGCAACTTACATTGGCAATTTTGTGACTTACATTGGCAATTTTGCAACTTACCTTGGTCAGCCACCAAATCAGTTAGCTAGATTGGCCAACTTGGCTGACTGCTGCACATGTATGATTTATGAGCAGCATGGCCATTCTATGCTAGCCATAAAATAATTTTTACCTTATGTGTGACTATTATACATGCACCTATATACAAGTATATCGAGGGTAGTAGTCTGTATAGATAACATTTTGTATCAATAAGTGTATAGAATCTACTCTGATGATAGTAATAGGACACCCAGTACAGAAGGACATTCTTGGAAGAATGGACAGACAGACCTACAGTTTTACTGAGGGTATGAATTGGTATATCAAAAGGTATCTATGTATTGAAAGACGAAAGTGTACTTTACTGAAGCATTAAGGTGTAGTATAGACATGAGTGAAAGCATCATTCATATGTGTACAGAATCCTCGTGTTAATCAACAATGAATCATTGCAAGATTTGTTCACGCTAAGTAGAACCATGTACTGAATGTTGCATTAATTACGAATGCCATTTTTGTCACTTTGTTTGTCCAGCTTTGCCAGAAAGAAAACACGAAGCTAGACGAAGCAAATTCTGTATGACTCAGTGCAGTACACTACAGAGAAAATAGGCAATTGTGCATTAGAATCAGCTTGCGTACACGCTGGCTTGGGGGTGGAGGCTGAGAAAAAGCTATTGAGGGACAGAGAAATCTGACAGCAGCGTTATTCTCTCCTGTTGTCATTAGCAACCTTTGAGGGATGCCTTCCAAAACAGTAAGTGGCAGTGGTACCATGCATTTGGCATAACTGGCCTCATCATCTATTAACACATAGGCAGGAGAATTTCTTTCCCAGCCATTGTTAATGAGTAAGACTGTATAATAGAATAATATTGGCAACAGCTCACACAGTAAAGGAGGGTGAGGAACGAAAAGAATGAGTTTCTGTTCCACCGCTGGTGCGTACACTAGGTTACAGTCTTGCCCTGTACTCTGGTAGAGAAGAGGGAGTGGTGAGGCTTCTTGTTGCCATGCCAACCGCTTTTTTGGGGGGTGTCACTACTAACTTACTCTCAGTGCCGGCTGGGCAGTTATCAGCAAGCGGTGTGACTAGCATAGTGAAGTTACTGGCAATCAAGTTTTCTATGCTCTAATATTCTTTTCAGTTAGACTAACTTCTACGGCTGGAACTTCTACAAAACGAACATCTAAACGAAATTCTTAATCTGAAACTACAATCGGCCAATCAAATTTAACATGGAAATTGTTGTGGACAAAGTCACCCATCTGGTTGACTTCTACAATTGGGCACTTACTCGCGCCGGTAATAGTTTTTGTCTTTTTAAATGACATAACTAAACCTAATTTGAACATCAGACGCAAAATTTATGCTAGTGGCACCAAAATTGCTACTAGTGGCGTCAAAACTAGTACTAGCTACTACTAGTGACGTCAAAACTAGTACTAGCTACTACTAGTGACGTCAAATTAGTACTAGGTACTACTAGTGACGTCAAAACTAGTACTAGCTACTACTAGTGACGTCAAAACTAGTACTAGCTACTACTAGTGACGTCAAAACTAGTACTAGCTACTACTAGGGACGTCAAAACTAGTACAAGCTACTACTAGTGACGTCAAAACTTGTACTAGCTACTACTAGTGGCGTCGAAGCTAGTACTAGCTACTACTAGTGACGTCAAAACTAGTACTAGCTACTACTAGTGACGTCAAAACTAGTACTAGCTACTAGCTCGTACTAGTGACGTCAAAACTAGTACTAGCTACTAGCTCGTACTAGTGACGTCAAAACTAGTACTAGCTACTACTAGTGACGTCAAAACTAGTACTAGCTACTAGCTCGTACTAGTGACGTCAAAACTAGTACTAGCTACTAGCTCGTACTAGTGACGTCAAAACTAGTACTAGCTACTACTAGTGACGTCAAAACTAGTACTAGCTACTACTAGTGACGTCAAAACTAGTACTAGCTACTACTAGTGACGAGAAAACTAGTACTAGCTACTACTAGTGACGAGAAAACTAGTACTAGCTACTACTAGGGACGTCAAAACTAGTACAAGCTACTACTAGTGACGTCAAAACTTGTACTAGCTACTACTAGTGGCGTCGAAGCTAGTACTAGCTACTACTAGTGACGTCAAAACTAGTACTAGCTACTACTAGTGACGTCAAAACTAGTACTAGCTACTAGCTCGTACTAGTGACGTCAAAACTAGTACTAGCTACTAGCTCGTACTAGTGACGTCAAAACTAGTACTAGCTACTACTAGTGACGTCAAAACTAGTACTAGCTACTACTAGTGACGTCAAAACTAGTACTAGCTACTACTAGTGACGTCAAAACTAGTACAAGCTACTACTAGTGACGTCAAAACTAGTACAAGCTACTACTAGTGACGTCAAAACTAGTACTAGCTACTACTAGTGACGTCAAAACTAGTACTAGCTACTAGCTCGTACTAGTGACGTCAAAACTAGTACTAGCTACTAGCTCGTACTAGTGACGTCAAAGCTAGTACTAGCTACTACTAGTGGCGTGAAAACTAGTACTAGCTACTAGTCACTAGCTACTAGACGTCAACTCTGGTACTATGTACTACTAGTACAAGCAGTACTTATTCAATAGCATTAACAACATAGTTTTTGTTAATTTTTTGTCTTATTAGCCTTATCACGTTCATAGCCTATTTTTGTCCATCCATTATGCAGATAAACGAGTCGAAAACTGGTTCCTTATGAGCGCCTACTGGCCCACCTGGGCTCTGATGATTGCCTACCTGCTTGCTGTTTACTTTGGCCAAAAACTCATGGCTAATAGACCGGCCTTTAGCCTGCGCTGGCCTCTGCTAATCTACAATGTGGCCTTGGTGGCCCTTAACTTTCATATCTTCTCTGAGGTGAGAATCTGCAGTGCGATAATTTTATGCGGCTTCATCTGGACTTTATCTGAATATAACTAGCGTTTTGTGGTATAATAGAATCAATACCTTTTTCCTAGTGTCTTTAGTGGGTCAATACTCATTTTCCTAGGATCTTCAGTGGGTCAATGCACCTATTCCTTTGGCCTTTAGTTGGTCAATGCACCCGTTCCTAGGATCTTGAGTAGGTCAATGCACCTGTTCCTTGGATGTTTAGTGGGTCAATACACCTGTTCCTTGGGTGTTTAGTGGGTCAATACACCTGTTCCTTGGATGTTTAGTGGGTCAATACACCTGTTCCTTGGGTGTTTAGTGGGTCAATACACCTGTTCCTTGGATGTTTAGTGGGTCAATACACCTGTTCCTTTGGTGTTTAGTGGGTCAATACACCTGTTCCTTTGGTGTTTAGTGGGTCAATACACCTGTTCCTTGGGTGTTTAGTGGGTCAATACACCTGTTCCTTTGGTGTTTAGTGGGTCAATACACCTGTTCCTTTGGTGTTTAGTGGGTCAATACACCTGTTCCTTGGGTGTTTAGTGGGTCAATACACCTGTTCCTTTGGTGTTTAGTGGGTCAATACACCTGTTCTTTGGTGTTTAGTGGGTCAATAAACCTGTTCCTTGGGTGTTTAGTGGGTCAATACACCTGTTCCTTGGGTGTTTAGTGGGTCAATACACCTGTTCCTTGGGTGTTTAGTGGGTCAATACACCTGTTCCTTGGGTGTTTAGTGGGTCAATACACCTGTTCCTTTGGTGTTTAGTGGGTCAATACACCTGTTCCTTGGGTGTTTAGTGGGTCAATACACCTGTTCCTTGGGTGTTTAGTGGGTCAATACACCTGTTCCTTTGGTGTTTAGTGGGTCAATACACCTGTTCCTTTGGTGTTTAGTGGGTCAATACACCTGTTCCTTGGGTGTTTAGTGGGTCAATACACCTGTTCCTTGGGTGTTTAGTGGGTCAATACACGTGTTCCTTTGGTGTTTAGTGGGTCAATACACCTGTTCCTTGGATCTTTAGTGGGTCAATATACCTGTTTTTTGTGGTCTTTGGTTGGTCACTGCTCCTCTCAATAGTGTCTGTAATGGGTCAGTAACCCTGTTATCCTCGTTTCAATTCAATAGTCATGTTTTCTTTCGCATTCGATACTAAAGGCCTAAAACGCCCACTAATACCTTGGATTTCCCAACCCACAGCTGCTGTACTGCTCCTGGCAACGCAACTACAGCTACCTGTGCCAGCCAGTGGATTATTCTGACAATCCTTACGAAATAAGAATCGCCAAAGCACTATGGTGGTACTATTTCTCCAAGTGCATTGAATTTATGGACACAATATTTTTTGTACTACGCAAAAAGAATAATCAAATTAGTTTTCTGCACGTTTATCACCACGCCACTATGTTCCCAATCTGGTGGATCGGGGTGAAATGGGTCCCCGGCGGTCAGTCATTCTTCGGCGCCATGATGAATTCATTTATTCACGTGATCATGTACAGCTATTACGGCTTGAGCTCGCTGGGCGAATCTGTGCAAAAATATCTGTGGTGGAAGCGCTATTTGACGCGTCTACAGCTGGTTAGTAACCGGGATTTTTCCCTATTAATTGTCTCCTTAATTTCACACTTCATAAACTGTTGCTGTCGATGTTTCAGGTTCAATTCGTCACCGGAATCTCGCACGCAATCTACGGCATAGTAACCAGCTGCTCGTTCCCATCCTGGATGATGTGGGCTCTAGTTGGCTACGGCACTTCCATACTCACTTTGTTCCTTAATTTCTATTATCACGCCTATAGGAAGCCGGCGGCTAGCAGGCGCGCTCAGCACGGGGTTAGTTGAATTATAACAGTCTGATTTGTTGCTGAGTGCCAAAAAATTCTCCTCGAGTCAGTTGCTAAGTGCCAAAACCCCCTCCTCGAGTCAGTTGCTAAGCGTCCCCACCCCCTCCTCGAGTCAGTTGCTAAGCGCCCATCCCCTCCTCGAGTCAGTTGCTAAGCGCCCACCCCACCTGGAGTCAGTTGCTAAGCGCCCACCCCCTCCTCGAGTCAGTTGCTAAGCGCCCATCCCCTCCTCGAGTCAGTTGCTAAGCGCCCACCCCACCTGGAGTCAGTTGCTAAGCGCCCACCCCCCTCCTCGAGTCAGTTACTAAGCGCCCACCCTCTCATCGAGTCAGTTGCTAAGCAACTCAACCCATCTTCGAGTCAGTTGCTTAGCGCGCTACCCACCCTCTCCGCTAACCAATTGGCCCTCTGGGGGCAAGCCATTAATAAAATTAAAGTTCAGAAGCTCTATATTGACTAAAAAAACAAATTCCAGGCCAAGGAGAAGAACGGATCAGTTATTACGAACGGCGCCCACGCAAACGGACACTCTGAGGCAAAGAAGGTCAAATAAACATCTGGCGACAAAGAAACAGCTCAAAATCATTATCGGAACAACCATTTTTTCCACGGACTTTACTTTTTTCGTTTAATTTTTTTATTTAATTTTGTTAACCCGAGTGTAATAAAAAAATGTGTGTCGTTAAAGCATTAATATCTTGCCGAAAATAAAAAGTGTGCTGTTTTTGTGCTGTTGTTGTTATCTTGTTTCCAAGAACATGACCAAGATTGTGCGAGACCATTGCTGGCCTTATTTAGACGTAAATTAGCCGCAGATTGAATATTTGTTTTTTTCTTTCATTAGGCTTCACTATGCAATTGAAATTAATTTATGAATTTGTTTAGTTAGGCATATTGCTAGTGATAATTTGTTACATCTGATGTCGTTTTCTTGAAAAATAACTTGTTGATTTTGTTTTGTTTAGTTTGTTTACTTCTAGTTATCTGGCAAGTGCGAATATTCTTGCTGCTTTTGGTAAATTTTATTCTAAATCAGCTTTGACTTGACTTTTTTTACACATTTTTACTTCTTTTGTCAGCTTGGGAACTTTAAGGAATACCCTAAGTAGCGTCTTTAGTGTTTTGGAGTGCGTAGAAGTGCCTCACTGAGTGGGTGGAGAGAGGGTGTGAGTGCCTCACTGAGTGAGCGGAGACAGGGTGTGAGTGCCTCACTGAGTGAGCGGAGACAGGGTGTGAGTGCCTCATTGAGTGAGTTGAGAAAGGGTGTGAGTGCTTCACTGAGTGAGCGGAGAGAGAGTGTGAGTGCCTCACTGAGTGAGCGGAGAGAGGGTGTGAGTGCCTCACTGAGTGAGCGGAGACAGGGTGTGAGTGCCTCACTGAGTGAGCGGAGAGAGTGTGAGTGCCTCACTGAGTGAGCGGAGAGAGAGTGTGAGTGCCTCACTGAGTGAGCGGAGAGAGGGTGTGAGTGCCTCACTGAGTGAGCGGAGACAGGGTGTGAGTGCCTCACTGAGTGAGCAGAGACAGGGTGTGAGTGCCTCATTGAGTGAGCGGATAGAGGGTGTGAGTGCCTCACTGAGTGAGTAAAGAGAAAAGAGGGTGTGAGTGCCTCACTGAGTGAGTAAAGAGAAAAGAGGGTGTGAGTGCCTCACTGAGTGAGCGGAGACAGGGTGTGAGTGCCTCACTGAGTGAGCGGAGACAGGGTGTGAGTGCCTCACTGAGTGAGCGGAGACAGGGTGTGAGTGCCTCATTGAGTGAGCGGAGACAGGGTGTGAGTGCCTCATTGAGTGAGCGGATAGAGGGTGTGAGTGCCTCATTGAGTGAGTAGATAGAAGAGAGGGTATGAGTGCCTGACTGAGTGAGCGGAGAGAGGGTGTGAGTGCCTCACTGAGTGAGTACAGAGAAGAGAGGGTGTGAGTGCCTCATTGAGTGAGTGGAGAGGGGTTATGATTTCCTCATTAAATGCAGCTTAACCGTCTAACTGCAAGGAAATATTTTCTTGTTTGATTGGATTTCTTTCTTTGCAGTAAATGCACGGAAAGCCCTTGCTTTATTTGTTTCTTATTTCTGCTTTTTCACACAACTTAATAGTTCAGATAGCAACTAAAATATATAGCGGCTTGACTTGACTGCTGCATTCTAAACTGAACAAAAAAATTATTGATACTATATCGTAAACATTGTGTTTTTATACAAAAAAAGTACAATATAATACCTAAAGATGACATTTTTTTGTGCTACGCAGATGCTTGCATTCGATATTGTGTTAGCTGGCAACAAATTATACAAATTTAATTCGCACTGCGCTGGCTTTTTTGTGTTTCTGGCTTGCTTTTTTCTACTAGAACGAATTCATTTGGTGTCTGTTGCTCTTCAAAATCTCATTGTTAAAGGATTTCAACCCAAGGTGCCACAAATTCGAGATTCTGTCGTGCCGTTTGAACAATTCTGAACTTCTTTGAAAGAATCGTTCTTTTCAACTATTTCCATATTAATGTTTGTCGCACTGATACGAAAAATCAAATTTCCGATTGCTGTCACTGTTTCTGTTGCTTTTATCAATTTGCCTAGTTGTTTGCTGTGCCTGAAAAAGCTAACTATTAGCTATTTATTGCTTATTTAATAGCTTTCTGAATTTGTTTAGTTGGTTAACTTTAAACGGAGCATTATGTTTAGTTGTGATTAAATTAATAAAAACAACTTGCGTAAACATTTTTTATAAGCAGAGAGCTGTAAAATCCTATTTTTAGTCTTACTCAGTCTTTACTCGTTTAAGATCGAAAGAATTCTTTTAGCATTGCAAAACTACTGTCAGTAGCTAGTGAGCGTTATGTCAGCATTTTTTAAATAATTAATGGATTTAAAAACGAGGTGTTAATGGACTGTGTATTTTTTTCGATTTGAGGTAAGGTAAAAATAGGCAAAGAAAAAATATGCTTTGCAAAATAGAAGGCACTGGGAACAAGCATTTATTCACATCTATAATCCTATTGATGCATAGTAATGGCTCTCTGTGCGTGTGAGAGCTTTGTTTTAATTACAATTCGTGTGCGTAAGTGCCACTTTTAATGTGACGTGAGTGGCTAAATATTGATTGGTTAATTAACAACAGTCGTTTTCTTAGAATAAAATAGTTTTGAAAAATGTAAAGTGTTAAAAGCCAGACTAATAAAACAATGAGGTCAAGTACAAGTCCTCAAAAGTGCTTTATTAACAAGGTTATAGTGTACATATAACTAATTTTGTATATTAATGTCTGAATGCAGACAGTTAATTAATAAATCGACAAACCGTGGGAAAAAAGAATATCTGGTTTATTATGCAAAATCAAATCTGCACATGTACGAGCGTACCAGGGACACCTTAAGTAGAAGGACGGGACACTCCGTTTCTAGGAAAGTTTTTGGAGTCCTTTTCGCGAAAAAATGCACTACGGAGATAGGAAATTCGCAGTTTTTCGACATCAAATTAAAGATTGCGCTCGATTGGAAGCAGATGCAAATCTCATCTTTTGATATGTGGTTCCTGCCTCAGAGGTCACTATATCGGGCACTCAGAGGTCACTATATCGGGCACTCAGAGGTCACTATATCGGGCACTCAGAGGTCACTATATCGGGCACTCAGAGGTCACTATATCGGGCACTCAGAGGTCACTATATCGGGCACTCAGAGGTCACTATATCGGGCACTCAGAGGTCACTATATCGGGCACTCAGAGGTCACTATATCGGGCACTCAGAGGTCACTATATCGGGCACTCAGAGGTCACTATATCGGGCACTCAGAGGTCACTATATCGGGCACTCAGAGGTCACTATATCGGGCACTCAGAGGTCACTATATCGGGCACTCAGAGGTCACTCCGCATGATTGGGCATGCATAACTTGACCACCAACCTGGCCACTCGTCGCTGCCCCCGCCGCCGCCCCCAGCAACCAGCAGAGGCCACTGGGCGGCGCTGCCGTTGTCGAAGACTTCGTAAACAAAACTGCCGCCGCCGCCGCCAGAACCGGGGTGCGCAGACTCGGCCTGGGCGATGTCGCAGTTCAACAGAAAGTTGCCGGATGCCGTGGCTCCTCGGCCGCCGCGGTTTTTGCCGTTTCCGCCGCTGGCGCCGCCGACAGCGATGGAGTAGCAGCCGGTGGCTTCGATAGACAGCCACTGGACGGTGCCTTCCCTGCCTGCGCCCGTGGCTAAAATGGACGACCAGTTGTGCAATTTACGCCCATGAGGGCAGCCCCCCAAGGCATGGAGAGTGTACATGCCTGGAATTACCGGTTTTTACACCCTATGTGAGTGCGTGACTGGGTGCCGGCTTGTGTGTGTGTGTCTATGCCTGCATACCGTATTTAGTGTGACTGAACGCGCTTCAGGAGTCAGCGCAATGGACAGTCATGCCCCGTCGCTGGTTGTGGGACGATGTCGCTTTAAGCGTCTAAGTGCCTACAGCCCTCCTGCAGATTTAGCTTTTAGCTTAGTGCCACCTGTGCTGAGATAACACTGTGCCACCTGTGCTGAGATAACACTGTGCCACCTGTGCTGAGATAACACTATGCCACCTGTGCTGAGATAACACTGAGCCACCTGTGCTGAGATAACACTGTGCCACCTGTGCTGAGATAACACTATGCCACCTGTGCTGAGATAACACTGAGCCACCTGTGCTGAGATAACACTGAGCCACCTGTGCTGAGATAACACTGTGCCACCTGTGCTGAGATAACACTATGCCACCTGTGCTGAGATAACACTGAGCCACCTGTGCTGAGATAACACTGTGCCACCTGTGCTGAGATAACACTATGCCACCTGTGCTGAGATAACACTGAGCCACCTGTGCTGAGATAACACTGAGCCACCTGTGCTGAGATAACACTGAGCCACCTGTGCTGAGATAACACTGTGCCACCTGTGCTGAGATAACACTGAGCCACCTGTGCTGAGATAACACTGAGCCACCTGTGCTGAGATAACACTGTGCCACCTGTGCTGAGATAACACTGAGCCACCTGTGCTGAGATAACACTGAGCCACCTGTGCTGAGATAACACTGTGCCACCTGTGCTGAGATAACATTGTGCCACCTGTGCTGAGATAACACTGAGCCACCTGTGCTGAGATAACACTGAGCCACCTGTGCTGAGATAACACTGTGCCACCTGTGCTGAGATAACACTGTGCCAAAAGCTGACGTGTCCTCACAATTGAATGTCCTGAATAAATCGTTCTGCTGCGCCAGAATTTTCTCGCTGAAGTCCGCCGCCTTCCACACCTGATCTCCAGCGTCGCCGCCGATGAGCCTGGCTTGTCGTTTGGCCATTCCGGATGCGTTGCCAAGAGACGTCAGCTGGCAACGGTTGCTGGCCTGGTTCAGCACCGCCACTGAGCAGCCTTTTAATCGGCAAAGATAGGCGCAGGTTTGTTCCGATGTCACCTCGGTGAAGTTGATGGAGAAACTAGCGATGAAGCTGTGTAACTCAACTGGCCCACTGGGTGTGAGCTTCAACCGCTGGCTGGCACACATTTTCATCAGCTGCAGCTGCTGCTCCTGCAACAGAGATCGATGACTGCTGATTGAAAACTGTGTCATGGTCAAGGTTGAGACCAAGAGGGAGATAATAGATGAGACCAAGAGGGAGATCATGCATGGATGACACCAAGAGGGAGATAATAGATGAGACCAAGAGGGAGATCATGGATGAGACCAAGAGGGAAATGATGGCTGAGACCAAGAGGGAGATCATGGCTGAGATCAAGAGGGAGATCATGGCTGACACCAAGAGGGAGATCATGGCTGAGACCAAGAGGGAGATCATGGCTGAGACCAAGAGGGAGATCATGGCTGACACCAAGAGGGAGATCATGGCTGAGACCAAGAGGGAGATCATGGCTGACACCAAGAGGGAGATCATGGCTGAGACCAAGAGGGAGATCATGGCTGAGACCAAGAGGGAGATCATGGCTGAGACCAAGAGGGAGATCATGGCTGAGACCAAGAGGGAGATCATGGCTGAGACCAAGAGGGAGATCATGGCTGAGACCAAGAGGGAGATCATGGCTGAGACCAAGAGGGAGATCATGGCTGAGACCAAGAGGGAGATCATGGCTGACACCAAGAGGGAGATCATGGCTGAGACCAAGAGGGAGATCATGGCTGACACCAAGAGGGAGATCATGGCTGAGACCAAGAGGGAGATCATGGCTGACACCAAGAGGGAGATCATGGCTGAGACCAAGAGGGAGATCATGGCTGACACCAAGAGGGAGATCATGGCTGAGACCAAGAGGGAGATCATGGCTGAGACCAAGAGGGAGATCATGGCTGAGACCAAGAGGGAGATCATGGCTGAGATCAAGAGGGAGATCATGGCTGACACCAAGAGGGAGATCATGGCTGAGACCAAGAGGGAGATCATGGCTGAGATCAAGAGGGAGATCATGGCTGACACCAAGAGGGAGATCATGGCTGAGACCAAGAGGGAGATCATGGCTGAGATCAAGAGGGAGATCATGGCTGACACCAAGAGGGAGATCATGGCTGACACCAAGAGGGAGATCATGGCTGAGACCAAGAGGGAGATCATGGCTGACACCAAGAGGGAGATCATGGATGACACTAAGAGGAAGATCATTGATGACACCAAGAGGAAGATCATGGCTGAGACCAAGAGGGAGATCATGGATGAGACCAAGAGGGAGATCCAGGGACAACTAAAACAATGTTGTTTTAGTTATCCCTGGGGAGATCATGGATGACACTAAGAGGAAGATCATTGATGACACCAAGAGGAAGATCATGGCTGAGACCAAGAGGGAGATCATGGATGAGACCAAGAGGGAGATCCAGGGACAACTAAAACAATGTTGTTTTAGTTATCCCTGGGGAGATCAAGGCGAGTTGGCAAACAATGCAACTTAGCAGCCAGAGATTCATAACGCGTTTTATCTGTCAAAAAAGAATGCAAAAAATAAATAGCAATTGTTGTCAACTTTTGTTTATCTTGACTGGAAATTTCTATAATTGGAATTTTAGTATGGTTTGATGGTTTTTAAAAAATTCTAATTTATAAAATGCACAAAATGTACACATGTACTTTTCTAAACTATAATATGCAATAAATTATTCAATTTTACTAAGCTAAGATATCTGCAATGCAATGAAACAAAATGCGTAGGTGAGGGACTTAGACTTGTTGCGGGAGCGACGATCTCTGCATATATTGGTAATAAATGGGTGCTTTCTTTCTCTAATACGCGTTGTCATGACAACGAAGCAAGCAATATTTTCTTTCCCTTACGCTGGCTTGTTATTTGCTAATCCGCCATCCGAGGACCATTTTAGATACTCAAATGCTCGGAATGAATTTTCAATAGTTGGGACTTTGCAGTGTTCAAGAATTTTTCCCCTGGCTACTAAACTGTCACTACATTCATTCAGTTATTCAAAGGAATTAACGTGCAAATCACCCCAAGGTATGCAGCTTTTCTGCATTTGACTGCTAATTGATGTCATTGTTAACTCATCGCAATTTTGTATTGTTCTTTTTTTGAGGACATATTCTTTTACAATCCAGGGAGCACAAGCCATGTCGCAATGCTTTAAAAGCAAGTCTAATACACAAAAAGCAAAAAAGTTAATGAATGAACTTACAAACCTGCAATTACTACTAGTAGTAAAAAATATAAATAAATAAATTTAGACACCCGACCTTTCGATCAGATGTACAGCCCACGGCACAGCCGCAGCTAGTTGCGCGGCGCATCCGAGGGCTGTGTACAGCTTTCAGCCTGACGGGCTGGAGGGCCGCAACACCCACCCTAAATTTACCCAGCTCAAACTGGTACCCGATCTCAGCTGGGTGGACTAAAGCAATGCGGGATTAAGTGCCTTGCTCAAGGGCACAAATTGTCCCATAGGGCCAGGACTCGAACCCACGACCTTCCGGTCATGAGGCAGGCGCCGTAGCCACTTAGGCTACAACTCCTCCTGGTACTTGTAGTACAATGTATAAAAATCATTGATTTGGCAAGTAATTATTGCTGATTGAAGCAAATTTGTGGTTAAATTTAGCTTAACACATTATATTTGTGAAATTATTTCGCCCATTTTAATAGCCGGTTTATTAGGGGTTAGGGTTAGGGTTTAAAGTACGCATTAATTAACAGGATATAATTTAAATGAGCATGACCGAGCTTCACTACTCACTGGGTCAGCATAGTAGACTTGTGCATACGAAAAATAAAACCACTAGTGACAAACAGCAGTCCCAGCAGCCAAAGCAGCATGCTAACAATTAAAATCCCAGGCAAGTAGAATTTGGTAGCCCGACACATCACCAAAGTTGGCTCGTCACAGTTCACAGATCTGTAACGCAGCCGGTTCTCCAACGTGCGTTCAATAGCCAGGCAGTATAACTGGTTTTTCAACGCTTTGACAGGCGACTCGCCATCAGCAAACATCGACGGGGTGATTCGGGCGCGTCTAGCCAGCCAACTTGACGGCTGCAGCGAGTCGCGCAAGGCGAGGTCGTCCCAGTAGTACGCAAGGCCGTCCAGTTCGGGATACAGACGAGCTCCGACAAGCAGGCCGCTGCCGTTGGGCTCGAGATGCATCAACAGCAGCTGCTCCAACAGCAACTGTCGATTATTGCAGCGCAGGGAGCTGTTGTCGCAGACTAGGGCGTCAACCAGTGTGCCAGTCATGGTGCTGCAGACGGCGCTGCGAGCCAGGTTGTAGCTGGCTCTGAAAGCGTCAGTCTCATTGCCAACCGCCAGCAGGTAGCAGGAATCTGTTACCCGGTGCCAGTTACGCTTGCACAGGTATTCGTCTTCGAATACGTTGTACTCTTTCATTGATTGAGCCGGTTGGCTGATTGACAGATAAACAATAATTAAGCAAGATAGCGTCCAACCAGGAGACATTGCTTTTTTTTGTTTTAATAGATCAATTTTTAAGTCAGTTTTTAGATCAATTTTTAACACCCGCAAAAATTCGTTTCTGTGGAAAAGAAAGTCCTCGACCACATATAACCGGCCAGTTATATGCAGTCTCGGACTTTCGACCATAGAACCGAAATTTGGCGGGCGATATAAAATTTAACCTTTTGAAACAGCAATGCAAAAACAGCGGACTCGGTTGGGCGGGTTGGGGGTGTTGCATGGACCATGGCAAAGCCCCCACTTTAGTACCATAGACAAGTTTTCATTACGAAGCGAAGAAAAAAATTAAGAAGAGGCTAGACATCATAGTTCGCCGCTTAACTCGACGTTTTCAACAATGAGAATGGTTCATATAATTGGCCTCGTTTTCAGGCCAGTTATATCCTATAATTGTCTTCCTTTGCAGTCCCGTTGTATGAGATAAGACCAAAGACAATAAAAAATTGAGACTTCCTACGGAAAAGAGAAGCCACGATATCCGTACGCAACATTATCGAGTTTTAGAAGGTTAATTTAGATTAACAACCTAAATAGTCGTAATAAAGCACGATTTTTTTATTTGTCATAAACTTTAAAATGCCATTATTATTATCAAAGTGAAAACTTTTCAAATACTTTTTAGTAATCTATGTAACAATACTGTATTTATTTGGTCTTAGTCGTCTAAAATAGATTGAATTTAATGTTTCGTTTGTTAAACCTAAAAAATAAAGTTAGTCCAGCGGAGTTAGTTACAAATATATTGTCCAAAATTTCATAGCTACTATTAGTAGCGCTAACAAAGATTTTCTTTGCGACTATTTATCCCGCTATGAGGATAACTGAGATTGGCAGAGTGCCAGAACTTCCACTAACCGCCTCCCATTAGCATACCATTGATCAGTATCTGTCGAAGTCAAATAAATAATCAAGTGAATTCCCATCCCACGCATAAATACACATTAACAAGATTTCCCAGCACGCGTAGATCCACAACACAATACCGCTTCATCAGAGGATCGGCGGTTCTATTTATAGAATAAGCAGATTTTTCTGGCAGATGCTAAGACCGAAATACACGCTATTAAGTGTTCAGGCTGAGAGGGTCGCTGCAAGGCAAAAAATTTCCATTGCAAATATTCTAACTTACAGATTCGTGACTAAAGCTCTTCGGTTGCTTTTTAAATGCGAAAAATGTATCTATTGATGATTTTTTACCGGTTGTTAAACACTCGATTAAAAAATAGGTCACGGGCTCACAGCTTAGATGTATACTTAAAAATAAATAGATAGTTAGGCAGATAGATAGATAGATAGATAGATAGATAGATAGATAGATAGATAGATAGATAGATAGATAGATAGATAGATAGATAGATAGATAGATAGATAGATAGATAGATAGATAGATAGATAGATAGATAGATAGATAGATAGATAGATAGATAGATAGATAGATAGATAGATAGATAGATAGATAGATAGATAGATAGATAGATAGATAGATAGATAGATAGATAGATAGATAGATAGATAGATAGATAGATAGATAGATAGATAGATAGATAGATAGATAGATAGATAGATAGATAGATAGATAGATAGATAGATAGATAGATAGATAGATAGATAGATAGATAGATAGATAGATAGATAGATAGATAGATAGATAGATAGATAGATAGATAGATAGATAGATAGATAGATAGATAGATAGATAGATAGATAGATAGATAGATAGATAGATAGATAGATAGATAGATAGATAGATAGATAGATAGATAGATAGATAGATAGATAGATAGATAGATAGATAGATAGATAGATAGATAGATAGATAGATAGATAGATAGATAGATAGATAGATAGATAGATAGATAGATAGATAGATAGATAGATAGATAGATAGATAGATAGATAGATAGATAGATAGATAGATAGATAGATAGATAGATAGATAGATAGATAGATAGATAGATAGATAGATAGATAGATAGATAGATAGATAGATAGATAGATAGATAGATAGATAGATAGATAGATAGATAGATAGATAGATAGATAGATAGATAGATAGATAGATAGATAGATAGATAGATAGATAGATAGATAGATAGATAGATAGATAGATAGATAGATAGATAGATAGATAGATAGATAGATAGATAGATAGATAGATAGATAGATAGATAGATAGATAGATAGATAGATAGATAGATAGATAGATAGATAGATAGATAGATAGATAGATAGATAGATAGATAGATAGATAGATAGATAGATAGATAGATAGATAGATAGATAGATAGATAGATAGATAGATAGATAGATAGATAGATAGATAGATAGATAGATAGATAGATAGATAGATAGATAGATAGATAGATAGATAGATAGATAGATAGATAGATAGATAGATAGATAGATAGATAGATAGATAGATAGATAGATAGATAGATAGATAGATAGATAGATAGATAGATAGATAGATAGATAGATAGATAGATAGATAGATAGATAGATAGATAGATAGATAGATAGATAGATAGATAGATAGATAGATAGATAGATAGATAGATAGATAGATAGATAGATAGATAGATAGATAGATAGATAGATAGATAGATAGATAGATAGATAGATAGATAGATAGATAGATAGATAGATAGATAGATAGATAGATAGATAGATAGATAGATAGATAGATAGATAGATAGATAGATAGATAGATAGATAGATAGATAGATAGATAGATAGATAGATAGATAGATAGATAGATAGATAGATAGATAGATAGATAGATAGATAGATAGATAGATAGATAGATAGATAGATAGATAGATAGATAGATAGATAGATAGATAGATAGATAGATAGATAGATAGATAGATAGATAGATAGATAGATAGATAGATAGATAGATAGATAGATAGATAGATAGATAGATAGATAGATAGATAGATAGATAGATAGATAGATAGATAGATAGATAGATAGATAGATAGATAGATAGATAGATAGATAGATAGATAGATAGATAGATAGATAGATAGATAGATAGATAGATAGATAGATAGATAGATAGATAGATAGATAGATAGATAGATAGATAGATAGATAGATAGATAGATAGATAGATAGATAGATAGATAGATAGATAGATAGATAGATAGATAGATAGATAGATAGATAGATAGATAGATAGATAGATAGATAGATAGATAGATAGATAGATAGATAGATAGATAGATAGATAGATAGATAGATAGATAGATAGATAGATAGATAGATAGATAGATAGATAGATAGATAGATAGATAGATAGATAGATAGATAGATAGATAGATAGATAGATAGATAGATAGATAGATAGATAGATAGATAGATAGATAGATAGATAGATAGATAGATAGATAGATAGATAGATAGATAGATAGATAGATAGATAGATAGATAGATAGATAGATAGATAGATAGATAGATAGATAGATAGATAGATAGATAGATAGATAGATAGATAGATAGATAGATAGATAGATAGATAGATAGATAGATAGATAGATAGATAGATAGATAGATAGATAGATAGATAGATAGATAGATAGATAGATAGATAGATAGATAGATAGATAGATAGATAGATAGATAGATAGATAGATAGATAGATAGATAGATAGATAGATAGATAGATAGATAGATAGATAGATAGATAGATAGATAGATAGATAGATAGATAGATAGATAGATAGATAGATAGATAGATAGATAGATAGATAGATAGATAGATAAATTAGATAGATTCACTACTGGTCGCGCCAGCGTTCCTGCAGAATCCGCATTCTTCCAATTACGCGCCCCACCCCACCGCAGACACTCCCACGCACAGGCATTTGCATTCCATTTGCATGCAGGGATTTCATCTCTCTTCCCTCCTTCCTAGCCGAAATTTTCCACAATGTTCCCGCGATGGAATTTGAAATCTAAGTCGTTGACACCCGAAGCCAATGCGATTATTTATCCCTAATCCTGATCAGGCTATGATGCGGCAATGGATGTGGCCACTCTTTAGCTGATTTCGGGCGATAAACACACACACAAGCGCGCACACAGAAAATTCTAAGACGCCAAAGCTCGGAGAAACTTTCCTCGGGCTATAGCGCGCACAGAGGGACTGCACAAACATCTGCCCCCCCAATATAGGAATACTTCAGCTTGTTTTTTCCAACTGTGTGTTTTTTAGCAAACGCTAAACTACTTACTTAACCAGTTTCTCGTCTTCTGCTGCTTGTCTGGATGAGGGAAAAAAACTGACTGACTGACTGACTGCACACGATGGTTGAAGCTCCACAGCTTCGACCAATCCTCGACTCTTAGCACACCCTCTCGCTCTCTCTCTCTCTCTCTCTCTCTCTCTCTCTCTTGCATTCAGTTGACTCGCCCATCAGCTACCATGCAGCCCAGCCATTCAGAGAAGTCCCACAGCCAAGGCACGTGATCAAAATTCAATGGGTGCAGCACCGAATGGGTCTGCATTATTCTTACGTATCTAATGATATTAGTCAGTAAATCACAGGCTCAGTATAAATAGTGCTGTAGAACCGGGTACCCTTGGTCACATTTTTGTTTGAATCGATTACTATCTATAACTGAAACGCCAAACAACAACAATAATAATAAACGCAACGCACAGCAACAAAAAAACTACAAAAGAAACCGAATACGATGAAGCAGCGAAGCTTAATTGTCGTGCAGGCTCTGTTACTGCTGCTCGGATCTGGCATATTGACAGCTGGTAAGCTGATTTGAGCTATAACACGCGTGCATTTCAGCTGTCTTGCAGTGGGCCAAAATCTGACTGAATTCGTCAATTTTTAGACGCAATTTCGGTGTCCGTTCATCCGCGCCTGTTGCACCGTCGGTTGCGCTCCTTCGACCTGGCACAGTACGACCCGAGTCTGACCAAATTCACCGACTATTGTCCTAACGGTTATATTGCGTACAGCAAGTTCAACACTTGTAAGTGACAAATAGCTACATATTGGTAATGCATGATCTGTTTTAACTCAAGGAACAATGATTCATTGTTTGCACAAATTCAGCCACGGGAGTATTCGATTGCGCAATCAAAACAGCCGAGATTTGCTACGTCCTGTGCGACCTGGTGCACAGCAGCAACTGGGACATCACCAATCCAGTGTCGTCCATGGATCCGAGGGAATTTACCGGGTATTACTGTCGCGCTCTGCCTGGTTACGCCACTAGACCGTGCTACTTCAAACCGATGTACGACATACTGCAGGATGTTCGCGAGATGTACCGCTGGGGCTGATTCGAATAAAATTCAGCATTACTTGGGAGTCGGAGCTATAGTTGCTAGGGAACAAGTTGCAACTAGTGGTGCGGGCAAGTCATTATAGCTAATGTAGAACCTCCGGACATATTATTGCTTCTACAATAAAAGTTTACTCCAGTAGGAAAATAAATAAACGGAGAGCGTACAAAAAATACTGCCGAGCAGAGCAAAAGACTCTTGCTTAACTTAATACTCAACAGCCGGTACTCCAATTTCAATTCTTGACTCTGCAGTGCATTTCGCTAAAGACACACAGATCGAATTTGGGCTCAACTGTATGCGTAGCTTAAAGTGAGAGGTAAAACAAATCTGTTGACAGTTTCGCCAAGTATAAAGCTCAGATAAGTCTGATTGAAGATAAGAATACTTTCTTTCTCACATACATAGATCGTACCAAGGAGTGTAGCGCCGATCAAGAATCACTGGTCACTGGTGTAAGTCAAAGGTTAGAATGTGCGCTGCATGCTCAGCACAGCAGCAGCAGGCTGCAGTGGTTTGAGTGGTACGACGCAACCCCTTTCTGTGCGTGCAAGAGACTGCGCGAAAGCTTTACTCTTTAGAAAAAAAAACAAGTAGATTCAGTGTGCGAGTAGGTAAGTAGGCAGGTAAGATGGTACATATAGGTAGATAGGTGGGTGAATTTAGGTACATATGGTACGTTGTATGTATGAAGTGGGTTGTTACATCGTTCAAATACTAGCCAAGCTATAAAAGGCACTTTAATTTTTTCTTCATGTGCGTAGGCGCTGCCTTATTCAACAGCGGTGGATTTAAAAGCTTCTGAAATCGCTTTTTTAATCAACTACTTACCTCGGTAAAAATCCTATTTGTGTTTGGTTTCGACAAAAGGATAGGAAATTGAAAATTTTTGCTCACGATTTGGATCGGAATATCTGAAAATCAGATTAATCCAAACAACAGCTTGAATTATCCCTCCAATCATGCGATGCAGGAAGAGCAATCGGAAAGTGTCTTTATTTTATTTATAAGTATCAATTTACACGCATTCGAAAAAGAAATGCATAAGACGTTTGTTGCCGCTAATAACTGATTATTTAAAATCAATCCGATTGGATAACAGCTTTATAAGCACAGCATATAGTTGGTCATAAATGTAATTCACGTGACAAAATGTACATTTAATCAGTGACTAGTGACTGATTAGGGATGGAGTGGGAAGTGGGTTAAGCCCTTTTCTAACCCACTGCATTGGGTGGGGGAGTGGGTGGAGTCGAATTTCTTTCCCGCTATGTACCCTAACACTATCTAATTCCCTAGTCAACCCAATTTCTCTCTGCCCCTACGCGGGCGTGGGGTGGGGGTAAGTGCTATTGATTTTATTGCCGGCTGTTTACACCAACCCTTTCTTATCATTTTTGAACCTATTTCTCTCTGCCCCTACGCAGCCGTGGGGTGGGGGGTAAGTGCAATTTATTTTATTGCCGGCTGTTTACACCAACCCTTTCTTATCATTTTAAACCTCTCTCTGCCCCTACGCGGGCGTGGGGTGGGGTAGTGCATGGGTACCGTTGGTTTTTTTCGGTTTTACGACTCTGACTCCTAAGGCTTTCTGACAATATATGCGTATAATTCTCATCAACACAGCTTAAAATCTGAGAAGCCCGGGCTCTTTCACACCAAAAATGTGTGTTCATTAATCTGGAAAACTCATAAACTTTTACAATTTGCGAATTTATCGGCGGTGTAAAAAATTAGCAAGGATCGCAATATTTGCAATACACAGGCACATAGTGTCATGTAGTTTTTATTCAACATTATGAACAATATCATACGCTGTACACTGCATATGCATGCAAGCAATGCACATGCAGTGTACAGCTTATGATACTGTTCATACAATGTAAAGGGGTTGTAGCCTAGTGGTTAGAGCGTCGGACTCACGACCTGAAGGTCGGGGGTTCGATTCCCGACTCCACTGGTACAATTTGTGTCCTTTAGCAAGACACTTAACTCTGCATTGCTTCAGTTCACCCAGCTGTTAAATGGGTACCAGCATCAGCTGGGGTAATTGAAGGTGGGTGTGGCGTCCCCCCCAGTCCATGGACTGAACAGCTGTACGCAGTCTTCAGAAGCGCCGCGCAATAGCTGCGGCTGCGCTGTTGGCTGCACATCTGGCCCGATTGGGACAGGTGTAATCAATTATTATTATTATATTATTATTATACAATGTCACAAACAAGGTTGTGCAGCTTTGCAAAACAGCAAAAAATGCTTAAATGTACACCATGCGGACTCAATATCAATGATTAAATCTCTCAATGAGCGGTGCATAACATTCGTGTCATCCAACGCTTTTACTCTCACATTTACAACAATATGCAGCTAAAGGTGCTCGTGTACTAATTACTCAGACGGGATTAGAAATTCAGGTCGAATTTGGAATCTGAACAAATTTATAAAAATCCATGCATGCAAACTTTTTCAGCTTGGGCATTTGAGAATTTGCGTAGGCTCGAAAAGTACAGATCAGCCAGTTTATACTAGTAATTATCGCATTATTTTTTTATGCGCACTTTTAGCCAGGAATTTTAATAATTTCGGACGGGTCCATATACTACAGCCATTAATACGGTTAACTAAGCAAAGATCTCCCAATTCGTGCTATCTGCAAACCATCATCTGATTCCCTCAAACTTGGTTGGCGAGAGAATTGTAAATTCTGCGCGCGCATATCGCGGCACTAAAAATACCCCCATCACCCGTTCTATGTAGGCCACGTTGACTGAAAATATTCCAAGAATCTGTTGCGTCAAAAAAGCTGTACAAACTGCATCACTTACTTTTACCCGAGTACTTTTAAGTAAGTAGCCTTCGCATGCGCAGGTACTTCTTTTGCCAATCTGCTTTCCAACAGAAAAAGATAACGATGATATTTATATTTATTGGCTTATAGACAGCCATATTACGGATTTCTGCTGCAACTGAAAGACTAGCTTTGATTATTTATTACAGGTTGTTGATCAGTCTCAACACGATGTTTAAAACCGATGGGAAGACAGTATTCCCACCCGATTTGCCAGGCAGAAACGTCACAGAAATCCTCAATCCTTTACCAAGGGCACCTTAAGTACAGAAGGACGGGACACTTCGTTTCTTGGAAAATATTTGAAGTTCAATTTTCGCGGAAAAATACACTACACAGATAGGAAATTTGCTGACTTTTGACATAAAATTAAAGATTGCGCTTGATTGGAAGCAGATGCAAATCTCATCTTTTTATATGTGTTTCCTGCCTTCTTTAATCTATCGAACTATGTACGTCTTAATTAGTGAAATTTTGATTGATATTGATTCACTTTCGGCAAAAGCTACTAAATGACAAATAGCCAATCCAGAGAGAATCGGACATTGATAAGTGACTGGACCAGCAAAGTTATCCAAAATACTGACTGATCAAAATTTTATTTGAATAAAACAGACTTGGTTAGAAAAGGATCAGAACCTGCCCAGCTGGTAAAATACAATTTAATTGAAATTATAACTTTCGACAAACGGCAAATTAAGACGTACATAGTCCGATAGAGTAAGAAGGCAGGAAAAACATATCAAAAGATGAGACTTGCATCTGCTTCCAATCGAACGCAATCTTTAATTTAATGTCAAAAGCCAGCAAATTTCCTATCTCCGTAGTGCATTTTTTCGCGAAAATCACTCCTAAAATTTTCCAAGAAACGAAGTGTCCCGTCCTTCTACTTAAGGTGTCCTTGTCCTTTACAATTAAGTAGAAATTTAAGCCATAGACAAAAGATGTACAGTTTAGAATTTTCAATGGCGGGCAGAAACGTCATTCCTCTGCCCGGGAGCCAAAATTACTTTGAATGGGAAAGTGACGCGAGACTCGTTTCTCGGCCCGCACTTGCAAATCGGGTTTCTCGTCCCTCGGATTCTTCTAATTTCTGCTTTCAAAATTTCCATGATATTGGTATATCGGTTATTGGGGTCGTACCCCGACTTTTTTAAACGCAACCCGTTTAATTAAGCGTCAAAAGCAGATTTTCTGTCTTTGAAAGCAATACCATGAGATGCATGTAACGGGGTTTCTCAACTGAACTTAGTATAGTAAATAAACAGATTAAATAATCATACTATTGAAAGGTAAATGGTAAAGGTAAAAGGTAACTTTAGCAGACATAAAGGATTTGATAATGTGTCATTTATGAGTTGCTTGCATTAGACAGAAAAAGTGAATCCTGATTTATAGAGGGGCCAATCATTTGCAGCAATAGCCACGTAACAACTTTCATTATTAAGTGTTTTCATCCGCTTACATAGAATATTACAGAAATTCATGCAATCAACACAAGTGCCAATGGCTATAAAATATGCTTAATTTACTGATCATATTTGCACTGTGGAAACAAACTAAAAAGCTCTTGACAACAGTACAATTAGAAATTAATGCACAAAGCAATAATTCATCTAGGGACAGAAGAGGAACTGAATCATTGGGGGACAGGAACTGAATCATCTAGGTACAGGAACTGAATCATCTGGGGACAGGAACTGAATAATCTGGGGACAGGAACTGAATCATCTGGGGACAGGAACTGAATCATCTGGGGACAGGAACTGAATCATCTGGGGACAGGAACTGAATCATCTGGGAACGGGACAGGAACTAAATCATCTGGGGACAGGAACTGAATCATCTGGGGACAGGAACTGAATCATCTGGGGACAGGAACTAAATCATCTGGGTACAGGAACTGAATCATCTGGGAACGGGACAGGAACTAAATCATCTGGGGACAGGAACTGAATCATCTGGGGACAGGAACTGAATCATCTGGGGACAGGAACTAAATCATCTGGGGACAGGAACTAAATCATCTGGGGACAGGAACTGAATCATCTGGGGACAGGAACTGAATCATCTGGGGACAGGAACTGAATCATCTGGGGACAGGAACTAAATCATCTGGGGACAGGAACTGAATCATCTGGGGACAGGAACTGAATCATCTGGGGACAGGAACTAAATCATCTGGGGACAGGAACTGAATCATCTGGGGACAGGAACTGAATCATCTGGGAACGGGACAGGAACTAAATCATCTGGGGACAGGAACTGAATCATCTGGGGACAGGAACTGAATCATCTGGGGACAGGAACTAAATCATCTGGGTACAGGAACTGAATCATCTGGGAACGGGACAGGAACTAAATCATCTGGGGACAGGAACTGAATCATCTGGGGACAGGAACTGAATCATCTGGGGACAGGAACTAAATCATCTGGGGACAGGAACTAAATCATCTGGGGACAGGAACTGAATCATCTGGGGACAGGAACTGAATCATCTGGGGACAGGAACTGAATCATCTGGGGACAGGAACTGAATCATCTGGGGACCGGAACTGAATCATCTGGGGACAGGAACTAAATCATCTGGGGACAGGAACTGAATCATCTGGGGACAGGAACTGAATCATCTGGGAACGGGACAGGAACTAAATCATCTGGGGACAGGAACTGAATCATCTGGGGACAGGAACTGAATCATCTGGGGACAGGAACTGAATCATCTGGGGACAGGAACTAAATCATCTGGGGACAGGAACTGAATCATCTGGGGACAGGAACTAAATCATCTGGGGACAGAAGCTGAATCATCTGGGGACAGAAGCTGAATCATCTGGGGACAGGAACTAAATCATCTGGGGACAGGAACTAAATCATCTGGGGACAGGAACTGAATCATCTGGGGACAGGAACTGAATCATCTGGGAACGGGACAGGAACTGAATCATCTGGGGACAGGAACTAAATCATCTGGGGACAGGAACTGAATCATCTGGGGACAGGAACTGAATCATCTGGGGACAGGAACTAAATCATCTGGGGACAGGAACTAAATCATCTGGGGACAGGAACTGAATCATTTGGGGACAGGAACTAAATCATCTGGGGACAGGAACTGAATCATCTGCGGACAGGAACTGAATCATCCATGGACAGGAACTGAATCATCTGGGGACAGGAACTGAATCATCCATGGACAGGAACTGAATCATCCATGGACAGGAGCTGAATTATCTGCGGACAGCAATCAATGAAGCAGGGTGATGGAGTCGAAAGATACTGGACAAGAGCAGTTTATAAACATATAGCATTTAGAAAAGAACCCAACAGAAAAAAACTTGGCAAAAAAATCACATAAAATTGTTTTGACCAACAAAAAGTACATCCCGATTGTCAATTAGCAAAATGGAATTCTACACAATAAGGGCATAAAGTGCGTGGCCTACCTTGCACTAGAACTAATTAGTGAATTCCTAAAAAAAGCCATCACTTTCGATTTAGTACCACTGTAACACAATTATAGAATTCAATCTCACTAATAGCATCGCAATTTATTCTATTCTGTTCAAGATTTCTTAAAATAAAAAAAAACAAATTGAAGCAGCAAAGTTTTTTTACAAACAGGCTACTTAAAGTAGAACAGTCTAAACAAAAAAAGCTATATTAACTTCGGAGCATCAAACAATCTATTAAGTAGGACAGTGCATTTGATTCAATTTAAGCAACTAAAGTTGTGTGTATGCTTCCATTCAGCGTAAAACTAAGTACCTATACGAGCGTATGTATTTTAGCACCTAAACTAGCTCTTCGGTGCCCCCCCAGGGGGGCGCAGACAGGCATTTTAAATCACTCATGTACTCAACGGAAATCTCCCTAAGCTGCTAGAAAATCTCTGCAGCAAAATTAAAGTCACCCTAAAAGCATAATATCCTTCCGTGTATTCAGAAAATCTACTAAAAGTCTCCCCGAGCAATTAGCCGATAGCCCCGAGCACTTTAAAAATCTTCCAACCAGCTAGATTATCTTTCCGAGCAGCTGGAAAATTTTTGAGAGCAGTCAAAAAATCTTCCCCCAGCAGTAAAGTAAAAAACCCCGCTAGCAGTTCGAAAACCCCCCAATCAAATAGAAACTTTCCCCGGGCAGTTAAAAATCCCCTAAGCAGACCGAAAAGCCCCCAGAGAAGAAAAATCTTCGGGTAAAAAATACCCCCCACAGACAGAGAATTCCCCAACCGGACAAAGAATCCCAATCAGAAAAAAAGTCTCACGAGCAGTTGGAAATTCTACCCGAGACAGTTAAAAAAAAATCTTCCGGAGCATTTAAGAAATCCCCTTTAAACAGTTGGAAAATCTACCTGAGGCAGTTAGAAAAACTTCTCATGCAGTTAAAAAACTCATGGAGCATTTAGAAAACCCCCCTCGAGCAGTCCGAAATCACCCAAGCAGTTAGAAATCCCCTAATCAGACAGAAAAGTTCCTGGAGCAGTTAGAAAATCCCCAAGCAGACTGAAAATCTCCCTGGGCAGTTAGAAAATCTCCTTCAAGCAGTCTAAAATCACCCAAGCAGCTAAAAATTTTTCGAGCAGCCGAAAAATCTTTCCCCAGGATAAGGTAGAAAACCCACGAGCAGAAAAAATCCCTTTTGAGAAGTCAGAAATTCCAATCAAATAGAAACTTTCCCCAAGCAGTCAGAAATCCCCTAAACATAGAAAAAACTTTTGCGAGCAGTCGGAAAATCTTTCCCCAGCAGTCATGTAGAAAGCCCCTCAAGCAGACGGAAAAATCCCCCCCAGCAGTTAGAAAATCCCCTTCTAGGAGTCAGAAATCCCCCAATCAAAGAGAATTCCCTGATCAGTCAGAAGTCCCCCAAGTAAACAGAAAATTCCCCAAGCAGACTACCCGAACATTTATAAAATCCCCTTTGAGCAGTAAGAAGATATCCTCGAAGCAGACAGAAAACCTCCCTTAGCAATTCTAGAATCTTCCCAAGCAGACAGAAAATACCCTTCGAGCAGTCAGACATCGCCAAAGTAGTTAAAGTCCTCTCCGAGCAGTTAGAAAATCTTCCCAAGCAAGCAGAAAATCTCCCCGAGCATTTAGAAAGACCCTTCGAGCAGTCAAAAATCCCCCAAGAAGTAAAAAGTCCAGTTCGGGCAGTCAGAACTCCCAAAATCAGGTAGAAAATATTCCGGAGCTGTTTGAAATCCACCAAGCAGACAAAAAAGTTTCCGGGCAGTAAAAAATCTTCCAGAGCAGTTAGCTACCTAGCAGTTAAAAAATCCCCCCTGCAGCATAAAAACAATCCCCAAGTCAACCAAAAAAATTCACCGAGCAGAAAAAAATCGCCCAAGCAGTTAGGAAATTCCCCTTGCGACAGTCTCAGAAATCCAGCAATCAGAAAGAAAATCACACGCGAGCAGTTACAAAGTCTCCCTGAGCCGATAGAAAATCCCCCAAGCAGACAGAAAATCTCTTCAAGCGATTCGAAAATCTTCCCAAGCAGAGTGCCAATACCCTTTGAGCAGTCAAAAATCTCCCAAGCAGTTAGAAAGTGCCGTTCGAGCTGTAAAAAATCCCCAGTCACAAAGATAATTTTCCCAAACAGCAAGAAATCTCTAAGGAAACAGAAAAATCTCTAGGTGACTCACAACAATAGGAGGTACAAAATCTTCCAAGCCGAAAAATCTCCTCCGAGTAAGGTTGGGAATCCACTAAGCTGACAGAAAAACCCCCACGAGCATTTAGAAAATCCTCTTTGATCAGTCAGAAATTCTCCAAGCTGTCCCCTTCGAGCAGTAAAAAATCTCCCAATCAGATAAAAAAATTTCTCAAAGCAGTTAGAAATCTCCCCGAGCAGTAAGAATATATCCTTAAACAGTTGGAAAACTTCCGAACGGTAAGAAAATAGCTTCGAGCAGTTAGAAATCCCCTGATTAGATAGAAAATTACCCCAAGCAGTTACAAATCCACAAAGCCGACAGAAAAGTTCCCCAAGCAGTTAAAAAATCTTTCGAGCAGTGAGAAAATCTCCCCCAACAGTTGGAAACCTCCCAGCAGTCAGAAACCCCCGCAATCTCCCTATCCCGATCGATAGAAATCTCCCTAAACATATAAAAAACCATCAAAGCAGACAGAAAATCCCCCGGGCCATTTAGAAAATCCCCCCTCGAACAGTCTAAAAACAACCAAGCAGGTAGAATTCCCCGCAATCAGATAGAAAAGTTCGTCGAGCAGTTAGAAAATCTCCCTGAACAGTTAAGAAAATCCGCAAGCAGACAAAAATCTCCCTGAGCAGTTTGAAACCTCACAGCAGTCAAAAAATCCGCGGAATCAGATAGAAATCTCCCTAAACAGATAAAAAATCCTCAAAGCAGACAGAAAATCTCCCGAGCATTTAGAAACTCCCTTCGGGCAGTTAGAAATCCCCAAGCTGACAGAAAATATCCCCGAGCAGTCTGAAATCTCGCAAGCAGACAGAAAATTTCCCCGAGCAGACTAAAATCCCAGAAGCAGTTAGAAAATCCCCTTTGAGAAGTCGGAAATTCCCCAATCAAATAGAAACTTCCCCCGAGCAGTCTGAAATCCTTCGAGTAGTTTAGAAAATCTCCCCGAGCATTTAAAAAGTCCCCTTCGGGCAGTTAGAAATCCCCCAAGCATACAGTAAATTTCCCCGAGCAGTCTGAAACCCCCAAGCAGACAAAAAATCTCTTTCGAGCAGTTAGAAATCCTCCCAGCAGTTGGAAATTCCCTTTCGGGCCGTTAGAAATCCACAATCAGATAGAAAATGTCCCCAAACAGTTATAAATCTCCCAAGCAGACAGAAAAGCTCACTGAGCATGTAGAAAATCCCCATAAGAAGACAAAAAATACCAATCGAGCAGTCAAGAAATCCCCTAGCAGTAAAAAAGTTCCCTTGGAAGCACTTAGAAATCTCCAAATCAGATAGAAAATTTTCCCGAACAGTTAGACATCCCCATATCAGTTAGAAAATTTCCCTGAGAAGTTTGAAATCCCCAATCAGACAGACAATCTCCCCGATCATTCAGAAAATCCCCTTCTAGCGGTTAGAAAAACTTCACGATGCAGTAAGAAAACCTCCTTGAGCAGTAAAAAAGTCTCCCAGAACATTTAGAAAATCCCATTGGGGCAGTCAGAAATCTACAAGCAGTTAAAAAGTCTCCCAGCACCCTAACAGTCAGAAAATTTATGAGTCGTTAGAAAATCTCCCAAGCAGTTTGCAAATCCCCCTGAGCATCTAGGAAATCCCTAAAAGTGTAGAAAATTGTTCCCGAGCTTGTACAAGTTGTAGGAAAATCACTACAGCAGATAAAAATTTTGCGAGCAGGTAGGAAGTCGCTATTATAACGCCTTATCAAAGACACACGCGCTTTAAGAAAATTAAGCTAATCACAATTTAAGATTTGGCAGGCTATCACACTTACCGATCCGTATCGTGCTCGACGAAGACCTCTTAAAGAGCTTTTGCTTCTTTGAAAAGTTTTCTCAATCTAACAGGGCTACAAAAACTAACATTCTTTACTTACTGACTCGAGACAGGATTGGCAAATTCACTGCAGAACGGCCCACTGCTGCTTAAATAAAAATATTTCGCTCAAGCATCCACACTTTTAAGCCAATTTATTCAATGTTGGCTCTCCCGCTGGGCGAGAAATAATCAATCGCTAATAAAATGTACACAGATCGCTTGAGCAGTTTTTCTATTGCCCTTGTGCACAACCATTGAGCTAGGGCTGGGGCAGTGTACTCTAGCTAGGTGAGAAAATTTATATTCTCTTCTTACCGGCGCGACGATTTAGGTAAACTTGGAGCAGTGTACTCTAGCTTTATGACGCAACCTTTTCAAATAAAAAATTAGACAGTGCAGAGTTTGAGAATTATTGGCCCGCGAATTTTAACTGAGCACAAAACTTTATGACGCAATCTAAAATAAAATCAACATTCTGACAGTGCCGAGTTTGACCTTTGTTGGCCTCGCATTGAAAGCATAGGAAAAATTCGTTTTTCGAATATTTAATCCCCTTCCACTTAGAGCAGAGCTTGCAAACTTTCACGGTCTCATCTTCGAAGAATTTGCAATCTTTTGGCGAAATTTTGATCAAAATCGGTTGAGCCGTTCGAGCTCTACATCGTTACGGAGAAAGCTGCCACAGACAGACAGACACACACACACACATTAGACATTTAGTATAGTAGAAATAGATATTACCAAAAATTGATTTTATTGATTATTTTTTGTTTCATTGAAAATAATAAACCGTTGACAAACTGGGCTAGTAGCTAACAAATTAAAGCTCCGTTTAATAGGTGAATTTGACCAGGACTTGCAAATCCAACACAACTAATTAAGTAAGGCAAGACAAGCAATATGAACAAAAAATAATACAGAATTTATAAATAATGTAGGCGTAAATGTGACGAAAATTAATGCTAAATATTGCGATAGGGGCGCAACGCCTTAGCGGAAGCTGACAGATTCAATAATTAAAACAGGTAACAATGGTAAAAGATACCGTTAAACTGGCAAAATAAAAATTGTGATTTTTTTAAATATCAAATCTAAAAAAACAAATTAAAAAAGATGTGCGACTTCTTACTGAAAAGATCATTAGATGCACAAAAATCTAACTAATACCATTTTAGATGTATTACCGCCATAAGAAAGCCGAATAAACAACTAAGTGGAAGGCAAAATAAGCAGACAAGGTTTGATTTTCGCTCAAGCAATTACACTTCAACTGTTAGTTCTGATGCCAAATAATTACAATTCTACATCATTATACAAGTAGCAAACTGGCTTTTAAGCGAAATTACGTCATTGGAGAGGGTTATTTTAGGATGATTTGGTTGCGATTCTAAGAAATGATTTGAGGGCCATTCCTAAAAATAATTTGAGGGTGATTCCTAGAATTGATTTGAGGGCGATTCCTAAAAATAGTTTGAGGGCAATTCCTAGAACTGATTTGAGGGCGATTCCTAGAACTGATTTGAGGGCGATTCCTAGAAATGATTTGAGGGCGATTCCTAGAAATGATTTGAGGGCGATTCCTAGAAATGATTTGAGAGCGATTCCAAAAATGATTTGAGAGCGATTCCAAAAAATGATTTGAGAGCGATTCCAAAAAATGATGAGAGCGATTCCAAAAAATGATTTGAGAGCGATTCCAAAAAATGATTTGAGAGCGATTCCAAAAAATGATTTCAGAGCAATTTCTAAAAACGATTTGAGAGCAATTCCTAGAGATGATTTGAGGGCAATTTTTTAAGTCGTTTAATTCCATTTTCTAGAATACTTTATGGTAGATAAATGTATTAGGAAAATCTCTCCAATTTACGCATTTCACTAAAACTAATAATCATGCAGAGTTGCTTGAACGCAAGGAAATTAAACTATGGGTTAACTAGAACATAAAAATTCCACAGCAAAGTCGCATCAAGCAGACATAAATAATCAATTATATTTGGTGTTGCTAAAGGAATATGTTGTCAAAACGAATTTCTAATAACAAAAGAATTTTTACTCAACACCTCATGAGCAGGGTTATACAGTGATTTTTTAGCCTAAAAAATCTCACATGTTGTACATGTACTGTGCGACAACAACAAAAACTAAAGACAGAAAGAAATAAAAGTTCAGCTGCAGATGAAAGATTATAACAGACAATATGGTTGTGAGAACCATAGCAATTGATACTAGGAATAACTTGCTAATGTTCGAAGCGAATTTCATTATGACGCCCATGATCATGCCTCCGATTGCCTTGAAAAAGAGATAGTTTATTAATGCATTCTGTTAATTGGATTCAGATGCGTAAATAGTTACCATGCGTTTAAGGATTCGTTTTACAAGTTCACGATTCTTAAAAGGGTGCTAAAAACGGATTACTGTCATGAATTGAAGTAATTTTATGGTATTTATTGGATCCAACAGAGAACCTGGGGTATTCTCAGCTGGGTAGACAGGGTCTGGGGTATTCTTAGCTGGTTAGACAGGGTCTGGGGTATTCTCAGCTGGTTAGACAGGGTCTGGGGTATTCTCAGCTGGGTAGAGATCGGGTCCGGGGCATTCTCAGCTGGTTAGACAGGGTCTGGGGTATTCTCAGCTGGGTAGACAGGGTCTGGGGTATTCTCAGCTGGTTAGACAGGGTCTGGGGTATTCTCAGCTGGTTAGACAGGGTCTGGGGTATTCTCAGCTGGGTAGAGATCGGGTCCGGGGCATTCTCAGCTGGTTAGACAGGGTCTGGGGTATTCTCAGCTGGTTAGACAGGGTCTGGGGTATTCTCAGCTGGTTAGACAGGGTCTGGGGTATTCTCAGCTGGGTAGAGATCGGGTCCGGGGCATTCTCAGCTGGGTAGACAGGGTCTGGGGTATTCTCAGCTGGTTAGACAGGGTCTGGGGTATTCTCAGCTGGGTAGAGATCGGGTCCGGGGTATTCTCAGCTGGGTAGACAGGGTCTGGGGTATTCTCAGCTGGGTAGACAGGGTCTGGGGTATTCTCAGCTGGGTAGACAGGGTCTGGGGTATTCTCAGCTGGGTAGACAGGGTCTGGGGTATTCTCAGCTGGGTAAAGATCGGGTCTGAGGTATTTTTAGAATATTTTCAAAGAACGCCTCACCTGCGAGAAGATAAGCACCCAGGTGAGAAAGGTGAAACCGCGAAACAGATCAAAGGAGCTGTCCTGTCGGCCACGCGACTGTACCACAAACGTGCCAGCATTGACAACAATGCCAAATGCGTAGAGCAGAGCGTTCTGCATGTTGATATTCATACTGGGCTGCTTCTTCAGCACGTATTCGGTGTACACACCGGCCAGGCCGGACACTGTACAATAGGCGGTGATCATAAAAAGTCCCAACGGGGTGATGTGCAGAGTTGAAGATTTATTAACGCCAGCAGCGGCGGCGGCCGCGGTGGCGGCGGTTGTTGAGGCGCTGCCAGTCCGCAGGCCGCCCCAGCTGTTGCTAACTCCGGCGGCAAATAGGACAAATAGGGAGGCCCATTGGATCTGGCTGAGCGGCTTTTTGATTATCAGGCGGAACAGCACGGCTGTGGTGAGGATTTTCAGGTTGCCTAGCACCTGAAGTTATTGTTTGTCAATCAAATTTTATGATTGGCATCAGCGATAAGGGATGCCTGAATGGGATGGATAGGGATCTAAGATTTAGATCTGAGATTCGAATTTTAGATTAGGGTTTGAGATTGGGATTTGAGATTTTAATTTGATTGGGATTTGAAAGTGGGATCTAAGATTGATATCTGAGATAGGGACTTAGAAGTAGGATTTAAGATTATAATTTGCAATTGTGATTTAAAATTCGGATCTGGGATTGGGATTTAAGATTGTTATCTAAGATTAGGCTTTGAAATCGGGATTTAAGATTGGGATCTAAGTTCGAGATCGGAGATAGTGACTTAAAATTGGGATTTGAGATTTTAATCGGATTGGGATTTAAGATAAGGATTTGAAATTGTGATCTAAGATTGGGATCTTGGATTGGGATCTAGACTTGGATTTAAGATTGGGATTTGAGATTTTAATCTGATTTGAATTTAAGATTAGGATTTAAAATTGTGATCTAAGATTGGGATCTGGGATTGGGATTTAAGATTGGGATCTGCGATTGGGATTTAAGATTTAGATGAGAAATCGGGATTTAAGATTGGGATCTGAGATTGGGATTTGAGATTGAGATGAGAAATTTGGATATAAGATTTTCATCTGATTGGGATTTAAGATTAGGATTTGAAATTGGCATCTAAGATTGGTATCTGGGATTGGGATTTAAGATTGGGATTAAAGATCGGGATCTGAGATCAGGATTTCATATTTGAGCCTATGTTAATAAAATATGAAATCCACAACATCATACGTCACTTAGTTTTTTTTAATGTATTTATAATGTATTAGTAACTCTTAAAAGAATACAGTTATGAGGATCAATCAGTCAACAAAGATGACTAATCACTCGCCTGATAAGTAGCCGGATCCATCTGCAGCTGAATATAAACAGCTAAATTATTATTCAGTGCGTAAAGCAGCGCTGGCACCAAATACAATAAAGCGCTTCGAACTGGCGGCAGTTCAAAATAACCCAATTTGCGAGCCTCCGGCAGGTAGAGACCCAGCGATAGGAACAACTTAGTAAATTCCGTGATTAGCACCATGCTTGACGAGGACCACGGTATGACCCCGTCAACCTCCATGAGGTGCACCAGGATGGTATAGGACGAATAGATTAGAGTCCTGCGGATTTTTGCGACATAAAATTTAATGTACACATGCGAACGTTTATTTTCGGGCAATAAAATGTACACACTGTGTGCCGTAGGGAGTGGGTTGGCCTTCATGAGCGTACATTGAACGCCACCCCACCCTCCACTCTAAGGCTGTACTTTGTTTCTAGAGACAGTGTTTGAGACTCACCCAATACAAAACAGGAATTTAAAAAGCAGAGGATTCATGTAGGGCTCCGGCAGAGGACCGCCACTAGAAGAGGAAGCACCCGGGTCAGATTGTTTATCTTGCTGCAGTTGGGGCTTATTGTCTGAATCAATATAGATGGCGACATTTTTGGAATCGGTGGACTTCATGGCGGCAGATCAGGGCCTGTTGACTAGCGGATACTGACTAAAATAGAGTGTTTTCTTGTTTTCTTCCTCTGTCGATAATCGGATCAAGTTCCAGCCGCTATGGAAGCAACAGCAGTTTGAGCTGATTTTTTTATATTGACTGCGGACCTGGCTGGGACACTTAACGACACTGAAACAATTTTTATGATTTTTTTTGTAAAAAAACTGTCACTAAACTGCGCAAGGAAAATGCCAGGGGTAGAAAAACAACACATTTTATTAAAAAAAAGACCAGGCGATTGATTATACCCTACTTTTTATTGATCCTAACTTTCTTTCCCTGCGTGCAGAAAGAATTTCTAGAAAAAAAACTCCCAAAAAAGTCAGACATTTTTTAACCTAATACATACAGCTTAACAAAAGCTCAAGTAAGTATACAAAAACAAATATATCCATGTGTGTTTACTTAAGCCTGTACGCATACTTAGAAAAACATGTGCAATTTTTTCTATTTTCTACAAACAATCATATTACCTAAAAGATTTAGTCTAATCTTATTGACATTCAATGTAACTAGGTTCTACCTCTAACTTTCAGTTGACTTCCATAGCTGAAAACAATCGTCCATATTAGAGAGGAAAAACAGGTGCTCTATACATAACTTGTAAATCTAAGGACTAAAAAATCAAAAAAGTGAACGAAATGCACCTGCATCATGCGATCAACTGGCAAGTTAAATAAGTTTCTATTGCCCGATATTCAACCATTGTGGAATGGAGAATCAAACTTGAAAAAGTTACTACGAAAATCTGTGCTTTTCTATTGACTAGTGGTGAAATTTGTCAAACTAAATGACAACTATATGCATGAGGATAAAATTGGGATTCTTCTTCTGACCATTGCATATTTGATAACCTCAAATTATTCACTAAATTCTGCTGCTTATTACTACTACACATTATAAACAATCAGGCTTGTGTCCCCTAACTTTAATTAGGGTTGTAAGGAGCACCCTGGCCCAATTAATCAAGTATCTACTCCAAGTTCCTATTCATGTCCCATGTACTCGTATCTAGGTTTAATCCATTTAGATTCCATTTAGAACTTAGATTTTAAAGTATTATTTTAATTTAAAAATATTAGACAGAATGACATAAAGTTACGTATCTCAGTGGGAAAATCACAATATTTGAAAAAATGAAGATACCCAACATAATGACCAGATTTTAGTACAAAATAACAGTTGCAGCTTTCCAAAGAGCATATGCAAATGGGTGGCAATACTGACCCTAAATTCACTTAACTCAAACTGGTAACAGAGCATATGCAAATGGGTGGCAATACCCACCTTACATTCACTTAACTCAAGCTAGTAAGTGATAACTGTATGTCTATAAACCTGTATAAAATCTATCTAGTCAGCATTCATCAGTTGGATATCCTAACCATTAGGCTAGATCCTTAATAAAGATCTAACTAGATAAATACCTTTTAGGTCTGGGTACATTTCATATATGAATGCTGGTACTAAAAAAGTACAATAGCCTCTTCCTTGGTTAGATTGATTTTTTAATACTACTAATATATTTTGAAATAGTAGTGTTGCATCTTTTTGGCTTGATGCTACACATACATGCCCAATGTCAAAATGTCAACCATATTTTGTGACTTCGTTTTTTGCAACTTACATTAGAAAGTTTTTGAAAGAGCAAAAAAGGACCCAAAAATCACCTCTTGGCTATACCTTACTTTTTGCAATCTATTTTGCAAATTGCATCATTCTTCCCCTATTTTTCAACCTATGCCACCAATTTTGCAACTTACCTCCCCAATTTTGTGACTTACATTGACCCGCTGGTAGCCATTTCACCTATCCAGCTCAAATGGGTCAGATGGGTATTGGGCATGCATGATGCTCCAAGCTATACGAGCTATACTGCTAGCGTTGCAAGCAGGATACTTGATCGCCTACAAAGACATTGCTACTGTCACTAAACGAGGTGTCAAGAATCCCTGGTAATGACTGACGAAATTATTAATCTCCTACGCTAACAGATGGAATTAGAAGAACGCTGGCAGCAGGACGCTGACCAGCAGATGATGATGGATATTGTCAGTTCCCTACAATCAGCTGGGAACCCTACAGCTGTTGCCACGACTGCCTAGCTAACAACTGAGAAACCAAGTTTTGTGCCCTTAGACTGCATCCATGGCAAGAGTCTTGTAATCGAAGCCAATATGGCTACAAATGTTAACTTCATCTCAGAGGCATTCTGGAATAAGCTTGGGGCGCCGCATCTCGAAGAATGATGCTATGAGTCCGCTAGCAAGCACAACACGCCGGTTCTAGGCACTTTTTTGAAAAATGACATTACCAGGGTCCAATATTAAGTTTGACATCCAATACGTAATAACACAAATCCCTGGCTTAAACCTGCTAGGCAGAACTGCTACAAAACAGCTGGGTATCTTGGTTGATGAGCTGCTTGGCACCGCGAAGAACACGCAAGAAATCAAAAGGCCTGCTAAAGTCTTTGTGATGAGTTCCCAGACTTGTGGAAGAATAAGCTAGGCTGCCTAAGACTTCCAACTGGAGCTAAAGTTCAGTCAGGAGGCAAAGCCAGTTTTCCAAAAGTCAAGGCCCATTCCCTTTGCCACCCGCAAAGAGCTCAAGAACATGTATGATGAAGGCATCAAGAAAGGAGTCTGGGAGTCAACTGACTTAAATGACTATGGGACACCCGTGGTTCCAGTGCTAAAATATCCTAATGGCTCAGGAAAGCCAAAACTGCAAGTCTGTGGCGACTATTCCTGCACTTTCAAACCACAGCTACTACAGATGTATAGAAGACAACTGTCATCTATTGCCTCTACTAGAAGAGCTATCACAGAAGCTGGGAGGCAGCTACTGCTTTTCTTAGATTGACCTACCCAATGCATACAACCAAATTGAGTTGGGGCCCATTAGCCAGAAGCGCCTGACCCTGAGCACACACCACGGAGTTCTTCAGAAATGACTCACTTTTTGCCTGAAGTCTGCCATTGGTGAATTCCAGTTCATCATAGAAATAGTTGCTGGAGACCTGCTGGGCTTCATCTTCTACCTGAATAATTACCTTGTCGGTGGCACAACAGCCAACAAACATCTTAACAAACTTGCGCCGACTCCTCCAGCGACTCACTGATTAGGGTCTTTGTTGCCAAAAAGAAAAGTGCAAATTTTCCATGCCCAGTATTGAATACCTAGGCTATGTGATATCAAAGGAGGACATTGCAAATGGATCCAAGATCAATGCTACAAAAGAGATGCCTCCACCAAAGGAGGATGTCTCTAGTCTCAGCTCATTCCTTGGCTGTGTCCAGTTCTATGCAAAGTTTCTGCCTCCAATTTTTGTGGTAATTGTGCTTGTATAGAACTTCTGTACCAATTCACAAATAAAGGCATAGCATGGAGCTAGGGAAGCGCACAATTGCTAATACTTGTATTTAACTCAACTTTTACATACCACTTAGCAATAGAGAAAACCTATTAATGAGAATATTTAATAGAATAAACATGAATATACAAATCAAAGCTCATTGCACTATTTATAGTATTTTACTTTAGTTCCTTATACTTGCTAGGGCAAAAATTGTGCTTTTCTCTTAATATAATATAAGCATAATTTATAATTTGGAAACAAACTCTAATTTCAATTATACATTAGACATATAATTTAATTATAATTAGACATTAGACATAATATTTAAGGAATTAGACATAATATTTAAGGAATAAAACTATATAAAATAGTAATAAAGGATTGTATAAACTGAATAAAAAATATTTTGTGCTATTTTTTACAATATAGCTTGCATATCTTGGAAAGGTTTTAAGTCTAATCTATTGGATATAAGTAATTGGTTATAACATATTGCTATATAAAAATATACATACTTATTTTAGGGCTTTTTTGAGGAATTCCCCAATTTATTATTCATAAGTCTAGTAACATCTAGTAGTATCATGTGTTTGTACTAGGCCAAGAGATCAATCTAGTCAAAAATTATAAGGCATTCTCCAAAGTAGAGTGTTTTAGCCAATTATTCCCTATATCTAATGTAATATTCAGCTAGCTTTATTCTTCTTTGAGGTATAAAATGACTTGCTTGCTTAGCAGCTCTTTGCAATTGTCGGATTATTACTAAAAGCAGGTATTTCCCCTTCTTTCTAGCATTTTAAGGTAGCCCCTTGGCTTTTAGAAGACTTTTATTTTTGTAATTAGATAAGTATCTGAGAAATAATCAGATTTTATAAACATGACTTTTAATATATTTTTAGAAAAAGCAATTAAAGTAAAAATATAATATATTTGAATAAAATATTAAGTTCACTAAAATGATATACAAAAATACTATATATAGTAGTGTCCTATAAAAGTCCTTATGCAAAGTTTATTATACAAATAAATATTTAGCATTAGCTAGGCCTAGTATTTGTTTTCTATTCTGAGTATCATTTATTATTATTTTATAAGCCTTATTTAAATAGGCCTAAGTCTAATGTCTTTTTTCTTCTTGAACATTTTAAAAAAATGACAAATCTTTTGTTTGCAAAGGTTTTTGTATTAATTTCATACATTAGTCTATTTAGTCTATTGTAAGTATTTAATTTATAAACCTGTGCATTTAAAATCTTTAAGACAAATCAGTAATAAAAGGATACTAAAATTATTATTTTTAACTTCATTCTATGTAAAATTTCACAGAATGGCTCATTGCAAGGTAGAATTGAAACTTAAGGTCAAGGACTCTTTTCATCTAGTTTGCAATTCACCAAAAGATTTTTTATTCAGAATAAAACTTTTGGTAGGGACTTCAGCGAGCCGCGGAAAAGTGTTACACGTACACGTAAAAGCTGAAAAACAGTCAACTTCACATTAAAAAAAAATAGGAAGGAAGCTATATTTGACAATGTATGAATAGTCATTGGAAAGAAGAATTCTTCCTCTGTCCAATGCTAAAAAAATCAGGACAAAATGTCATAGACGAAAAGAGGTGCGTGGCTTCAAAGGTTGCCGTGTTTATGTTTATTTTCAGAGTGAAGACGCATGTCAAAAAAGGGTCCTCACTTTAAAGCCTTCCCTTGAAGAGACTATTCATTGAATTTTGGCATGTGATACCTCGTTGGAAAGAAGAAGAATATAGCTATAAGATGAGCTAATTTTATTTGTATTTGGTCATTTCTATGGTAGAAAAAAACTCATGTGAAAACTTTGCAAAGCTGTAGCTCTGAATCTATAAAATTATCCTACAATTATCCGCCGATACGTTTGTGCAGAATTTTATGGAGAAGAAGGTCTGCAATTCAGTTTTTTGTTATTTGCTTCGGAATTCTTCGGAAAATGAAAAATGTAGAGTACCTCCTGTCACTTATGGCTACAAATATGAAATTCACAAGTGTATCCTGGTGGATGCAGTCTACAAATCGATTAAGTGGTTGCCTAATCAATGGGGTAGGTGTGTATAACTATATTACTCACCTTTGATTAAGGTTAATCATTGTAAAGTGCCAAAGTATTATCTTAATGTAGAGTGATTTTAGTCTGCATTTACCGGAAAGTAAAAGTAACAAAAAAGAAGTTTTGAAATGTAATAATATAATTTTAATTCTAAAAAAATAATAATCAGTAATGTTGCATAACATTTCTTTAAAGAAATGAAACTTCTGCTTGTTAATTAGGAAAACATTGTTATAATTTGCGCATATCAATCACGTAACGCGAAATCATATGAACTTTTTAAAAGTAAAACAAAGCTATCGCAATACACGGAACGAAAAAGTAAAAGGCAAGTTTTCTTTCAAATAAATATTGTAGTTTTTTATCTTTGTGAAAAACACTTTTAAACAACAGTTTTTACATACATATCATTTTGATTCGGATAACTCAGAACTGTACAGTTCGTGGTCACAGAATAGATAGGCAAAAATACACTAGATTTCACTGACCTTTGGAACACAAAAATTGGTATAACTTTTTTTCTAATGTACCGATCTTTTTGAGCTTGGTATCTTTTTAAAGTAGACAACAAGACTTATCATAGTAAACAACTTTCGTTTTGTTTTACCAAATTTTCAAAATCTCACTGAAGTCCCTACTTTTGGCTTAATTGCAAATTTGTTACTAGGATTTTAATAAAAATAACCAATATTTGATGAAAAAATTGGGCCCAATTAAATTTAGGATAAATATTCCTAGCTAGTAGTAAGCCTTCAAAACCTCTCAAAAGACAAAAAACTTTAAAAGCAAGACACTTCGTAATGTACAACTTCATCAACTTGATCTCGAATTTTGAACATCTAATAAGTGGCCGAAAAAAATTCTTAAAAAAGCTAAGTGATAGGCTACCTATCTTCGATGACGATAAAACTGATTCAGCACGCAACGGCATATCGCCGATATCTTGCAAGTAGAGTGCACAGCCAAGGACCACTAGGAGCCCAGGCTAGTTTAAAAAGTTGCATTTTTGAAAGTTACACACTAAACATGCATTCTTATGATATAAGGACGATAGTGAATTGTGAGCTTCTTGCCTGAAAAAATTCGCAAAACTCTGCAAAAATTTTTTGATTAAAGATAAAAAGAATTAATTTATATTTTATGTTGCTTTTGTTAAAACTCCTTGTCACATTCAATTTTTCGGTTTGATATTTTACTTTTTGGGGTGGGCTTTCTGCGATCGAAATTGCACCGAAGCTAACCATGCATGACGCCGAAACATATTTTTTATAAACCAAAACTTCGCCAGACCAAAATTTAACTACTCCGGAAAATCTTAAACATTGCCTGCCGTAACCAACACAACAACAACAACAACAACGTGGTTCCGATCTCTTACTTTGTTTCACAGTTACAGTTCAAACCCATTTTTGGTAGGATCGGTTGCTACATGAACATGACATGGGGCGGCGTTTCCTTGAATATCTTCGTGTTTTCGAAAGAAGGTTACACCATTCTGGTGAATACATGCAGGTGCTAAACACTGAGCAAAAAAGAGCCTTTTCTTTAACAAGAATATCTAAAAGTTTTGGGAAATTAGTGCTCTCACCCGTGCAGTTAGCCGATTGGTTGAGGAGCGGGGGAGGTGCGGGTGACTAACTGAGATAGGGAGAGAATGTATGACACCTAAATTGATCAACCTAAATTCTCGTCGCTCTAACTCTGACCAAATCTCAACCACCTTTCTCCGCTAGGTCGACCACCTCACAAAAAAGTGCTTGCGTTCGCATGCACCCACCCTTGCACCAGCCAATTAGCGTTCTTCTTCTTGGCCGCTCTTGTTTGAATAAATTTAACTTACGTTTCTTTGTTTTTAGTTCACCTGATAATGCAATTAATTTATATACCTGGTATACTTGTTGGTCAGCGAGATGCCTGTCTGTGTGTGTACATTATCAAAGTATTTAAGTGTAACGCATTAAGTACATTAAACTGTCAAAAACAGTTGAAGCAGCTGGAGCTTGAAGCACATGACTTTTTTGATAATATTCATATATGACAGGTGCTGGTGAAAATGATGGAAAAATGTTAATGGACCAGAAATTGCTGTTAAGTAATTGGTAAATAAATACGGAAGAACAGCGCTCTTGTTAAAGGGCCAAAAATTCTCTTTAACGAGTGAAATAGTCAAGCACTTTTCATATTGTCAAAGCAATATTTGCAGCCAATATTTGCTTATTTGCCAAAGAACAAGCTCCAGGTGCTGGTATTTGCCAAAGCTACCGTTGTAAATTGCAAAAGCCGTAAAGGTTTTGCCTAACTTTCACGCTTTGACTCTGAAAAATAATTGAAGACCCGTGGATCAAAGTTTGCACAGCGGGTGCAATTATTCATTCAATAAAGTACTCGACAAAATTTCAATGTCAGAGTAAAAACTCTTGCTGAATTTTTTAATGGCCTAAAGCATGAGTTAAGTCAAATGCTACAAAGTCATAAGTAAATGTCACGAAAATCCCAAAAGTACTTTGCGCTTCGGTCTAATGGCAAATTTGATACAGATGAAAAGCTGCACCTAAGAGAGAGAACTGAGATGAACTCCACGAAAGCTTGAATTCGACAGGCTGTAGGCTGGACAAAAAAGAGAAGTAATCAAGTTTTACCCAATTCGAACAGTCTGTCTGCGCATTGAATTCGAAAAGAAAATAATGATGTCTTTGTGAATCCAGACGAGAGAGAATTAGGATAATGAAAAATTGCTGAACCGAAGATATTGGCAAACAGTTTATTAACTTTTAGAAAGGAAATATATTAAAGCATCCATTAGATACAGAAAATTATATACTCATCGATTGTTGGATATTTCGATAAGATAGATAGATACATAGATAGATACATAGATAGATAGATAGATAGATACATAGATAGATAAATAGATAGATAGATAGATAGATAGATAGATAGATAGATAGATAGATAGATAGATAGATAGATAGATAGATAGATAGATAGATAGATAGATAGATAGATAGATAGATAGATAGATAGATAGATAGATAGATAGATAGATAGATAGATAGATAGATAGATAGATAGATAGATAGATAGATAGATAGATAGATAGATAGATAGATAGATAGATAGATAGATAGAAAGATAGATAGATAGATAGATAGATAGATAGATAGATAGATAGATAGATAGATAGATAGATAGATAGATAGAAAGATAGATAGATAGATAGATAGATAGATAGATAGATAGATAGATAGATAGACAGATAGATAGATAGATAGATAGATAGATAGATAGATAGATAGATAGATAGATAGATAGATAGATAGATAGATAGATAGATAGATAGATAGAAAGATAGATAGATAGATAGATAGATAGATAGATAGATAGATAGATAGATAGACAGATAGATAGATAGATAGATAGATAAATAGATAGATAGATAGATAGATAGATAGATAGATAGATAGATAGATAGATAGATAGATAGATAGATAGATAGATAGATAGATAAATAGATAGATAGATAGATAGATAGATAGATAGATAGATAGATAGATAGATAGATAGATAGATAGATAGATAGATAGAAAGATAGATAGATAGATAGATAGATAGATAGATAGATAGATAGATAGATAGATAGATAGATAGATAGATAGATAGATAGATAGATAGATAGATAGATAGATAGATAGATAGATAGATAGATAGATAGATAGATAGATAGAAAGATAGATAGATAGATAGATAGATAGATAGATAGATAGATAGACAGATAGATAGATAGATAGATAGATAAATAGATAGATAGATAGATAGATACTCGTAGATAGATAGATAGATAGATAGATAGATAGATAGATAGATAGATGGATGGATACATAGATAGATATTGGTATATATACAATATATATACATAGAAATGTATTGATAGATAAAGAAAGTTTATCAAGCACTTTATGAGGGAATGCATTTAGCTGCATCTTCTGTTCCCGTTATATTCATGGGATACCCAGGTCAGTCCCTAACACAACTGGTATAAGTATTGACTAATGGATTATGCGGCTTTGTTTGACAAACAATTGCGTCCTGCAGGCGCCAATTCGGCTTCTCTTGCTGAATAAGAGTTTAGGCGAGGGATTCGTCCTCGGAGTTAAGAGGGAAGAGCTTTCTGGAGCATGGCTGGATCCCTCGTGTAGCCACGAATGATTCTATAGATCAGCCTTTGCATTTTGCTGAGCGAGCCAATCAGATATGTTGCCATAGGCATTAAACCATGCGGCCTCAGTTTGTCCCCCAACCGGCCCTTATTTTGCTCCCCAATTCATCCACCTTACTCTCTCTCTACCTTTCTATCCTGCGCACGTCTCTGTCTGTCTGTCGCTCTCCCCCTCTCCCAAATCCAGCTCAGTTTCCATCCAGCCTGGGCGAGCGGCTGCTTAAATTGGAAACACGGCTGGCATCGGACGTGAGGATTCGAAAGCGGGATCCCCACCGCTCCGTCGCATGAGCCCCGTCCAAGCGTCAAAGCAGGTTTTCTTCTGGATTAGCTGACTGTCACTGTTGAAAGCTTTCATTAATCCTCGGTTTAGCCTTCGTTGTCTGCTTCAGGCTCTGACAGCACGTGTAACTGATTGATTAGCAGTGAGTTGGTTTCAGCGCTGCGATCGGCTTGAGCAATTTCAGGTCCATAAAAAGACTTCATCAGGTCCGGTGATTGAATCTCTGTAAGTGAGCTGCCTGTCTGTCTGTCTGTCTGTCTGTCTGTCTGTCTGTCTGTCTGTCTGTCTGTCTGTCTGTCTGTCTGTCTGTCTGTCTGTCTGTCTGTCTGTCTGTCTGTCTGTCTGTCTGTCTGTCTGTCTGTCTGTCTGTCTGTCTGTCTGTCTGTCTGTCTGTCTGTCTGTCTGTCTGTCTGTCTGTCTGTCTGTCTGTCTGTCTGTCTGTCTGTCTGTCTGTCTGTCTGTCTGTCTTTTCGGAAAGAGGTCTTTCCGACTCTCTGCCAGTCCATCTGCATTGCTGTCTAACACACCGCCTGTCTAACACACCGCCTGTCTACCACACCGCCTGTCTAACACACGGCCTGTCTAACACACGGCCTGTCTAACACACTGCCTGTCTAACACACTGCCTGTCTAACACACTGCCTGTCTAACACACCGCCTGTCTAACACACTGCATGTCTAACACACTGCCTGTCTAACACACCGCCTGTCTAACACACCGCCTGTCTAACACACCGCCTGTCTAACACATTCGAACCAGCAGCAAAATGGACAAAGTCTGGCGCGAGGTAAAGCAGCAGCAGCAGTCGGCAAATCATGCTGAAACTTTTGACCGCGGTCGCGAGCTGTCCAAAATCATGGAGGAGCTCGGGATCGACTTGGCCGCAAGCGGCGACAGTGGAAGCGTCGGGATAATCGGCGGAGGCGGCGGCGGCGGTGGCATCGGGGACGAGTCCGGATTCGGCGGTCTGCTGCAGAAAGAGGCTGATCTCAACAGCAACGAGAGGCGCTACCTGCTGGCTGTGGAGATGGGCGACATGGCCTCGGTTAGGGAGTACATCGACAACGCCTCCAGCCTCGGCATCGACGTGAATTGCGTCGACTCATTGGGCCGATCCGCCGTGCTCATTGCCATCGAGTTGGAGCACATCGAGCTGCTTGAGCATCTGCTCGGATGCAACCTGCGCCTCGGCGACGCGCTGCTTCATGCAATCCAGGAAGAGAACGTGGTGGCTGTCGAGATGCTGCTCAACGCTCAGGTCGACAGATTGGCTGGCACGGTGAGTTCAAGCTTCGGTATTATGCTCGTTTGTGAGTGGGTGTTAGACCAGTGTGTGAATGTGGGTGGGGTGTTAGACCGTGTGGGTGTTAGACCAGTGTGGGTGTTAGACCAGTGTGGGGTGTTAGACCAGTGTGGGGTGTTAGACCGTGTGGGTGTTAGACCAGTGTGTGAGTATGGGGTGTTAGACCAGTGTGTGAGTGTGGGGTGTTAGACCAGTGTGTGAGTATGGGGTGTTAGACCAGTGTGGGTGTTAGACCAGTATGGGGTTTTAGACCAGTGTGGGTGTTAGACCAGTGTGGGGTTTTAGACCAGTGTGTGAGTGTGGGTGTTAGACCAGTGTGGGTGTTAGACCAGTGTGGGGTTTTAGACCAGTGTGTGAGTGTGGGTTTGAGACCAGTGTGGGTGTTAGACCAGTGTGGGTGTTAGACCAGTGTGGGTGTTAGACCAGTGTGGGGTGTTAGACCAGTGTGTGAGTATGGGGTGTTAGACCAGTGTGGGTGTTAGACCAGTATGGGGTTTTAGACCAGTGTGGGTGTTAGACCAGTGTGGGGTTTTAGACCAGTGTGTGAGTGTGGGTGTTAGACCAGTGTGGGTGTTAGACCAGTGTGGGGTTTTAGACCAGTGTGTGAGTGTGGGTTTGAGACCAGTGTGGGTGTTAGACCAGTGTGGGTGTTAGACCAGTGTGGGTGTTAGACCAGTGTGGGGTGTTAGACCAGTGTGGGGTGTTAGACCAGTGTGGGGTTTTAGACCAGTGTGTGAGTGTGGGTGTTAGACCAGTGTGGGTGTTAGACCAGTGTGGGGTTTTAGACCAGTGTGTGAGTGTGGGTTTGAGACCAGTGTGGGTGTTAGACCAGTGTGGGTGTTAGACCAGTGTGGGTGTTAGACCAGTGTGGGGTGTTAGACCAGTGTGGGTGTTAGACCAGTGTGGGGTTTTAGACCAGTGTGTGAGTGTGGGTGTTAGACCAGTGTGGGTGTTAGACCAGTGTGGGGTTTTAGACCAGTGTGTGAGTGTGGGTTTGAGACCAGTGTGGGTGTTAGACCAGTGTGGGTGTTAGACCAGTGTGGGTGTTAGACCAGTGTGGGGTGTTAGACCAGTGTGGGGTGTTAGACCAGTGTGTGAGTATGGGGTGTTAGACCAGTGTGTGAGTATGGGGTGTTAGACCGTGTGGGTGTTAGACCGTGTGGGTGTTAGACCAGTGTGTGAGTATAGGGTGTTAGACCAGTGTGTGAGTATGGGGTGTTAGACCAGTGTGTGAGTATGGGGTGTTAGACCAGTGTGGGTGTTAGACCAGTGTGGGGTTTTAGACCAGTGTGTGAGTGTGGGTGTTAGACCAGTGTGGGTGTTAGACCAGTGTGGGGTTTTAGACCAGTGTGTGAGTGTGGGGTGTTAGACCAGTGTGGGTGTTAGACCAGTGTGGGGTTTTAGACCAGTGTGTGAGTGTGGGTTTGAGACCAGTGTGGGTGTTAGACCAGTGTGGGTGTTAGACCAGTGTGGGTGTTAGACCAGTGTGGGTGTTAGACCAGTGTGTGAGTATAGGGTGTTAGACCAGTGTGTAAGTGTGGGGTTTTAGACCAGTGTGGGGTGTTAGACCAGTGTGTGAGTATAGGGTGTTAGACCAGTGTGTAAGTGTGGGGTTTTAGACCAGTGTGTAAGTGTGGGGTGTTAGACCAGTGTGTGAATGTAGGGCGTTAGACCAGTGTGTGAGTATGGGGTGTTAGACCAGTGTGTGAGTATAGGGTGTTAGACCAGTGGTTGAGTGTTTGTTAACAGCTTATCATATTTTGATATTATTGGCAAGGATTTTCGCTTAAATCATTAATGGCATAATTTATTAAGAAAGCCTCTTTAACCACGTCAAAAGTGCACCTGTGTTGTCGATGAATTGTCAACGGGTTACGTAACATAAATTAATCACAATTTATCGAATGCAACCATGATAAATTGCAGAATATTCTTACAGCAATGCACCCACCATCGGTGCTATACCAGCAGCTAAAACGGGCCGAAAAGGTTTTGATGTTGTGCTTTTTTAGTTTGATTGATTCCTATTTTTTAATGAAAAAATCACATCTTTTTTATTTCCCTGTCTTGGCATGACAACCAACTTTTTAGAACTATCGCTTATGCTTATAATCTGCGGCCTTGTTTCGCTTTGATAATAATCCAAGTATGCTACTCTGCAATCAAGATCCTAGCTATTTCCTTCTACAAGATTTTTGAGGGCTTTACAATAGAGACAGCCCAGGGTGGGTAGGTTTTACAATGATTTGCATTGTGTGCTGAGAGCAGCGTGGAGACATGGGAAATATCGATGGCACGAGGGCTACATAAATGCGGGCAGACAGATTTTGTTGCTATGCGGATAAATCGGGTTAGTTGTGCCCCTGAGTATGCTGAATGTAATTTTTGCTGCTTTCTCTTGCTTTGCCTTTCTTGATGCTTCATTTGTTGATCACCCAAAATTATTTCTTAGCAAGAGTAGTTTTTTTAAACTGCAAGATCACATGTTTCTGTAAAGAAAAAAAGCTAGAAAATATTTAGGATACAGCGAGTTGGGACAGATCAAAACTCGGAAAATTTTTTGCTCATAACTTTTTATTGCTCATACAAAATTTGAAAAATTATTCATTTTGACACCTGAAAAACACTTATTGTCTGTAGTTTTAACTTTTAATTAGATAGATAGATAGATAGATAGATAGATAGATAGATAGATAGATAGATAGATAGATAGATAGATAGATAGATAGATAGATAGATAGATAGATAGATAGATAGATAGATAGATAGATAGATAGATAGATAGATAGATAGATAGATAGATAGATAGATAGATAGATAGATAGATAGATAGATAGATAGATAGATAGATAGATAGATAGATAGATAGATAGATAGATAGATAGATAGATAGATAGATAGATAGATAGATAGATAGATAGATAGATAGATAGATAGATAGATAGATAGATAGATAGATAGATAGATAGATAGATAGATAGATAGATAGATAGATAGATAGATAGATAGATAGATAGATAGATAGATAGATAGATAGATAGATAGATAGATAGATAGATAGATAGATAGATAGATAGATAGATAGATAGATAGATAGATAGATAGATAGATAGATAGATAGATAGATAGATAGATAGATAGATAGATAGATAGATAGATAGATAGATAGATAGATAGATAGATAGATAGATAGATAGATAGATAGATAGATAGATAGATAGATAGATAGATAGATAGATAGATAGATAGATAGATAGATAGATAGATAGATAGATAGATAGATAGATAGATAGATAGATAGATAGATAGATAGATAGATAGATAGATAGATAGATAGATAGATAGATAGATAGATAGATAGATAGATAGATAGATAGATAGATAGATAGATAGATAGATAGATAGATAGATAGATAGATAGATAGATAGATAGATAGATAGATAGATAGATAGATAGATAGATAGATAGATAGATAGATAGATAGATAGATAGATAGATAGATAGATAGATAGATAGATAGATAGATAGATAGATAGATAGATAGATAGATAGATAGATAGATAGATAGATAGATAGATAGATAGATAGATAGATAGATAGATAGATAGATAGATAGATAGATAGATAGATAGATAGATAGATAGATAGATAGATAGATAGATAGATAGATAGATAGATAGATAGATAGATAGATAGATAGATAGATAGATAGATAGATAGATAGATAGATAGATAGATAGATAGATAGATAGATAGATAGATAGATAGATAGATAGATAGATAGATAGATAGATAGATAGATAGATAGATAGATAGATAGATAGATAGATAGATAGATAGATAGATAGATAGATAGATAGATAGATAGATAGATAGATAGATAGATAGATAGATAGATAGATAGATAGATAGATAGATAGATAGATAGATAGATAGATAGATAGATAGATAGATAGATAGATAGATAGATCGACAGGGGTGCTAGCAATGGCAGGCATCCAGCCTGGTTGCTATATTATGATGCATGTGACAACTACTCGGAAACGAATGGTAATAATTGCTCTGGCCATGATTGCAATATTTGCTAGGGTGCCTCTAGTATCTCTTTCTATTCCTTCTCGCTCACTTATCTATGTCGCTCAGTTTCGCATTATTTGTGCATGAAATGCCTAGTCGACAAACAGTAACAGGCTGATATAAATGAGAGACCGAACAGACACAGAGAGAGAGGGGGTGAGATTGCGATGTCGAGTGAGATTGAGAAGCAGGCACGAATATGGATTCCGGATAGGAATATTGGGAGTTGGCCAGAGGGGAAATCAAACAAAGCTTTCTCTGAAGTTTCCCTCAACCCTGCCCAGAAGGTACACGCAAGTCTCACGCACGCTCTCTGAACGGACACAAAAGTCCACGTGAACGAGACTGAGCTTGGTGTGGGGTGTTGGGTAGGCTGCCTAGCTGCAACAGGTTCGACAGTCGCTATTTAAGCTTGCACTTTTATTCTAGTCCCCTGAGTTTGACGGTTCAGAAAGCTAGACAAGCCTAATCCATAAATATTTATAACCACGGCTCATATTGGTTACACAAAAATTTTGTGGACCTTCGTGCCTAAGTTTGCGATCAATATTTTAAAAGTAGAATTTCACCTGCCCTTTTTTTCGATAAGATTTGAAAAACAGCTGAGCATTGATTTAATGCCCGACTGTTACTTGCTCGAATCTGCTGAGCTAAATTTATTGATTTCACTATTATTAGCCTAACTAACCAAAATATATGGTTTTGTTGCTTAATCTATGCTAATTTGACTCTGTAAATCTTTATTTTTAAGTTAGCTTTACGAGCGTATTCTACTGACATTTTTTATTTTGGTTCTCTTTCTCTTACAGTGTAAGAGGAATTTTTTGTGTCTTTTCTAGCCACAGAAAAGTTGGAAAAGATTGACGAAAGGAAAAGGCAGGTAGAAACCATTGAAGAATCAAATAATCAAAAGTAGGGTAAGGCCCTATAAAGGACCAGATAACGGCAAGAAAAGGTGGCACTCACTGAATAACCAGATCAGTGAGAAGGGAGGTAGCACTCACTGAAAATACAGATAAGCGGGAAGGAGGGAACCAGTCACTTAAGGTACAGATAAGCGGGAAGGAGGGTAGCACTCGCTGAAGGTACAGATAAGCGGGAAGGAGGGTAGCACTCACTGAAGGTACAGATAAGCGGGAAGGAGGGTAGCACTCACTGAAGGTACAGATAAGCGGGAAGGAGGGTAGCACTCACTCAAGGTACAGATAAGCGGGAAGGGGGTAGCAATCACTTATGGACGAAAATTAAATTAACTATGAAGTCTAAAAATAACATTCAATTAAATGAAATAACTGCTTCTTTTTTCTAAACAACTTTACTAGACTTGATTTTAAATAACTCTGTTTCAATAAGTATGATTTAATCTGACAGAGAGACCATTAAAATGCGGACAACACCCCGCTCAAACAGGTCGCTGACCCAGCCGAATCTTTCGCCTCAGCGTCGGGCAGTTTCACACCCGACATCACGCCGATCATCTTGGCCGCACAGATGGACAACTACGAGATTCTAAGAATGCTGCTCGATCGGGGCGACCGAGTGCCGAAGCCGCACGAGCTGCGCTGCGCCTGCGACGACTGCGTGCGGGCCCAGCGCGAGGACAGCCTGCGACACTCGAAATCTCGAATCAACGCCTACAAAGCCTTGGCTAGTCCAGCGCTGATCTGCCTGTCTAGTAAGGATCCGATTCTCACTGCGTTCGAACTCAGCTGGGAGATGCGTCGACTAGGCCGATTAGAGAACGAATTCAAGTCCGAGTACGAGTCTTTGTCCGTGCAGTGCCAGGAGTACGCGACGGCACTGCTGGAGCAGACGCGCAGCTCGCACGAGCTCGCCATCGTGCTCAATCACGAAATTGGCCAGGGCGGCGCCAGAATCACCGCCTCAGACGGCCAGCAGTCGGTTGCTTTGGGCGGCGAAGGCGAGGCGGAGAGGATGCGGCTCTCTCGGTTGAAACTGGCTATCAAGTACAAGCAGAAGAAGGTGAGATTGATTTCAATAGAGTCTTTATCCAAGTCTTGATTCATAGTACTGATAGATCGGAAAGGGTGAATATCAATATAGACCATCAATTTTGTCGAAGAAAACTATACTAACCATACAAATAGACCGTGAAGAAACTTTATAAAAATAGAATTCGTAACTATAAGTCCGGAAGTTAAAACATCCAAATCGCCAAATTTTTGCAATACAAACTCATCTAGCCTTAACAAACTGTCAATCTTTAGTTTTCCCTTTCGTATCCCGCTCTCTAAAAGCAATTTTTATCGATGCAAAAAGGCAACCCAGTCACGCGGGTACATTATTCAAAGCGATTGACTAAATTAAAAAAAACGCATACCCCCTTAAATCGCAAATCTGAATTGACGTCAAAAATAAAAGAGAGGGAAAAAACCTGACCAGATATGGGCGTGGTCGGTTCTCCACAAAGCCCCCACCCCCCAGCATCCAATGCGGGCTCATCTGGTTTACAAAAAAAGTAAGGAATAAAAAAGCAGCACCAGATCGGCTTTTTTGTCGTCTCCGATTTCAACTGGCGCTCCTTTGGCGCGCTCGCTCGCGGCCCTGCTCTTGCGCTCCGCCGCCTTCTCCGCTGCGTTCTCAGCAGATGATGGGGGGTGGGCGGGAGGCTTTGAACTTCCCCCCCCCCCCGCGCCAATCATTGACAAACATCAAAGGCAGACAGGCCGTTCCCGCCAGCACCCTCTCCTCCCTAGGATTTTTACAACGCTTGAGGCTGCGCTCTTTGAAGTCCTTCCCCTAAACGAGGACCTTTAATGCGTTGTGTTAGATAGCTGATGTCTCTATCAAGCAAACCGAATTTTTAGATGCGTTAAAAGCCGTTTTGTCAACTTAGCTGAAGTAGATTAAAAATGAGGTTACTGGGTCTCACGAACGTTGGCCACACCTTAGGCCTGGCTTCTTAAGAGAGATCTATGAGATGGGTGACACTGTCTATGGCATCCATAAACGGGGCACTGCTGTCTATGAGATCTATGAGATGAGCACTTGCTGTCTATGAGATCTATGAGATGAGCACTTGCTGTCTATGAGATCTATGAGATGGGCACTTGCTGTCTATGAGATCTATGAGATGGGCACTTGCTGTCTATGAGATCTATGAGATGGGCACTGCTGTCTATGAGATCTTTGAGATGGGCACTTGCTGCCCATGAGATCTATGAGATGGGCACTGCTGTCTATGAGATCTATGAGATGGGCACTTGCTGTCTATGAGATCTATGAGATGGGCACTTGCTGCCCATGAGATCTATGAGATGGGCACTGCTGTCTATGAGATCTTTGAGATGGGCACTTGCTGCCCATGAGATCTATGAGATGGGCACTTGCTGCCCATGAGATCTATGAGATGGGCACTTGCTGTCTATGAGATCTATGAGATTGGCACCGCTGTCTCTGAGATCTATGAGATTGGCACCGCTGTCTCTGAGATCTATGAGATGGGCACTTGCTGTCTCTGAGATCTATGAGATGGGCACCGCTGTTTATGAGATCTATGAGATGGGCACCGCTGTCTATGAGATCTATGAGACGGGCACTTGCTGTCTATGAGATCTATGAGATGGGCACCGCTGTTTATGAGATATATGAGATGGGCACCGCTGTCTATGAGATCTATGAGACGGGCACTTGCTGTCTATGAGATCTATGAGATGGGAACTGCTGTCAATGAGATCTAATAGATGGGCACCGCTCTCTATAGAGATCTAATAGATGGGCACCGCTCTCTATGAGATTAAAGAGATGGGCACCGCTCTCTGTGAAATCTATAAAATGGGCACCGCTCTCTATGAGATCTATGAGATCGGCACCGCTCTCTATGAGATCTATGAGATCGGCACCACTGTCTATGAGATCTATGAGATCGGCACCACTGTCTATGAGATCTATGTGATGGGCACTTGCTGTCTCTGAGATCTATGAGATGGGCACTTGCTGTCTATGAGATCTTTGAGATGGGCACTTGCTGTCTATGAGATATATGTAACGGGCACTTGCTGTCTATGAGATCTATGAGATGAGCACTTGCTGTCTATGAGATCTATGAGATGGGCACTTGCTGTCTATGAGATCTATGAGATGGGCACCGCTGTTTATGAGATCTATGAGATCGGCACCGCTCTCTATGAGATCTATGAGATCGGCACCGCTCTCTATGAGATCTATCAGATGAGCACCGCTGTCTATGAGATCTATAAGATGGGCATTTGCTGTCTATGAGATATATGAAATGGGCACTTGCTGTCTATGAGATCTATGAGATGGGCACTTGCTGCCTATGAGATCTATGAGATGGGCACTTGCTGTCTATGAGATCTATGAGATGGGCACTTGCTGTCTATGAGATCTATGAGATGGGCACCGCTGTTTATGAGATCTATGAGATCGGCACCGCTCTCTATGAGATCTATGAGATCGGCACCGCTCTCTATGAGATCTATCAGATGAGCACCGCTGTCTATGAGATCTATAAGATGGGCATTTGCTGTCTATGAGATATATGAAATGGGCACTTGCTGTCTATGAGATCTATGAGATGGGCACTTGCTGCCTATGAGATCTATGAGATGGGCACTTGCTGTCTCTGAGATCTACGAGTATGATATCTGGACTCTATTGATCATACGTTTGGCACGCAAATGCTATGCTAACCCACAATCCTGACCAGTTCATTATTTTTGATATCTCTGAGCTCGATAGTATGCGCATATACAAGGGTATTTCGTTGAACACTTGCTACTGAAAGTAAAAAAATCATTTTTTTAAATTGATCATCCGCAGTTCGTCGCTCATCCGCACTGCCAGCAGCTCCTCGCGGCACTTTGGTACGACGGTCTGCCGGGATTTCGGCGAAAGCACCTGGTATTCCAGATGGGCATGATTGGCACCTTTGCTGGCATCTTTCCTCTGCTGGCAATGTTTTACCTGCTAGCTCCCCGGTCCAGCCTTGGTCAAAAGATTTGCAAACCGTTCATCAAGTTTATTTGTCACAGCGCTTCCTACTTGCTGTTCCTAGGTGAGTGATAAGTGGCTAAGTAGTTAGATAAGGTCGTAGATTCGAGCCCTGGCTCTAGAAGAAAATTGCTTTAATTTTCTAGGCTTTCTGGTACTGGCTGCAATCCGGATTGAGGATCTGATCATGAACACACTGGAGAAGAAGCTCCAGGAGAGAGGACCTGAACCATCTGTTGTGGAATGGATTATTGTTGTCTACGTGATGGGTGAGTTATAGTCGTATTTATGAGTTGTTTAGCTCCACATATTAATGGCACAAGTAAAGCATCCCCCATTAGCTTATATGCATGCTATCCATGCAACAAGTCATAAAATTCGACCTAAGGCAATAACCTTTCGAGATGAGCCTGATGATGTATCATTAATTTAGCATTAGGTATGCGTTGATTATTGAATCAACATTAGCTGATGAGTTTCACCAGTTTCCTAAATGGCGTGAAAGCACGGGTTACGAAATTTTTTTTGTACTATATCGGGCATTTTGGGATCGGCATAAGCATATATAACAAACGAAGCATTAGAGAAAAATAATGATATAAATATCATCAACAACAGCTTTGCTAACCTTGACGTGAAATTCTGCACTCACCACACAGAAAACAAGGCTTGAACAGACTCGCTGACACGAGATAAATTGCTTGAAAGAAACAGTGTCGAATTATTTTGATGCGTGAATGCACGAAACAGCTGTTTGGGGGAGCTGACAAAATAGAGGGGAAAAATATGGAAAGTTTATTGATCGGATTAGTTTATCCACGACGCGGGATGGGGCTGTGTTATTGATTTTTCTACAACAAATTGACAAGCCAAAAAAATCGAGGGGTAAAGAGAGGAAGGTGAATCTGAATTTCGCGTTAAATTAAAATCTCATCAACAAAAAATCGTTAAGAGTTATTACCTTAGCAGATGCGTCCCTGGGATTAGGAGATTCTACGGGGGATTATCACACCGGAGGATTAAAGGATTTTTAATTAGTGGAAATAATAACAGGCCTGGTTGTTTGCCTATTATTATTAAAAATATACAGAAATTAATTAAAATAAAATCCCAGTTGAACTCGAGATTGGGCAAAGCTGCCAGCATGAATAAAGCAACGCCCAATGCTTTTAAAGTACTCGTACACTATAAAATTATGATTTGCGAGCTGATTTTTTTATTCCAAACGCTGGAAAGTTGATTAGCGAGGCCAAACTACTTGCCCTGGGCGGTACAGGTACATCCCATCAAGACGTCATTTGCATGAACAAAATTGATTGCTACAAGTTGAATTATTCAATCATAATTAATGCAGTATCAAATTTCATAGCGTTGTTAACATGGAGGCAACTTTTGAAACTTTGAAAAATTTTAATCCTTTATTACAAAGGTTTCGTTTGGCAAGAGGTGAAACAACTATGGGACGAGGGAGCCAAGGCCTATGTTACCGACATGTGGAATCTGTTGGACTTTGCCACAAATTCATTGTACATTGCCACGATTACACTGCGTGGTGTGGCTTGGTATTTGGTAAGCTATGCGTTAACACTTTGTTTCAATTTCGGCGTTCAGTAAAAATCTATTTTCAATAAAAGTACACGAACGAGATTAAGTCATCCACGTATTCGGCTGCAGAGACATCTAAGCATATTGGAATAGATGCATCTATCTAGCCGTGGGTGATTAAATACTTTCGCACGGATACATCTTTTGTACTTGGGAGTAGAGACATCAGGTGTCAGTTATGGGTAGAGACACTGGTGTACTTTGGGTAGAGAACTATTGTACTTGGATAGACAAACTAGTGTACTTTGGGGTAGAAAAACTAGTGTACTTCGGGTAGAGAAACCAGTGTACTTTGGGGTAGAGAAACCAGTAAACTTTGGGGTAGAGAAACCACTGTACTTTGGGGTAGAGAAACCAGTAAACTTTGGGGTAGAGAAACAGTGTACTTTGGGGTAGAGAAACCAGTGTACTTTGGGGTAGAGAAACCAGTGTACTGAACAACAGAAACATCAGTGCACTTAACTTTTAGGGCTAGAGACTCTAGCATACTTTTCTAGTCGCAAAGACAAATCTACTTGGGGAAAAATACCAGTAAAAAAAGCTAATGGAGAGAGATACCCAATCATTCAGACACAAAGCTCACTCATGGCTTCAGGTAAACCGTGGTGGCAGCCTAAAGAATCTTCACCGCGAGAACTGGGACGCCTACGATCCAACATTGATCTCCGAGTGTCTATTTGCCACCGCTAATATCTTCTCGATGCTGAAGCTAGTGTACATCTTCACAGTAAATCCTCACCTGGGTCCGTTGCAAATCTCTTTAGGCAGAATGTTGTCGGACATTCTCAAATTCCTGTTCGTGGTAGTTTTGGTTCTTGTCAGTTTCGCCTGCGGTTTTAATCAGCTATACTGGTTCTACGCGTACGAGAGGAATAAGTACTGTCAGGATAATCGGTTCTATTTCGGTATCACTGGCGACGCGCTGGACAAATATAACTACTGCGTGACCAGAGGTCGGACATTCTCCAAGTAAGTTCTCACAACTGTACGCTGGTGTACTGGTACTGTGTATACAGTACGCTCGTATACTCAGAATGTATAGCGCAAAACTTAATGGTTGGGGACTGGCATATCGCAAGCAGTGACTGTTGCTTTTTAGCTCTCAGTTTATCTACTAGCATAGCGCTGAAAAGTTCGCCCATTTCTTCTTCTATTTTGGCATTTCGAATGATGTCAAAGCTATTTTCAATTCACAAAGTCTAACTTTATGATGTCACTGCTATCGCCATTACTGTTTCACTTAAGATCAGCTAATCTCTATCGACCATCGCTTATTAAAACAGCTTAGCAAATACTGCATTTATCACGCCTTTAGTCGAAATTCATAAAAGCAAGTGCCAAATTTTGGTCAAATAAGTCACCACATTAAACAGCCTCGCCGTGTCCAACGGCGTCCATGTTGGACACGGCGCCGTGGTGCTTTAACTGTTTACATTAATTTTGGCTCTGGTCTAATCTTATTTATTATCATTTTAATGACACAGTTTATTCGAGATCACCCAGACGCTCTATTGGTCGGCCTACGGATTAATTGACTTGTCCAATACGGACTTGGAGTATCAACACTCGTTTACGCAGTTCGTTGGTAAGAAAATTGATTTTTATTCCCAATTAGATATTAATAATGAATTTAAAATAGGTCACTGAATTTAAAATTTTGTCGATAAATAGATCTTGTTGCCAAGGTAAACAGCACAAGGAATCTAACGCGTGGGGCCATGCAAAAATAGCCTAAAATGTATACACTTATACACTTAGCGTATTGTCCTTCCGTGTCCAACTACTCAAGAACGATAAAGAATAAAAAATCACTTGAAAAATTACTCATACAAACGTTACATTGTTAGATCCCTAAGCTCATCTACTGTAATCGAAAGTAATTAGTCTATTGCTTCTACTATTTAGTATATTAGAAAATAAAAATTTCCATTGAAAGAATTGTAAAACCAAATTGAAAGCATGGATTTTTTGTGTAAAGTGCCATAAAATTTTGAACAAGTTGATTTGAACTTGAGCGCAAAAATGTTACAAGAATAGTGGAAAATTTCTATAATAGTCGAATACTTTTTTGCCCCGTGAATTTATTGCGCAGCTAACTTTTATATGAGAAAACTTATGCTCACAATTTTTTACGCCCCTATTTTCTGTTTTGCTGAGGAAAGCTAATTTTCTTCAGGAATGTAGGTTACAGGGCCCCGTATCTCTGCACCGATTTATAACTCCTAATAAACACCAAATCTCATGGATTTTTTTTCAAAGCGAAGCATATTTTCCATGCCATTTTTAGTCTCCCCATGCTGAATTAGTTCCGATTTAAGTTATTCTTCCTGGTGCCAAATGTGGCCCCAACAACGGTTCCGACTCTTGGTGGCAGTGGTGGCAGGTCCCGCTCGCCTAAATCAGTTGGCTCCTCGTAGACGCCCGAGTCAGGTCTGACGGCTGGCTGCAACAATTGTTCAGTTCGAGTGTAGTAGCCCACTGCCTGCTGCATCAGTTGCTGCTCATTGGTGAGATAGGCCTGGTTGGAGAACGAGTCCTGTTGCGACAGCGGATGATCCATAGTCACCGTGCCGAGCGTCTGGTCCCGTCCGATGCCGTCATGGTTGTAGCGCACTCCAGTTACGATTATTGGCCTTTGACTGCGTGGTTTAAAGTAGAAAATAAGCTTGATTATCACAGATAAATCAAAAGTTTAAGTTATGCATCGATACTGGTAATGAATCAAGGACGGAGGCCCCTGCGCTGTCATGATCTCACTGCCTCCGTTTTCTTAGCCTTTGACTTTCACAAGAAAGGCCTAAACAAGCCTTCACAAAAAGAAATACTTGCGATTTACGGCTCCGAGCGCACAGTATTGCCGTAGCAACGATACCAAGTAGCAGGACCAGGAGCAAAATGATCCCCAGTAGCAGATGCAGCGGAGAACTCAAAGATTGAAGCACTGATTGCTCACTTTCACCGCTGCTGCCTTTTTGGTTTTTGATGCTAGTGAAGCTTTTTGGCGCGATTTCGGTTGTGGCATCTGTCAAATTGAACGATGAATTTGGTGGACTGGTCTTAGTCGCGGCGGTAGTTTTCACGTCGGTTGAGGTTGTTGATGCGGCATTTAATCGACTGAATGTAATCAAACTTGTCGCTGTGCGAGTTGAAGACGTTGTCAATGGAGTTGTTGTACTCATGGGTGTAGAGCTTTCAGTTTTTGTTGGTGAGCATGCTGTCAACGAAGAAAACAAACTGCTTTTTTTTTTATCAGCTATTTGTGTGTTGAAGATTGGCAATACACATTGCTCACTAACATAGCACATTTGAAAGTGTACATCGTGCTTATTAATAACACGATGTACACTTTTGAATGTACTTTTATGGATTCCAGCTTAACTTCTCTCTTCATTTAAGCACTGAGCCAAATGTACATTCGGAATTGGGCTCGCTTAGAATCTAGCTTAGAAATGTACATTTACAAAGTACATAAAGCCACTAACCGGGCGAGGAGCAGACAAGTATACCACTGGCATTGCAGTGCCAGCCTGGTTGGACTGCGTGGCAAAATTTATTACAATTGGGACCGTAGAAGTTTTGGTCGCATCGATGCCAAATCGATACTCGAATCCTGTAGTTTTTTTCCGAAATTAGAATGTATAATGGCATCGAAAAAACAAAATGATTTATGTAAAATTGCTCTGCTCACTTAATCGATAAATCAGCGGGTGGCAGCGACGCAAGCTCCAGTTTTCTAATCCTGTCCGATTCGAGCTCCGTGTCAACGGGTTCACTAAACAGAAACGGTTTTGGTAGATCCGTCAATTGCTCATAGAAGTCTGCAATATCGTCACCAGCCACATCAAATGTACAGTCCTTGACTCGGATGTCAATGCTGATTGGAAACTATCAATAAAGCGAGGAAATGAATGCACTTTAATGGCAACAAATATTGTAAATAACCAAACTAACACAAAAAGAAGACTTACCGTCACTAAATTCATAGAATAAGACAGCGGATTTGGCAGCGTTGTACCAATTGTTCGCTCAAACACGATATGATTTTTGTCAACTAAACAGTCCGAAGCCTTGGAGATTTCACCCCTGATAAGTATTGAATGGAGCTAGGTAAATAGAAGAAACATTGTTAGGATTATGAATCATTCCTTACCAGCTGCCAATCACTTTGATGAAGAATTTCGGATCGCACGGCTGTCCCCGGTCGCATCGCATGTGATCCATCCTCAGGCCGTGGAAGTTCTCAAATTCGTTCAATCTCAGATAGAATGTTCCGCTCTGAAATTTTTGACCAAACTGGTTGCAGATTATTTTGTGCCAAAGCTTTAGAGGACCAGGGGCATTCGTTATGAGTTACTTGTAGATGGTAGAAAATCGTGCATTAAGTCGTTTAAACTACTCACCGCGCAGGCGACGGATAAAGTCCCAATAAAGATGAACGACAGGCTCAATAATTTCACCATGTTTGCAGACTAGAAACAACTATAATCGTTAGTTCAGCTTGTTAATGGTTAGACAATGTAACTTTCTGGCTGTAATGCTGATTTGCATTATCGGCCTGTTTGCATGCAATAAGCTTGGCTGCTTTAAAATGCTACAGCGGCCCACTGTACAGCCACCCCCCTAATGGCTAATGATTATTTTAAACGAATAAATAAAGCGTGTTTGCTTTCTTACTGGTCTGCGCAGTTTAATATGACTTCACCATATGAATATGAATTCACTGTTGGTGGCATTCAGTAGGTAGGCATTGGCCCTTCTAACGGTCTACCTCAAATAGGGTTGATAGATTTTGTGTTCTCTTCGCTTTAAGTTATTGCACGCACGTGGGTAAAATCTTGATTAGTGTGAAAAATTTTCTTTTACTTGATGCGCACTGCTTCATTAGTCGTTAATGATTTGACAGCAAAATGATAGGCTTGTAGAGAACTGATCAGGAAATGAATTTTTTACATAATTTTCACATTGAAATAAAACGTTAGTTGTCAACTCTCTTTTTTTCCAGGAAAACTAATGTTCGGAGCATTTTGCGCCATAACGTTTATTGTACTGCTTAACATGCTGATTGCCATGATGAACTGCAGCTACGAGTACATTGCGGTGAGACTAATATATTTGCTTGATTGAGAAACCTTGCTTCAGGCTTAATTATCCGAGCGTCTTTCCCTCATTCTTCATGATTCTGCACGTCCTTCTTTACTGCATGTCTATCTTTCATTAATGGTTGATGCTGTTTTCGAGATCTTACAGTGTGATTTCAGATTGCATAGACTGAATTTTTCATGTGTGAACAATCACGAAAATATAAGCATGAAAGAAAGGCGAGTGGCTCGGCGGTCTAACGCATCTGCCTTGTGTGCCACTGGTCCAGGTTCGACCCCGCGTTGTAGGTTGGCTATTTTCCGTAGCGCGGTTTTGTGTGCAAGCCGGTCACATTAATTTAGGCCCTTTTGCACGAATTGGTTGGGCTATGGGCCAGTTGCACCATTTGCACCCACAAGGGCAACCCGCCAAGCCATGTACTGCTTGTACACCCGATGTGAGTGCGTGACTGTATACAGGAATAGATTTCCGCTGTAAACCGTGTGTGTGTGTGTGTTCGTGAGTATGTCTGCGAGAGGTATTTAATGTGACTGAACGCACTTCAGGAGTCAGCGCATTGGACGGTAATGCCCCGTCGATGATTGTGTCGCTTCATGTGTCAAGGTGACCGCAGCCCTCCAGTAGATTTAACTTTTATGCTGTGGAAAGCCATCATTCATTTTCTTATGTGTGATAATGGTACCTAGATTGTTACATAACAGTATAATTCAGACTGCGCAGAAGTATTACGAATGCGGTCTTATCACACTAGGCGCAAGCCGACACTGAGTGGAAATTCGCGCGCAGCAAATTGTGGATCAGCTACTTCGACGAGGGTGCCACTCTGCCGGCGCCGTTTAACATTATACCCAGTCCGAAGTCGTTCTACTACGCTCTAAACTGGATTAGAGATCGCATGCTAATCTGTTCTAAGGGTCATCAGCGCAGTAAATGGCAAAGTATTCGGGTAAGTAATCAGAACGAATTTAATCTATTCTTGTTATTTGTAATCCCCTAATCGCACAGTCCCGTTACCTTACAGAAAGTGGTGAAAAAAATTAACGAACGCGAGACTCGTTATCAGGTAAAAATCGATTTTCGAGTATTCTGCGTGAAAATTAATTTATAATCATGCAGATCCCACCGCTGCCACCAGTTACTTAAAAATGTTAATGCGAGCTAAAATAGTACAAAACTTGAGGGTGAAGAGCTCTTTTCGCGTGAATTCCAATTTAACCCGAATTTGTTTTTTGCAGACAGTGATGCGAGACCTAGTCAAGCGATACCTGATGGCTAGAATGCGCTCAGACGAGAAGCAAGGCGTAACAGAGGACGATCTGAATGAGATTAAGGGCGACATTTCGGCTTTCCGATTTGAACTATTGGAAATTCTGCGCACTAATGGAATGAAGACACCGGCTTATACGCAACAAAGAGCCAGTAAGCCGTGGTGGGCGGGACTGGGAAGGAAATCCATAAAGTAGATGACAGATTTTAGGAAGCTTCGAGCGTGGGTCTTTTTAAGAATAGGAAGCTTCGAGCGTGTCTTCTTGAGAATAGGAAGCTTCGAGCGTGTCTTCTTGAGAATAGGAAGCTTCGAGCGTGGGTCTTTTTAGGAATAGGAAGCTTCGAGTGTGTGTCTTCTTGAGAATAGGAAGCTTCGAGTGTGTCTTCTGGAGAATAGGATGCTTCGAGTGTGTGTCTTCTGGAGAATTGGAAGCTTCGAGCGTGTGTCTTCTGGAGAATAGGATGCTTCGAGTGTGTCTTCTGGAGAATAGGATGCTTCGAGTGTGTCTTCTGGAGAATAGGATGCTTCGAGTGTGTGTCTTCTGGAGAATAGGAAGCTTCGAGTGTGTGTCTTCTGGAGAATTGGAAGCTTCGAGCGTGTGTCTTCTGGAGAATAGGATGCTTCGAGTGTGTCTTCTGGAGAATAGGATGCTTCGAGTGTGTCTTCTGGAGAATAGGATGCTTCGAGTGTGTGTCTTCTGGAGAATAGGAAGCTTCGAGTGTGTCTTTTGGAGAATCAGATGCTTCGAGCGTGAGTCCTTCAAGAATAGGAAGCTTCGATCGTGTCTTTTCGAGAGTAGGAAGCTTCGAATTAGGGAATTTTCGTGCAATTATTAAGGGATTACGTTCTCTACGACGTGAATTTATTATATATCAGGTAAATGCTACTAAATTTGTTCAGCAATAATTTTTTTAATACAAAAATTCAGCCAAACTCCGCCGGCGAGGCAGTAAACGAACGATGCAGAGCAGGAGACTGGGCACTCGCATTGGGAGCAGCGGCTCCGGCGGCGGTTTATCCGGCGATGAATCGGCATTACCAGCCGCCCACAATAACAATAACAACAATAGCAACAGCAGAATGGCCAATCACGCTGGCAGCAATGGAAGTTTGACGGTGCCGTCGCATTATCCAGACTTTGCAGACGATTTGATGCATCAGCCAGCGCCATCCGGACCAGCGTCAACGTCGTCGATAGAGTTGACACTGAGTGCCGTAGATCTGGTTAGACAGCAGCATCAGCAGCTGCCTGCAACAACGGTGAGGCTGCCAACAGCCTCGTTGACGTCAGAAGTCGGCGAACGGCCTAATCAGCCAGCTTCAAGAGCGTCAGAGACTGCAGAGCGACGCAGCGACCTTGTGTGAATAAAACTTTCAAATTGCAGGATGAAAGTCTAATGGTCTAAATAATGAACTTATTTAATAACCTCATCGACACACATATAGACATGCATTACATAGCAGTACTGTCAACCCGTTGCACATGTGTATCTTGTATTTCCTCTATTGATGTAAAGGTTTTTTTAAAAACAGGGGGGAATTTACTAAAAATGCGTGTCAATTTAACTATAGAAAAAGAAACGGTTTACTGGAACATCTGGAAAATCGTTACTCCCCACGATGTCTGTTTCTTCCCATGAAACAATAAATGCACATTTTGACAGCACACAATATAATTTCTAATCTTACCTCAACTATGATTAATGTGATAAATATTGTGTAGTATTGCTATTATTGTTATGTGAGTTCAATAACAAGTACTCTCTTATTCGTTTGTTTTCTTAGGGCAATGCACTGTTGCACCGTGGGGAGGGAAATCAATTTCCAAATAACTAGTTTTTTATTATTTAGTGGACAAACTTGATATGACTACTTACAAGCGTATATATAGTGATTCGCGAAACCCCGTATTTTTATCAGTAAATGTGCTCGTGAACTTGGAATCACTTAACACTCTGAAGCATTAAATAAAACTAGTATCGGACTGCTTTTGCACCTGTGAGATTTGATAACTTGTCAATGTTCGCATGTATCCTGAATTATGTACACGTTGGTTAAAAAAATAAAATAAACGATGCATTCTATTCTAGAGAGGTGTTGTAGCCGAGTGGCTACGGCATCTGTGTTACAACCCGAAGGTCGCGGGTTCGAGTCCTAACTCTAGGAGTGGGATGCCTGCCTTGTGTGCCACTGGTCCAGTTTCGACCCCGCGTTGTAGGTGGACCTTTTTCCCTAGCGCGGTTTCGTGTGCAGGGAGGGTCACATTAATTTGGGGCCTTGTGCACGAATTGGTTGGGCTATGGGCCAGTTGCGCAATTTACGCCCATGAGGGCAACCCCATAAAGCATAGAAAGTGTACATTCCTGGAACTAACGCTTGTACGCCCTATGTTAGTGCGTGACTGGGTGCCGGCCTGTGTGTGTGTCGATGCCTGCATACCGTATTTAGTGACTGAACGCGCTTCAGGAGTCAGCGCAATGGACAGTCATGCTCAGTCGCTGGTTGTGGGACGACGTCGCTTTAAGCGTCAAAGTGCCTGCAGCCCTACTGCACATTTAGCAGATTTAACCTAACAGGTAAATCATCTGCACTTTATCAACTTACAGTAAGAAGACAAAGAAACAAGCAAAAAGTGGCAAGCAACATAAAACATTTTATTGCTACTAGTGTAGTATTGGTTAAAATTAATAATTTTTATATTGAATATTACTTGTCACTGCAGAAACTTATGGAAGCAAAGTTTGGCTGGCTAAAAAATATCAGATTGATGGAAAAATTCTAAAAAAAATTAACTAATAAACAATAAACTATGATTACAACTACCAAGGCAAACAAAGGGAATCAGCTTAATGATAAGTTAGAAACAAATCCTAATTCGACAGTATTATTGTAACAAAATGAATAAACACCTACACAGACCGATAATGCCTAGGAAGTATATAGATATCAATCGGAATAAATATGTGATTGATAAGTTGTTTTTTAGCCAATTGGGCATGTCAGAATCATTTCATCAATCAGCAACAAAGCTTGCCTGGTCAATGCTCGCTAAGGTCACCCAGTAGGCCACCAACCTCCGCTCCAATTCCATCCTTGACCTGACGGACGGCCTCTCCGAGTTCGTCCTCGCCGCTGTCTTCGTTAGAGCCGAAGAATCTGGCTAGGAGGCGATTAACCTGGTCCGGTGCGTCCTGCTGCACCCAGTGGCTGGCCTGCGCCACCAGCTGGAAGTTCATCTGGGCGCAGTATTTGCCTGATGGGCCGGGTGCGAGTGCGGGTTGTGGTGGATTTAGTTGATAAAATTGACGAATGTCAAAGTTAGACACTTTGTAGATTGGAAACTGTTTCAGATTGGACATTTTGTAGATTGGAAACTGTTTCAGGTTGGAAATTTTGTAGTTTGGAAACTGTTTCAGGTTAGGCACTTTGTAGATTGGAAACTGTTTCAGGTTGGACATTTTGTAGATTGGAAACTGTTTCAGGTTGGACATTTTGTAGATTGGAAACTGTTTCAGGTTGGACATTTTGTAGATTGGAAACTGTTTCAGGTTAGACACTTTGTAGATTGGAAACTGTTTCAGGTTGGACATTTTGTAGATTGGAAACTGTTTCAGGTTGGACATTTTGTAGATTGGAAACTGTTTCAGGTTAGGCACTTTGTAGATTGGAAACTGTTTCAGGTTAGGCACTTTGTAGATTGGAAACTGTTTCAGATGGGACATTTTGTAGATTGGAAAGATTCCAGGTCAGAAACATTTAAAATGTTTGTTTAGAAATCATTGTAGATTAACAACAGCTCACCAGACAGCTTAGCAGCCTCCTGAGTAATATACTTGTCCTTAGCGCCAAACACCAGCATGGTGGGAACTGGGAGCGGCTTCTTACTAGCAGCGCTGCCTCTGCTAGAGAAACGGAAAGCGGCCCTATAAAAGTTGATTGGCCCGTTGAAAGCGGCAGGCGTGGCGAAGGTGTACTTGAAGGCGTCCAATTCCTGCTCGTTGACGACGCCCTTCAGCGCGACGTCCATGGACTCGAGATCCTGCCGGCTAATGAACCATTCTGGGAAAAATGGCAGCTGGAAGAAGAACATGTACCAAGATTTGAGGAATTGGGCCAGGTGCGAACGCATGTAGGATTGGAAAGCGACCGGATGCGGACAGTTCAGGATGGCCAGTTTAGTAACCATGCCCGGGTGGGCGATGGCGAACGACCAGGCGACGGCGCCGCCCCAGTCGTGGCCAACCAGGAAGCACTTGTCGTAGCCTGCCGTGGGGAAGCACGTCGGCATTGTGAGTTCTTAGAAACATGCTAGTTGGGAGTCTTTAACTATTCAGGTTTGCAAGTCTGCTTGGAGTGACAGATCTACAGAATTACAGACTCTTTGGAGTGACAGATCTACAGAATTACAGACCTCTTGGAGTGACAGATCTACAGAATCTCAATCTGCTTTTGGAGTGACAGATCTACAGAATTACAGACTCCTTGGAGTGAAAAATCTACAGAATTACAGACTCTTTGTAGTGACAAATATACAGAATTACAGACTCTTTGGAGTGACAGGTCTACAGAATTACAGACTTCTTAGAGTGACAGATCTATAGAATTACAGACTCCTTGGAGTGACAAATCTACAGAATTACAGACTCATTGGGGTGACAAATCTACAGAATTACAGACTCTTTGGAGTGACAAATCTACAGAATTACAGACTCCTTGAAGTGACAGATGTAAAGAATCTCAATCTGCTTTTGGAGTGACAGATCTACAGAATTACAGACTCTTTGGAGTGACAGATCTAGAGAACTACATACCCTTTGGAATGACGGATCTACATAATGTCAGTCTGCTTGGAGTGACAGATCTACAGAATTACAGACTCCTTGGAGTGACAGATCTACAGAATCCCAGTCTGCTCTTAGTGAATGATTCTCTAATCGTGAAGTGCCCTATCTATAGTTTGACTAAGCGTTACACAATCAACATTACAACAGTGAAACGCACCCAGCGTATTAATAGCCTGCCTGACATCTTCAACCAGTTTTTCAATTCGATAATTTTCAACTCCGCGCGGTTTATCGCTGTCGCCGTAGCCTCGCATATCGATGGCAACAAGCCTTGAATGTTTAAATTTTAGCATCAAGGTCAAGGATGCAGCAAATATTAACAAACTTATCAGACAATCACAATCGATAGTTAATTATAGTTCACCTGTAGTTCCTAGCCAGATCGCTGTCCAACTGATGACGCCAGCTAAACCAGAATTCCGGAAATCCGTGAACCAGCAGCATTAGCGGCTTGCGAGGATCGCCATTTTCAACGTAGTGCAGCGTGACGTCCTTAATGTAAGAAGTAATAATTGTGTACAATGTCTTTGTGTTGCTACTCGAGCTCTCTACAGTACTATGTTGCGCTTACACTAAGCTGATAAATAACTTATCCAGAAGTATTTAAGCATCTGGTGGCAAAGATTCTAACTAATAATATTAAGAAGGATTTCTGCAGAATAATCTCTGATAAAAAATGGCTTCAAATATAATTTGTAGGTTTTCGAGTGTGTGTGCCTAGCCTAAAGATTTGGAGGACTGTCCTAGAAAATACTTATAGCTCCTTGTGCATTTGGATGAAAACGCATCACTGAAGGCATTGGATTTTTATAACATTATTGTTCAAAATCGAGTACTCTTCAATTGGAATTGAAAGTTAAATTAGCGCGTTTTTATTGCTGAAGCAAGTTTTACTTTATCGAAGTCACTCCTACGATAAGTGAGTACTAGAAACATTTTGATTTCAAATTTTCTAAAAAGTAGGTTTAAAGTCCAAAATTCATTTCTGAAAGCTTTCATAAATCTTATGAATCAAAGATTTGCAATAATTTGCCAACTGAAATGCTAGAGGAGATAAGATAACAGATTCTGGTGAGTAAACAGACCAGTATGAACCAAAACTGCCGCCCTTAGTGCAAAGCTGAAGTGACTAGAAACTATAGATATTTACAAAACTAAGAAGTGGACGAGTCAACAGGGTTCAAATCCAAAGTCTATTTTTTGGTTAGCTCTTAGATAAATAAAACCCTAGTGCTACAAGATACAGATTAGACACAACTAAAAACGAACAACAAAAATGGGGACATTTGGTGCTATACTAATCATAGTTCATAAGAGTAAAATTTAAAATTCAAAGTCCAAATTTGACCAGATCAAAATACGCAGTCTACAAAATTACTTATTTCATAATTTACCCGATCTTCTTTTTCAAGACTTAAAAAGTGCACAGTATTTTAAGCATAGGTAAAAGTAATAAGTACAAGATACATTAGGCTAATCAAAAAATTTGTCTTAATAAATAAATATTAAGATACTACTCCCCAGACTTCATTTTCTTAGCCTGGACAATAAAAAAATTGATCAATAAATACCTTTGCATCCACTTAAAAGCCAGCAATTTTTGGTTGGTTCTTTAGTCTTACAATCTGATTAACTTTTAAAATGACTATGGAAGTCTAGTTAAGAGTTAGATGTACTTATAAAACAAAAATAGAAGAAAATAACAGGTAAATAGAGTAGGTCAGCACAAAAGCAAGTCAGAAGGAGGGATTATATTTCAAATTGATTTTTGCATTTGTCATAGGGGCTTTATAAACACAACACTTCACAATATAGACTAGCAAGAACTTTCACAAGCAAACAGTTCATTTGCTTGACACTTCACAATATAGACATACGCATTTAGCAGGCAGACATGCTAGGAAGTCACGGGCAGTGTCTATATTGTGAAGTGTCATGTTTATGAAAGCACTTTGGTGTAGGATGTGGGTAGGCACTGATAATACTAGTACATCAAATGATGCTATCTACTTGCCTGCCTCAGATTATACAAAATCAAAGTTAAGCAAAGAAACCTGAATCACCCACTGCAAAATTTATACCAATGTAATATTGTTAGGTAGCACTATTTTTTATACCACGAATAAGCTTTAGTGGCTAATAATTGCACTGAAGTTGAAATCTCTTTCCTAGGAAAAATGCTTTACTTGTTGGGTTGACTGGACAATAATAATGTCCTCATGCTTGATTTTCAAAATTTAAAATACTTATTAAAAATGAATAATAAAATATATTTATTAAAAACAATTAACTTTTACTAGAAATAAGGATAATGAAAAGATTTGTAATCAATTTATTCTTCACATTTTTTATAAATTTAACACTTAACAATTTGTTGCCTTCTAAAAAAATTACCTACATAAGCTATAAGCCATCCACCTTGTATAATTCACATTTATTAATTTACTGAAAAAATATATTTCTAGCAGATTCTATATAAGTTGGAAGCTTTAAATAAGCCAAGAAAAAAAAATAAATATCAATAATTAAAATTAACTATGCCTGCATCAAATTATTTTCTAATAACAACTGAATCATTCGACAGTAAAAGAAGTAAGAAGCTTTAATTAACAATAGCATACTAAATTTAAATGACAGGGAATCAACAAACCTTTAAATGAAGGTAAGAAGACTTTCCAAATCTTGGATCAGTCAGAATCCTTGGTCTGTTGCGATACTTGACACCTTTGATAGTTTTCAAGCCCTGTGTAACCACAGACACAATAAGCTTAAAAGCGACTGGGATTGAGAAAAACAACCCAATGCAGCAAACGATGATGTATTCCAACGTTTGCTTCATTACAGAGCAGTCCTGTGATGCGTATCAATACAATAATAGCTTGCAACCAATAAAGAGCGATATTTTTAAGATAGACAATATATTTATATTTTTAATTGCTACAAGCGACCGTATTGTGCATACGTAACGTCAACGTCGCCCTTTGAAAGGTCCGTGTTCAACCTTTTAAAATGTCAGGAAATTTTCTAAATTAAAAAACTTGTGGTTGTTGACCTTATTAGATAATAACAAATTTTATTAGAAAGCAAAACCTCTGAGGCAAAGCAGATTTCTGCTATTATATATTTGCAATAAAGATGTATGAAAATGCACAATTAATGAGGTTTTGCAGTATCTGCGTCTGATTTTTTTCAAAATGTCGATTTTTTTTTCTTTAACCAGTTTACAATTTGGTAAAGCACTTTTGACTAAAACTACTTTATCATAAACTTTTAGAAGCTGTTCGCCCCGTTATAAACACCGCAATTATAGCTTTCCCATGGTCGTGGGAATTTTTTAGGATTACAAAAGGGGGCTTCCTCGCTGAGTGCGTTAACGTTACTGATTCGATCGTTTGCAGACAGTTTGCAGCAGCAATTGATGCTCACTTAAAATTGTGTCTAGCGTAGCAAGTCTTTATAGGGGCATGTGCTCTCTACTCTTAATCAAAGTAAATTCCTAAAGCAGATTGGCACAAGGTCCACGAGACGTTGCGCTGAAGTTACTAAAGTTTTTTCTTGGAACTGTCAATTTGAGACTTACACTGCGCTGTATCCGTGCATGCTTGATTGTAAAATACAAGCTGTAATCCCAATTCTTATAATGACGGTAAATTTCTGCGGTAACCCTACTAAATCCATTGTTAAAATTTCGGAGAAAACTTAATCCTTAATGTAAAATTTAGTTACAGCCAAGGACAACTTACATGTAAATGGTTTAGCGTAGCGTAGCGCTTTAGCGTAACTTCAATTGATCCTTGGTTGCAGCAAGCTACGATTAAAGTCAAATAACTTAAAAATCATCCTCGGAATTAAAAATTTAATGTTTATAGCCACGATGTTTTTATCGGAATGGAAGCTAGATAAACACTTTGCACTTTGAGTATAAATTATTTTTGAAGCCATTCGCCAACCCCTATATATTTTTTATTTAACCGGTTGAGATAATTTTTACACTTGTCTGCAGGTGAACTTAATGTGCCTGTAGAAAGAGTCCCCTGCGCTTATGTCCAACTGCCAGAGGGTACCCTCTTAATTCACATGGTACTTTGGCTGATGCTCTAACTTACGTACATGTAGCAGTGTAAATTATCTCAGAGCCACGTTTTTACAGGTGGCCTTTTATTCGCAGTTTGGCTACTGATAAACTCGGGATTACCGATGAAAAGCAGACAGTAGAGGAGCCAGTTCTCTCTGTCTTAAACTTGTAGGGCATCACTGCGCCTGTATTGCTGTATGTTAAATACGATAGGACCTTAGCTGCTCATGCATTTCGGGGCGTGGTTCATTGAGAAGACACGACATGTTGTCTCAGAATTGGTTGCCAAATCAGTAGCACCTCTAAGGCTGGGTGAAGCCGCATCAATAGTCTTTTATGAATAGAAATATATATAGTGTCAGAGACAGCTACAGGTTCTTCATCAATGGGTTTTTTTTAATTTAAGGATATTTATTAGCGGTTTGAAATTCTTCAAACGCTTTGTTGCAAATTCAATTGGTGAGCAGAGCTCTTTAACACGGTAACTACGGAACTAAGGCTGAGTAAAATAAGTCAAGGCTAACAACTGCCAAACAGATATCAGTACCTTATTTTATTCATTTCATTTAAAATATTTGATACGCTTTTACTCAAAAACTGTCAAAGGAACGCATAGCTTCACCAACTCAACCTGTGGATTATAAACGTAAGAACACTACAGGTAAGAACATTTTCGAAAAGTTAACTTTGTGTTCCAAAATAGACTTTTGTATCGAATTAATTTAAGGAATGTTGCACACGTCCTAACTTCCTGTTTCCACAGTTATCAATGAAGGCCGCAACTAAAATGATTGGTAGATTGTTTAGAATTTTGTTTCACTGAGTTAATTACTTTTTTAGGTTCCAGAAGTGCGCTTGGGTGACTCCACCGGTTCCGAGAAAAATTGCCCATTATTCGACGAAAGGAACGAATAAAAACTAGTCCTGACGGATGCATAGCTCTCAATGTGATTTACCAACTCAAACTCAAACTCAAACCATAGATGGACTACTTAGAGGCGCTGCTGTCTCAGAAGCTAAAAAACTTATCTGCACTGATCAACAGTGACGGCTTGAGCCAAGTCAACCAAGCACGCTACGATGGCAACGGCCTGGTTCACGTCGCCGCTGCCAGCTCCGATCCGGGACTCTCCCAGCTGGTCGTTGAGGCCGGTCTCGACCTGGAGGAACGAAACGACGAAGGCATGACGGCTGTTCACGTGGCTGTTGCCAATGGCAATACCGAAGCGCTCAAGGTGTTTCTACAGCGCGGCGCAGATCCGAATGCCACATACGGACGAGCCGGATGGGGGCCGATGCACCTGGCTGTTCGGTCTGGGTCAGCTTCCGCCGCTGCACAATTAGAGATGCTCAACCTGCTGATTAAGAGCGGCGCGAATGCTAATCTAGCTGATGCCGACGGCAATACGCCGCTGCATCTTGCAGTTGAGACCGAAGCTGACAAGCGCGTGGTGGCTCAACTAGCCGACGCAGTTAACAACGGAGTTTCGGTGCGAAATCTTCGCAGCCTGACGCCGCTTGAGTACGCCGCGATCAACGGCAATCGTCGTGCAATTCAACAGCTTGTGAAGCTCGGCGCAGTGCCACAGATCCGCCTGCTAAATCGATCTGGCTACGTAGCCTACGTTGAGGTGTTCCTCGAGATTACAATCAACAAGTTGAGCACAGAATCTATTGAAACACTGCTGAGGCACCCTGATTTTCAGGCTCTAATCAATTATATTGTTTCCTACAAGTTGAACGAGCCGAATAGACGTCAAGCTCAAGGCAGTCAATCGACTATGCGCAGTGATTTGGTACATTCGCGTTACAGCGGTCTGGGCACCTTCAAAAGCCTACTGGCCAACAACATCAACACTCAGTTCGCCAATTACTTAGCGGACGATGCCAAAGCAAAGGCGGCCTGGGCGAACTTGGTTGTAACTTATGTCCTTTATAGAGAATCTGTGTCCCTATTGAAGACGCTTATCGAGGATAAACTGCTGTTCTTTCTCACTGATGCAGCCATCCAAGGTCAGTTGTATGACCTCTACATGGGCAAGTTCAATCGGTACTTGCCAAGTTCATTGTCCCACAGTTTCGTGGCGGCAGATGGTGCTTCCAAGCTGCAGGTGGAGAAAAAGCTGCATCGGTGGCTGAAACAAAAATCTGGAATTTGTCTGATTAAGTTTGCAATTCCCAGTACAGAGACAATGTCGATTGCTATCACTATCAGGCAGGTATTCCGAGTACCAGCCTTTAGCTTGATCACTTGGGCAACTGCATCTGGTCGTTATTCCTTGTTGCCGTACCTGTTTCTTGCCGAAGACACGGACAATATACCTATTGGATTGCTCAATATGTCAATTCTTAATCGTTTGATGCGCTCCCATAGCTCAGTTGGGACTCTTTTCAGTCAGGACGCCGAGTACTATCGACTGGAGCTCGAGGTTCTCATACACTATCTAGTATCCAGAATGTGGCATCTTGATAAGTCGTATGAGAAGATTGACTCGACTCTGTTCCTTCTACAGCAGCTCCCAGTGTACGGCAATGCCTGTATGCTGGACATCGCCATGCAAGCTCGGTCGCTGAAACTGCTCCAATTCTCGAGCAGCATTGACGCCATGCGACTGCTGTGGTACCGCGGTCTGTCTTGGATGTCTAGTTGGCACCGTTTTCCCCTTGTAGCTTCATCGTTGGGTCTTTTTTTCATACTGCTCATACCCATTTTTGTGCCTCTATTGGATCGGCAAACCCCAGCGCAGCCGTCGGGCTATCAGTTTTTACGAATAGGACTGCTGCCTTTACTGGCGTTCATCAATCTGCTGTTCGGTTTGTTCCTCGCCAGCCGCTACATCCGGCATAGAATAGAAAACTTCCGAAGGAAAGTGACTACAGCCGAGAGAGAACAGCGCGGCAAAGTTGGCAGTTTGCTGCTCACTGGAGCTCCTGGTCAGCGATGGCAGTTCGGCGTTCTATCGAACGATACGCCAGCGTCAAGTGCCGGCATCGCGATTGAGTTTCTGCGCACCCCGGCAGTTAAATACATCGCCTTTCTACTAGTCTATGCAGCCTATCTCCTATTGGGTATCTGGATAGCTACCCTAGGCTTTCGGTACGTCATCTCCGACTCAGAGATTGTCTATTGGGTATTTTTCTTTAGTTTTCTTCTAGAGAATGTGCAGCAGTTGATACGAGCGAAACTATTTAGCAATTGTTTTTATCGGCTATCGATATTCTGGACCGGTGTGGTAGTCCTGACCTACTTGCTCGGTGTGGTCGCGTTTATCTGGAGGATGGTTTACCACACGACTTACCAATACCAGAACGGGACTTCAACGGTGGGCGAAGCAAGGGAAGTTGCCGACACAGCATTTCTAGCCGTTCGCTACCTGTTCGTACTGTCTCACGGGCTCATGTTCATGCAGATCTGGCGGTTTCTGACCCCTAGGCCGTGTATCGGACTGCTAATTCGCATGATTGAGAAGCTGATCAAGTACTATTTGTGCCAGTTTCTGTTGCTCATGTCCCTAGTGTTGATTCGAGGAGCTTTCATCTTTGCCAGCATTTTGTATCCCCAGGTGAGTTTGAAGAGAAACACCTGCTGGGTTTCAGGTTTAGTGGGCTCGATGAGAAAGGGCTATCGTTTTGGATTTCTTCATATCAATTTTTCTTGCAATCATGTTAAATTATTGCAAAATTGAAAAATCCAAATGCATGGTTTGAAGAAAGTATACAGTTTGTAGGGAAACCTGTGTGCTGAAAGCAATAAACTTTCTGCGGTATGCATGTAACTTAATGTGCTTAAAGTAAACTGACACAAAATTGTCTTCGCAATTATCGTCTCCACACTAAAAGCAAATATTATTTAACACGCAGGGCTACGCAATGCTTGCCAATAATGGCACAGTCATCAAGCTACCCTTGCCCGTGTACATCATACGCGTATTTGTGCACTCCTATTATTCAATCATGGGCGAGTTTCTGTCCGACTACCTCAGTGGCTTCGAATGCCAAGGCGAGTCGCTGTGTCCGGCAAGCTACCTGGGCAGCTTCCTGGTCACGGTATTCCACATGTCTGGCTACGCTTTCTACACTACCCTGCTGCTACTGGGACTTCTGGTCTCCTTAGTAACCATCGTTGTTGACGAGCTGAACAGGAACCACATTGCGCACTGGCAGATAGCGCGATACAATTTCATGCAAGAATTGAACTTCTACTCGCTGCTTTATCCGCCATTTAACGTGCTGCACATCTTATTTGAATGGATTTATACGTTTATTAATAGGCGTCAGGTGGCTCAGATGTACGACCTAAATCACGGATTTTATAGTCAATCATGCCTAATCAACAATCTGCTGAGCCAGACGTACGTACTCGAGCGCGATCGAGATCGCATGCTATCTGAGATTGAGCACAGACGAGAGCATCGCAGCAAGACCAAGATTGACACTAGTCCCGGCTTGAAAAAGTGGAATTGCTGCTTCTAGAGAAGTTGCTTTAATATGATTTTCTTGACACTTTTGATTTCTTATGCTAGCACTGATGCCTGAATTTAATTTATTTAAGTAAAATGAGCAATCGATTTGTCAGTAATAAGAGGTGGTTGCTAAAATATTTTCTATTATCAGCTCGTTTTCCAAGTCCCACAGCAATCGCTGAATGGGGGACATTTTTCAACAGCAGAACACTAATATATTACATAATTTTAAGCTTCATTGGGCACACTCTGATGCAGAAATATTCAAGACTCATGCATTGTTTTCAATCAAAATTTGAGAGCATAAGTATAGCGATTTAAAAAAATGGCAATATCAGCGAAATAATGATGCGACTGCTTACGAATGATCGGTTAGCTATAGTTGACTAGCCACTGATTCAGTGATGAGTCAATGACACTGACAATTTCCGACAGGAAGCCTAAACTCAATCCTTCTTCTTATTGTAGCTTTGTAGGGTAAATTAAAAATAAATTAAATATCTTGACTTCAATTTAGTGCCATAACTGGGAGGATAATAACAAAACTGAACATCTGTTGCAAGCAGGATGGATAACTAAAGCATTGGCACGAGATCGGGGTTAACAAACGAGGACCAGAAATTAATTACTTAATCAAACAAAAAGCACGTACGTCTATTCATAAAAAACCAGCCCGGTTGATGAGGAAAACAGACTAATGCTTATTTTCATCTAGAAAAGCAAATTCAATAAACATTTCTGACCATGCAATCCGTCTAACAAACTAAAGAATTCGAAAATTGCAGTTTTCTGCAATGAAAGAAAAAATACATAATAACTATTAGTATTGATTCTTATGAAACAGATTTCCAATAAAGTGATTATTAAATAAAAAAATTCCAAGCTGCAAATAGCTGCAACTAGCTCGCAAGTGTAATTTATCCTTGCATTAGGTATCTCGCTTGTTTTGATTAAAAAACGCTAGATTTTGATCGACTGATCAAAAACTCGCGGCGAAAGACCAATACGAGGCCCATAAAATAATCAACTGCTTGATCGTTTGCATGGTTTTTCTTCTGTAAATACTGGCATAGCCTCATTATTTACCACCTTAAACTCTTCCGTCAGGTTAGGCTTTGCCAATTTTGACTCAATCAAGTGACTTCTAGAGGTCCTTGGACTCAATGCAAAACTTTACGATAGGAAACTTTCCAACTCAAAATAAGCAACCGTTTTTTGTTTTTTTTCAGTTTGCGATACTTCACTTGGTTGTGCGAATATCTTTGCAGCTTAGACGGAGCCTTCCGGATAAACCACTCGGGGTGCCAGGCAGCTCCGGTCAGCTGGCTGCGGCGACGGCATGGTCAGACTGGAACCGGCTCCGCTGCCAACGCCGAGCTCGATGGACTCAGGCAGGGCGGACATTGGACTAGGCGAGGCGGCGAGTTGATTCTGCAGCTGTAGTTGCTGCTGCAGATGATGGTGCAAATGGTGGTGATGGTGGTGCAGTAGCGGATGCATAGCTTGAAGAGTTGACTGTCGAGAGCCGGAGGCAGTGGCCGTTGTTGACGGACAAAGAGCGCAGGAGAGGTCTTCGTCCGAGCAGCCGCGTCCGCTGTCCGATCGGTTGCCGTCAGCGCTGGTTGCCGTGGCGCAACCGATATCGGCGGAGGTTGCAACACCGGATGAGGCCGATGACACGGTGGGGTTCACGGAGCTCGGCACCGCACCATGGCGTTGCTTGTACAGGGTGGCCACGTCTTGAACTATGAAAGGTCGCCCGCACTGCGGTTTTTTTTAAGGGACAAGTGAGAGGTTGAAATGAATTTTCGAAGCGAGTTTTTCAGCTGCTGTAACTAAAGAATGATCTTCAATTAACTTTGGTGAATATAAAAAGTAATTCAGGCCTAGTGTTTTATGTCGCAGTTGCCGGAACACTCACCCCCAATGTGTGGCATAGGTGCGAATGCTGCGAGCCTATGTCACAGCTGGCTTCAGTGAGCGGAGTCTCCTGCTCGCAGTATCGCTGGTCCTCCTCATCGTCTGCGTCTTTGCTTTGTCCTCCGGCGCCGCTACCGGCGCCGCTACCGCCGCTCCTGCCAGCTCTGTAGGCAAGATCAAAGAGACCGCCAGTGCACGATCTGTTAATACAGGCGACAGCTAATATCAGGGCTACCGCCAGTAAGGCGGAAACGGAGGCCAGCGTAATGATGATGACCACGTTGCGTCTTGTGTGTCGCTCCGTCAGACTGGAAGCGCTATCGTCAGAAGCGATCGGTAGAGAGTTGTCGACATCTATGTAGATTAACTGAAATGAAAAATCGAATGCTTTAAGCTTATAGTCATTGACTGGTACGCTCGTAGGCTTAATTTTTTATATATAAAAAGAACCCAATCTCGGGAAGGTAGCATGAATCAATGCGGAATTCATGTGCTCCGGGGGGCAAAAACTTTCCTCCTTTCGGTCTTGAGGCCGACGCACTACCTATATCGCTTTATGTGAAAATAGTCAGTTGGTGGGTAAGCCTTGGTGCCTCATTTACTCACCCGAACATCGCCCCAGTCATCGCGCAGTCCGTTGCCAACCACCCTGGCAACCACTGTGTGCCGTCGCAAATCCACAATGCCAAGCTCTTGTGCTACGCGTACGTCTCCGTTGCTTGGATCAATTCGAAACCTTGGCGGGAACGTCTCTGGCGACGTCAATTTATAAACCATTCTGGCATTTTCGCCAACATCCGGATCCACAGCGCGAACTCGAACTACCAGCGCGTTCTCCGGATGCGTGTAGATGCTAATGCGCACCACAGTGCCGTTCTCAGCTGGCGACACAATCCTGGGCGGCTCGTCGTCCATATCGACAATCTGGACGACAACTTCAGTGTCCGAGTGCCTGGCCAGGCCGCCGGGTCCCTGATCGCTGGCTCGCACTCGGAGTCGATGCTCCGGGTATTTCTCACGATCAAAGCTCACTAAACCGTAGAGTGAGCCGTCTTGATCTAAGCGGAAACTCGATGCTGTTGGACTCGAGAGCAGAGTAAACGTAACTCGACCATTTTCTCCTGTAAATTGGATAAGGTCTGTCTGAGTTCTAAGTAAGGTTATTTAAGTCCAAGTACGATTAAGTACCGCCAAAGCGTTCGGTATACAACAATATTAACCCTTAAATTTAACATCTCAGCTGTCGTCCGTTTTATGATTAATTTTTTATGCTGCAAATTATCAACTGAATTATTTTCTCACCCAAATCCGCGTCCCTCGCTTTTAGCCTGCCGAGTTGCAGAGGCGCTACACCGTTCTCTAATACTGAAAAGTGTCGCGCACCAAAGAAATCCGGCGCATGGTCGTTTGTATCTAGCACGGACACCTGCACTGTTGCTGTAGTTGATAGTGAAGGTTTACCGGCGTCTGCAGCTTCGACCAAAAGTTCGTATTTGTCAACTGACTCCCTGTCTAAAAGGCGAGTTGTGCTTAACCGACCCGATTCGGAATCAATCGCGAACGGCAAGGCCGATTTGCTAACTATTCGAAACGTCACTCGAGCGTTCTCTCCTTTATCGGCGTCTGTAGCTCTCAGATTAGCAACCAGAGCACCGGGGTGACGATTTTCTTCCACCTGAGCTTCTATGCGGCCCCAACGGTTGGCATTTGTAAACACTGGAGCATTGTCGTTGATGTCAGTCACCTCGACTAGCGCTGTGTAGGTGCTGGTCAGGCTTGGATCACCAGCATCCCAACAGATGAGAATACCCATCGCATTGGGCTCGACCTCTCTGTCTAGGGACCTCTGCAGGACTATGTTGAAGATGCCCGGCATCCCAGCGCTAGCTGCATTCTCAATGCGTAGGGCAGCTCGTCCATCGATCGCCTCGTCACGGCAGGTCCACTGGCCGCCCAAGCCGGTGTCCGGATCCGACACGGCCACAACGCCGAGTGTCTGTCCGGGCTGTTTGTTCTCGGCCACGGAGGTCTGCAGGTCGGCCGATTCTCGATACCTCGGCGGATTGTCGTTGCGATCGAGAACGCGCAGCAGTACGGTAGCTTTGTCGGTGAAATCGCCGTCGAATACGCGAACGGTGAATCGGAATTCCCGAGTGGCTTCGTAGTCGAGCGGCACCGCTGTGGTTAACAGCCGACCGTCAGTTGATACGAACAGATGGCGACGAGAGACATCCGAGGTGTCAGTCGGATCGAGGCTATAGATTAGGTTGTGCTGCAGGTCCTTGTCTTCTGCGATAAACTGCTTGTGCGAAGAAATCAGTGGGTTGGGATTTTTAAGATGGAGACCTCGTCAGGATTATCTGCGCTAAGAGTTAAAATTTGGATTAAATAAATCTGACCCAAAGTGACAAACAGGTACTCTTATCGAGGTAATTCCCAGTGTTTTCTAGTGTAGGATTTGTAGCGCAAGGTCGTAGGTTCGAGCCCCGGCTCTATGAGACAATTAGTGCCCTTGTGCAAAGGAACTTAATCCAGCATTGCCTCAGTCCACCAAGCTAAGATCGGGTACCAGTTTGAGCTGGGTAAATCTAGAGTGGGTGTTAAGTGTTGCCAGCTCGTCAGAACTGAGCAGCTGTACATAGATCCGCTCACCCAGTTGCGGATGTGCCATGTGTTGGACGTCTGGTCGAAAGCTAAAGTGTCTAAATTAATTTTTTTGTGATCTCCGAAGGTTGTCTTAATAAATTCGCTGACAGTTCTTGCTGGTCCAAGAGCCATATAAGCATGCCAGAAAACAACCTAAGGGTTTCAACGCATTAAAATGTGCAGTACTGTGGTGGCCCTGAGGAGGAATCAGTAGAATTATTAAGCGTAGTTATTTGACGCCCACGCAATTCATAACCTAATAAGGTAAAACAATCGATGGGTTATTCTTTAAATTTATTTAAAGCATTGCTCCGAGTCGCTAGTATGGACTTTTTTTCCTGATCATATTGATAGAATGTAAATATTTTGGTCGGGATTTTCTATTGCCCATATCCCGGGGTCGGCGATGATTGATCGACGAGGATCATTAAGGCCAGGAATAAAACCAAATGGCCATTTAAATATTTATTTCTATTCAATTTGATGTCTCTATAACCAATTGGCACTGCTGGCCAGCCGCTAGACGCGGCTCTCATCAAACTGCTCCCCCCTCCAGCCGTGGGATTGAGAGATCCCATGGACATGGACAGAGAAACAGTGTATGAGGCCCTATGTGAGCATCTGCGGGAATCGCAAATATGTACTGGTCGACTCGGATAAAATAATTATATTATAGTTAGTTGATGAAGCAGCGCGTCGGTGTGACTAAACCTAGGTGAGAGATTTTATCCCCTGAGTGCCAAGGGATAAAAAAAATAAGGCGTTTGGATGTGGCTGGACCACCATGTGCGTGCGTCGTTCTGATGCGGTGCAGCCAAAGTGCTGACCAGTGCATGCCGCCAATGCCTCACTAAACTTCACTAGTGTCGGGCGTGGCACGCAAACTAACCCCTTATATATTGGCTTCAAAAACGCCAACAGAAACTCTCTTCCTTTTGGTTGGCAACGAACACGCGAGCTAATTTTGAGAAGCCGCATGATGAGCTGCTTTGTAGAATTTGGCAGCAGAAGTTGGTTGACGGTTTGGCGAGTGTTTGTTAGTTTGAGTTGAGTTTGGCTTGAGCTGTCCGCACCGCCAAAATGTCTGACTAACGATGTGCCAGTATGGGGATGGGGGGAGACGCTGCGGCTCTGGCTATGGGGTGTTTTGTGGAGTCCTACAGGGTTGAAAAATAACTTTATAATTCCTCAGCAGCGCAGCACAGCCTGCAGCACCCTTCACGTTGCACTAGCTACCCACAATCCTGCTATAGGCTTCAAATGTAGTTTTCTCCAACCTCCTCTACTCTTATATATCCGGGTCCGCAACGGGCACTGCTGGATGTAAGTGCGCTCTGGGGGAAGTAGGGGTTTGGCCAAGCTAGCTAAGCATTGTCGGGCAGCTGTCTCACGGGCTAAGGCTCCGGCTACAGCAGGTTAAACCAACAGACGCCATCCCTGTCTCCCTCTCTCTCTCTCCCCTTCTGTAGCTGTGTCAGACCGCCAGCCAATCGTCCATATAGTAACTCAAAGACTCATAAAAAAAAGCGAAAAATAATTTAGCCGCCTCTAGTCGGTATAGCCGTTTTGAAGGGCGCGGCGGTTGAAAAGAAAAAGTCTTCACTAGAGGCTGAAGCCTTGTTTATAGTGTGGCTGAGAGGCTTTATAATGGCGGTAGCTGGCAACACCGGCTCCATTTGGCATTCAGAATTGGTCCGGGGAAGACTGTCGGTGGGTGATACTTTAGAGCGGCTCACCGCGTGTGTGACTGGGTAGGAAGAAGGGGGAAAGACGATGTGGCACAACGAAATCCGACTGTATTCCAACACTATCGTCTGGGAAAATATGGCTAGCTACCCCACGGTAGGGGGGGGGGGGGGGGGGGGGGTAATCGCATAATATGAACCGTCGGGGAGTCATTTTCGCCATTCATGTCAAAAAAATCGCTGATGGCGCGCCAATGATTGATGAGGCGTCAGAGCTTAGACTGTGTTTTTGTGTGTATGCATGTGTGTGTGTGTGTGTGTGTCATGGGTGAGCACGCTTGCTTTTATGCTCAAAGTAGGCTGAAAATCAAAATGCAAGCGAAAGCATGGGGGGCAAGTTTCGGATTGATGTCCAGATTATCAAGTTCAGACTTTGTTGAGTAACTGGATAGGCAAATTTCCAAAGTATTTATAAATAACAATTATCGTTTCATTTCTTGGCTTTTACTCGTATTTAGGTATATTTTAATGCTAAGTTTGGAGATGAGGACGTTTTTCGGTGATAAAGTTTTGGGTTTATCGAGTTCGTAAATGATGTAGTTTTGAGTTTACTCAGTTCGTAGATGATACAGTTTTGAGTTTATTCAGTTCGTAGATGATACAGTTTTGAGTTTATTCAGTTCGTAGATGATGCAGTTTTGAGTTTATTCAGTTCGTAGATGATACAGTTTTGAGTTTATTCAGCTCGTAGATGATACAGTTTTGAGTTTATTCAGTTCGTAGATGATACAGTTTTGAGTTTATTCAGCTCGTAGATGATACAGTTTTGAGTTTATTCAGTTCGTAGATGATACAGTTTTGAGTTTATTCAGTTCGTAGATGATGCAGTTTTTAGTTTATTCAGTTCGTAGATGATGCAGTTTTGAGTTTATTCAGTTCGTAGATGATACAGTTTTGAGTTTATTCAGTTCGTAGATGATGCAGTTTTTAGTTTATTCAGTTCGTAGATGATACAGTTTTGAGTTTATTCAGTTCGTAGATGATGCAGTTTTGAGTTTATTCAGTTCGTAGATGATGCAGTTTTTAGTTTATTCAGTTCGTAGATGATGCAGTTTTGAGTTTATTCAGTTCGTAGATGATGCAGTTTTGAGTTTATTCAGTTCGTAGATGATGCAGTTTTGAGTTTATCGAGTTCGTTAATAATGAACTTCACGGCTTTAATTAATGCTCAATTGACAAGAATAATTATCAATTTTCCTATTTTTTAGTTTTAGTTATTTTAAGCTTTTTGATATAGAAGTTTCGAGGTCTTTTTAGCTCGCATAAGTTTCCATCCACTTCTGAGATTGGTTGGTTGAAGCTTTTGCAGAGAAAGAGGCAGATCAGCTCCCAGAGTTAAAACTTACCCAAGCTAAAACAGACCTATATGCTTGAAGCACTGCATTTATGCGCATTGCTCAGAAAGTCTGCCTAAAGGATTATTAATCTCTATTTAATCTGAGGATCGTGCGATCCAATCCCTTCGCCACTAAATCTGCTGAATCTGGTCCCAGCGAATTTCCATATAGTCACACACTAATCCCCCAATGCATCATTGCCATTGCAAGGATAACCCTAGGCGGGGCAGCCTTCTAGCTCCTTGTATTTCGGGAAATTTTAATTGGCGAGAAGTTTTCAATAGATTAATTAGTTTATAAATTTTCCCATTCCAGCATAGAAAGCTTCCCTATGTGAAAAAATATTCTTTCTCCTCGAAAGATAGTTTCCGTAACTCGTAAGACAGTTTGACAATCCTTTAACAGACCTCGGATTTCAAAATATATAAATATGATTTTAGCTGAAAGCGTACGAGTACAATTATTTATTGACGATTAAGTATGGTGATAGCGGTTTCTGTGTAGGATTATCGATTTTCATAGTGAGTACCCTGACATTCGCAAACAGCCTCTTGTGACGTGCGTTTTTTACCATCCTCAAGAAAAATATGAGAATATCCTGTGAATAAGTCGGACCCGATAAGGGCTAAAACTGAAGCTCCCTCACTCTTTCTCATTCATTCTTTCAATGAATAAGCCACACACACTAACTCTATAATTCTACGGCCTTGGTATTGGCGCCAAAAAGTATTGCAAACATGAAATTTCTGCAATTTACTGTGACTGGCTCCGGATGGTAAATTGAATGAAAGATTTTTCTTCTATTATTCTTAAAATAAGCATCTCTTCATGCGTGTTTTGACAATCGTCGGGTAGTTTCTGCATCGCAACACCGCCCCAGTAAAAATAATGAAAGGACAACAAAGTTTTCCAACAATAGCGCGTTACACTTGATTTTCCTACTGATGTAGAACTGTGGGATTACCTCAAAACAGTTTCCTCATAAAAATGAGAATGCCAACATGGACACAAACAGATAATCATTTAAACTCATCTCACCTTCATGATCAACGTCCCATTTGGTTGATTTTCTGGCACTGAGACGTTTACGAAACGCTCCCGAAATCTGGGACTATTATCGTTGACATCCTTGATGGTGAGCCGGATCCGGATGCGATCCTCCCTACCCGGCCGGTCCCTAGCTAGCAAGTCGAACTGGTAGAATTGTCTTTTCTCGGCGTCGAGGCCCTCGAGAATCAGCAGGTAAGGATTGCCGATTTCATCCGTTTTTAGAGCAAAGTTGTTCGCCGTTTCCCTGCTAACGCTGGTCGGATCAAGGATGTAGCTGATCGAGTTGAACTCTGACGAGTAATCCGCATCAGTGGCGCCTGGTAAAGAAATTTTCCTCGACGAACAAGGATTCGGCACCACGAAGCAGATGGATTCGTCGCGAACTATGTCGAAATACTGCCTGCTAGAGTCGATTGGGAACTTTGGCGAATGATCGTTCACATCCGTCACGTTCAAAGTGAAGCGCAGTCGGGCTATGGGAATTGGTCGAGTTCTCCGGCCGCCGGGTTCGTAGGTTCGAACTAACACGGTGAACTCGTGACGACCTTTGTCCGGCAGGCAGGCAAACGAAGCTTGGCATAATTGCTCGAGGTCGATCTTGGTGTGCAGCTTCATCTGGCCGCTGTTTGAATCGACGCTCACGTAGGGATCGGGATCGGCCATAGAGTACGCGAGACTCGAGTAAGATTGTTCGCCGATGTCCGAATGTCGTTCGGCAGAGAGCAGGTCCGGGAGGCGGGCAGTCAGTCCGGCCAGATCTGGAGCGCTGCCCAAGTCCAGATTGGAGATTTCCTCTTGAACAGTCAGACTGGCTGATAGAGAGATTGCGCTGACTGGCGTTGTGACTGCTGCTGCCAGAAGAAGCAGCGTCAGGATGATCTGGTAGCTCGGATGAGTCATCTCCAAAGGTGCGGCCGTCTTAATTCAGTTTGCTATTTTCTGGAATGTTAAAGGAGGTGGAAGTAGTGTCCGATATAGTTCAATGCCTGAAAAATTAACGATGCCAAGAGGGTTGAAATTTCTGATGCCTAGTTGTCTAATTTTATCTGATTTCATGCGTGTCTGTCTCACCGTCTGATGTCATGTCTGTCTGACTGATGTCTGGCTGTCTGATGCGTCTGATTGATGTCTCACTGTCTGATGTGATGCCTGACTGTCTGGTGTCTGGCTGTCTGATGTGATGCCTGACTGTCTGATGTCTCACTGTCTGATGTGATGCCTGACTGTCTGATGTCTCACTGTCTGATGTCTCACTGTCTGATGTGATGCCTGTCTATATGATGTCACATTGTCTGATGCGTCTGATTGATGTCTCACTGTCTGATGTGATGCCTGTCTGTCTGATGTCTCACTGTCTGGTGTTATGATCTTCTGTGTCGGAAATATATCATTAGATTTATCAATAAATTTGCTTGCCTTAATTCTTAAATAAAAAAACGAAATAATTAAATAGCCTTTCACCAGTGTTGTGCCTAGATAAATGCCTTCAATATTCCTTTTGAACTGCTCGGTTTTCATCTGAACAAGTGCGCTTGTTCCTCTTTCGAGATGATGACCCCCGCGCATTTCTTTAATCTTCGTCTAAGAAAAGGTTTTTTAGCCATATTGAGAAGTCCATCCTGCGAATCACATTGATTATTCATCCTCGGAGCAGAGAGAATACAAAAACTAAGCAAAAGAAACGGATTCAAGATGGAAAAAAAGAGGATGCAAATTTCTAACAAGGAAAGCATTTTGCTGCTCAAGGATGAGTCCCCACCCTCATTTCCTGATTAGTTTTGCTGCTTAGGAGATAGCCTGCTAACTTATTGCACTGATATAGCCTATATTTTTGCCATTCTTGCAAACAAGATTTGCGCAAGGCGATAGTCATCTCCAGCTGCCATGAAGGGATTTGACATTGGTCTTGCTCTTGCCCAACCAGGCCGGGAGCTGTTGATAGAAAAAGCTGGGAACAGTCCGCATAAATGGCAACCATACCGCTGAGAAAAAAAATAAGGCAAAAATTAGTGGCAGCGTCGGTTGCGCCTCATCATCCAGCTTCCATGCTGGCAGTTGGACCGTTTTAGAGGCGTCTCCGAAGCAATCCCCGGGAGAGTTTGGTGCGACAAATTTTGTTTCCCCCGCCGGCCTCTAAGCTACAGCCAGTGTTCCCAAAAAGTCAAGTCCCCACACGCCGCGCCACCTCGGTATGTGTGCGCGCTTGTATCCAAAAAAAAATTTTGTCTCGCATTGGGCCAAAACCGAACGCCACAAATTCCAGTTGCATATGCGCACAATTGCCTCATCATGTTAATTCGAATTTTTGGCCGCATTGATGCCAAACCGAAGCGCCGCCTATGCTTGAGGGGAGGAGTGGGGAACTAAATTTCGGACTCAACGCTACTGCGCTTCGAGGCAAATAGAATAATATAAAGTGGTTGGCGGCGAAGAAGACAAGAATCTGCTACAGTCTGCTTCAATTGCTTTGGTCTGGCGGTGTCTTCTTGTGTTCAAACAAATTTTATGGACACATTAAAACAGCTACGCAACTATTTTCAAACTTAAGATTGTGAAGATAAATTTCTTAAATTTGGCCTACCCTGTGTTGTCTTGTCTTGTCTCAGACTAACCCGGGTGAATGGCCTTCTAAACTTTTATTGAAAGGTCAGGCATTTTTAAATGACACTTGAAAATCTAACTAAAAACTGTTTTTTAAATGTAGCGATACGACCCGCCCGGTCCAGAATGAGCCTGGCTTTATGTGAACAGAATCCCACTTGAAGAGGTTCATGCTACTGCAGAATTTCCACATTCAAGCATTAAATTAATTAGGCTACTTTCAGAATGCACTTCATGCGAGGCAATTTAAATAAGAAAGTTTTTTATGACTTTCTCCATGACTTTGGCTAAAGGTAAAAAGAGGGAGACTGCATGTGAGAGGGAGACTGCAGGTGAGAGGGAGACTGCAGGTGAGGGGGAGACTGCAGGTGAGGGGGAGACTGCAGGTGAGATATGTAATTGAAGTGAGCGCAGAATAAAGTTCTGACCAGTACAAAATTTAAATCGCATAGAACTGTTATTTAAAAAAAAACAAAAAACACTGGCCTTTGCAGCTTGATTGAGAATTCGATAAGCACTAAATACGCTTGGATTAGCGGGCGCTACTAAAGCAGGAAGGCGCCAGATTATCTATTGACAGCTAAAGCAGAAAGTGCGGCTTAACAGCTTCAACTTACGCTATATTGGCAAGTCGAGTAGACTGGCCTTCCAGCCAGTCTTCGTAGGCGGGTCGATTGGAAGCTCGAAATCGGTCGGGGCGCCCTTGGGCCTCCTCGGAAGGGGGGGAGGCGCTGAAGAATTTTGCAGAGATTAACGCCGAGAGAGAGAGAAAGAGGGGAAGAGTGAGAGAGGCCGTCGGAGATAAAGCGGAGATGCAAGTGGGCTGAGTTCGGCCTTCTTTCCAGTGACAAGTTGCCTGAAGCCACGTGCGCAAACTCTGGGTTCGCCAATTCTTATTAACTGAGTTAAGATGGGAGGAGAAATACAAGGGCGTAAGGGGCGGGGAGCAGAAACAGCCAGGGGTTAAAAAAGCTGCACAGTGATGGGGCTGATTGACTCAGAGCGCTGCCGATGGACGCCGGCCATTAACCCGGTAGGGGCCGGAGCTTATTGGCTGCAGTGGCGGACCAGTCAGAGAGGCGTGCTGGAATGCCATCTGTCTTCCAACTATCTATCTATCTATCTATCTATCTATCTATCTATTTATCTATCTATCTATCTATCTATCTATCTATCTATCTATCTATCTATCTATCTATCTATCTATCTATCTATCTATCTATCTATCTATCTATCTATCTATCTATCTATCTATCTATCTATCTATCTATCTATCTATCTATCTATCTATCTATCTATCTATCTATCTATCTATCTATCTATCTATCTATCTATCTATCTATCTATCTATCTATCTATCTATCTATCTATCTATCTATCTATCTATCTATCTATCTATCTATCTATCTATCTATCTATCTATCTATCTATCTATCTATCTATCTATCTATCTATCTATCTATCTATCTATCTATCTATCTATCTATCTATCTATCTATCTATTTATATATATATATATATATATATCTATCTATCTATCTATCTATCTATCTATCTATCTATCTATCTATCTATCTATCTATATATCTATCTATCTATCTATCTATCTATCTATCTGTCTATCTATCTAATGACTCACTGAAGAGTCCAGTACCCGCAGCATATTCAGAGCCGAAATCCAGCCAGCTCGCATCCAGCATCCAACATAGGATATCAAATTTTTGCACCCGCATTGACTCTCATCTCAACTGTCCGTCCATTTTCTTCCCAGGCTGCCTCAGCACGCAGCTTAAATTCAGTGTCAATTTTCCTACCCAACCATTTCGCCTATTCTTATAGGGTAAGAGAGAATCCGGAGATAAGGCCAGTAAGAAATAAGGTGTCGAAAGGCAGGCAGAAGAGTTAAAAGAACAAGGTAGAAGAGAGGATATCAGTGGTAAAAACGCGAGGTAGAAAGAGAGGGTAAAGGGAGTAGACAGAGAGTAGTCAGAGGGAAGAAAGAGAGCGGGCGAGATCCCTGCAGTGCAATAGGCAGCAACGCTGCAACTAAAGCAGCCGTCTCTGAGGATTTTAATGCATAATTGATAATTATTCTAGCTGTGCCCCCCGCCTGCATTCAGCGCATTCAGTTAGCTGGCTGGCCAATAAATTCAATTTTGTTTTAGCTATACAAACTTGCGTTCAGGGTTTGAACTAATTCGCTAATGACTAACGAAATAAAATAAACTTTGCAGTAAGTTGGTGATGAGGAACTTATGATCCAACTCATGAATATATTTTATTACTACGATACCTATCAATGTATTCAAACAACGTTGCATTCATTTGTTTGCCAACTAATCAAAACGGGGATGTCCTTATTTGGTGCTAAAGGAATTTAATCAAATATTCTGATGAAATTAAATTCTGATTTTTGCAATAGCGAATTCGTAGCTGGAGACAGAGGCTGCTTATAGAAATGATGGATATTTGTTTTCTTTTTGGAATATCAGCACGCTTTCTGTTTTTCTTTTACTAGTCTATTCTGCCCATGTGCGTCTATAATGCCTCTCTGTGATTTTTTCTGTCTGTCTGTGTGTCTGTCTGTCTGCCTGTCTGTCTGTCTGTCTGTCTGTCTGTCTGTCTGTCTGTCTGTCTGTCTGTCTGTCTGTCTGTCTGTCTGTCTGTCTGTCTGTCTGTCTGTCTGTCTGTCTGTCTGTCTGTCTGTCTGTCTGTCTGTCTGTCTGTCTGTCTGTCTGTCTGTCTGTCTGTCTGTCTGTCTGTCTGTCTGTCTGTCTGTCTGTCTGTCTGTCTGTCTGTCTGTCTGTCTGTCTGTCTGTCTGTCTGTCTGTCTGTCTGTCTGTCTGTCTGTCTGTCTGTCTGTCTGTCTGTCTGTCTGTCTGTCTGTCTGTCTGTCTGTCTGTCTGTCTGTCCGATTTGCAAAGTAAATCTCCTTGACCTTACGGCGGAATTTTCAACGACAATCATCTGATTAACTTCGGCGGGCAATCACCAGCAATTCATCATAACCTGCCATCAGTTAAGCAAATTAATTTATTTTTGTGTCCAAAAATAGATGAAGGGGATGAAGTCCATGATTGATGCTGTTTTCAGCGATTAAATGCATTAATTATTTAAATCTTTTAGGATTTTAGGATTTTTTGTCGTCAGCAACACACTTTAAACAAAAAATGTACTTTACTATACTACTGAAATAATCAATAGTATGCGCGGTGAAATTTGACAACAGCTACAACAGCTAAACGTCAGCCCTAAGAAAAATTTTAAATCCATGTAACTTCCTATATTCACAGAGCTAAGATGTCGAGACAGAAAAATTGATTTATTAATCCAGCTTTCCAACTAGCTATTTTGATATTGAAATCTAAGATTCCCAGAAACTTAAGAAATTTAGAGAGTTTTCGAATTTCATTAGGCTTAATTACGATACACAGCCAAAAATTACAGTGAACTGCTTGTGGGTGAAAATTATTCAGCTATCTTTTGTTTCAGAAGGCCTTTCTGAAATAATTTTTAAATGCACAATTGTAAAATTTTTCATATCACAAAAAGTAGCGTTTTATTAAATTCAGGAACCTTAATATTTCCGTAAGTAAACGTTTGTTATTTTATCTTAGAGTGCTATTTATTTATTCAGATAACGGTAGAGCATTATGATATACTACTCAATGTTAGTACTAGTGATAGTAATCCCACGTATATGCAAATGTTAAAATTACACATTAGTTTTTTTAGAAGCTATATATTAAGAAGATTTTACACAAGTCTTCATTAAATTTAATTTTAGTAAAAAGTAGTCAACTAACTAGACTCCTAAAAATGAACTTTAAAATTGCATTCCTGAAAGAAAGGAAAACACAACGAATTAATTTAAGATGCATTAGCTAGCAAGTACTTCTTGTACTAATAAGAGTATTGATTCTGTAACATTCCGGTAGAGTCGCTCGCTTAGCGAGAAGTAGAAATAAGAAAGTTAGAATCAACATTTTATTTTAAATTCGACGCGTTTCGCACGCCATGGTGCATCGTCAGGTATATTTGGTAACGAGAACGGTTGAGAATTTTGATTAAATATTGGCTTGAACGAAGTACATAGGTAAAGAAAGGAAAGGAAAAAAATATATTTTAATTTTAATTTTAATTTCACTGTACATTATTCTTGTCCATTGGTCAAAAGGCAGAGTCGGGGCAGTAATTTAAGTTATTGATCGCCAAGTGAGTGTACAATGTACACACAAACTGTGACTCTCACCAGTCAGAAAACGCGGAGGACATGACCGGCAGATTCACTAATCTCATTCTCAATTTTAAAGCCGCCTGCCCCAGACAGTGGAAAACTGGTCTTGTGAGGTGTTTGCTCCATAGAGCTTACACTACGTGCAACACCTGGATTAACTTTGACCAGGAGGTGCAATTCCTCACCAGGTTGTTCCACCAAAATGACTTCCCCTCTAGTTTCGTTCACAAAATTATGAACAAGTTCATCTCTGAAAAAATCACCCAACAAAAACCGGCTCAATCTGAACTCGTTAAGGAATCTGAACCCATTTTGCTTCTCCCCTTCCTCGGCCCTCCATCTCTGACCTTCAAAAACAGACTGCAGAGGTTATTCCTTGCCTCCTTCAATTGTAACATCCGGGTTGTCTTCCGGACGAACAAGATTGGCAATTATGTTAGCAGGTTAAAGTCACGTGTTCCTTGTGCTCTGCGTGCTGGTGTCGTCTATCAGTTCACCTGCTCTGTTGACCAGAGCGTCTCCTACGTGGGGAAAACAAAAAGACACCTGCACACAAGGATCAGGGAGCACTGGCTAAAACCATCGGCTATACAAACCCACCTCTTTGAATGCACCAATTGTAGCGATTGTGAACGTGAAGAACGCTTTAAAGTTACTGACCAAAGCTCTACTGATTCCAAACTTAAAATTCTCGAGGCCCTGCACATAAAAGCTCAGACACCAAAACTCAACACCCAATTACAACATAGTGGTGCCGGTCATGTCCTCCGCGTTTTCTGACTGGTGAGAGTCACAGTTTGTGTGTACAATGTACACTCACTTGGCGATCAATAACTTAAATTACTGCCCCGACTCTGCCTTTTGACCAATGGACAAGAATAATGTACAGTGAAATTGAAATTAAAATTAAAAAATATATATTTTTTTCCTTTCCTTTCTTTACCTATGTACTTCGTTCAAGCCAATATTTAATCAAAATTCTCAACCGTTCTCGTTACCAAATATACCTGACGATGCACCATGGCGTGCGAAACGCGTCGAATTTAAAATAAAATGTTGATTCTAACTTTCTTGATTCTGTAACATTCCCGACATGCACTCTAGTCTTGACTCAGTCCACCATCGACTTCCACTGCGTCGAGTGCAGCGGGCATCAAACACAGCTGGATTTGCTGACGACTGCGAACGGCCAAGCCGAGCTGCTGAAGGGTCATGTTGGCAACTTGCTGACCTTCCAGTTCCAGTAGCTGATCGCCTGGCTGCAGGCCCTGTGGTTGGTTGATTAGAAAAATATCATGCAATAAAATATAGACGTGGGATTATCAGAATCCATCGAAATCGATCAATAGAATCTTTACAAATGGGATCATTAGAATCTATAGACTTCGGGGCATTAGAATCTACAGAATTGGGATCACTAGAATCTATAGAAATGGGATCACTAGAATCTATAGACAGTGGATCAGTAGAATGTATAGGAATGGGATCACTAGAATCTATAGACAGTGGATCAGTAGAATCTATAGGAATGGGATCAATAGAATCTATAGACAGTGGATCAGTAGAATGTATAGGAATGGGATCACTAGAATCTATAGACAGTGGATCAGTAGAATCTATAGACAGTGGATCAGTAGAATCTATAGACAGTGGATCACTAGAATCTATAGACAGTGGATCAGTAGAATGTATAGGAATGGGATCACTAGAATCTATAGACAGTGGATCAGTAGAATCTATAGGAATGGGATCACTAGAATCTATAGACAGTGGATCAGTAGAATGTATAGGAATGGGATCACTAGAATCTATAGACAGTGGATCAGTAGAATCTATAGACAGTGGATCAGTAGAATCTATAGACAGTGGATCAGTAGAATCTATAGACAGTGGATCAGTAGAATCTATAGAAATGGGATCGCTAGAATCTATAGAAATGGGATCATTAGAATCTATAGAAATGAGATCACTAGAATCTATAGAATTGGGATCACAAGAATCTAAAGATATTGGATCATTATGATCTATAGAAAAAGGATCATTACAATCTATAGAATGGGATTATTACAATCTATAGAATTGGGATCATTACAATCTATAGAAATGGGATCATTACAATCTATAGAAATGGGATCATTACAATCTATTTAAATGGGATCATTATGATCTATAGAAATGGGATCATTATGATCTAATGATAAATTTTGGTAAACAAAAGGATGGGAAACTTTAAAGTAAAAAAATGGTAATTCGACTTTGAGAGACCTCTCCGTGAGCCGGACTGCCAGTCACCACGGAGGCCACAACGAAGGGCGACCTCTGCAGCGGCCGGCGCAGCTCTCGCTCAGACGCGAATCTAACGGAGAAGCCAAATGAAGCTGTGGCGGCGTCCTTCATCAGCGTCACTCGGCGCATTCCATCGTCTTTTGTCGATGATTTCGCCGAGTTTTGGGGCTGTCGAGGTGGCCGGCCAAGGCAGAAACTGCCAGCCGCTGATTCGTGCTGCTCTTGCTGGCGCTGAAGCTGAAGCAAACTCTGCGACCAGAAGTGGCTCCATGGGAAGTAACCGCCACCAGCGATGGCGGACATGGGAGAGGCGGCCGACATGGCGTGATGAAGCGCATGGGAGCCTGGATAGGCGGCCGACATCGGCACGAAATAGAATCCGCCGATTGATGGCGGATGTTGGGCGATTGAGATCGATGCTTGATGAGGCTTCGTTGGAAGCTGGCTGGTATGTGAGAAGTCTCCTGAAAATGAACGCATTAATAGAGTAAAATAATGCTTTTTTATGTAAAAATCGTCCTTGTAAAAACCCTGTTTGGCTTCTGGTAGGTCAATCAATCAGATAACCACACGGTACAACAAGGTATCACCGTCAGTTACAGTCAGATATCACCTCCAGTTACAGTCAGGTATCACCTCCAGTTACAATCAGATATCACTTTCAGTTACAGTCAGATATCACCTCCAGTTACAGTCAGGTATCACCTCCAGTTACAATCAGATATCACTTTCAGTTACAGTCAGATATCACCTCCAGTTACAGTCAGGTATCACTTTTAGTTACAGTCAGATATCACCTCCAGTTACAATCAGATATCACCTCCAGTTACAATCAGATATCACCTTCAGTTACAGTCAGATATCACCTTCAGTTACAATCAGATATCACCTTCAGTTAAAATCAGATATCACCATCAGTTAAAATCAGATATCAATTTCAGTTACAATCAGATATCAATTTCAGTTACAATCAGATATCAATTTCAGTTACAATCAGATATCAATTTCAGTTACAATCAGATATCAATTTCAGTTACAATCAGATATCACCTTCAGTTACAATCAGATATCAATTTCAGTTACAATCAGATATCACCTTCAGTTAAAATCAGATATCAATTTCAGTTACAATCAGATATCACCTTCAGTTACAATCAGATATCACCTTCAGTTACAATCAGATATCACCTCCAGTTAAAATCAGATATCAATTTCAGTTACAATCAGATATCACCTTCAGTTACAGTCAGATATCACCTTCAGTTACAATCAGATATCACCTTCAGTTACAATCAGATATCAATTTCAGTTACAATCAGATATCACCTCCAGTTACAATCAGATATCACCTCCAGTTACAATCAGATATCACCTTCAGTTAAAATCAGATATCACCATCAGTTAAAATCAGATATCAATTTCAGTTACAATCAGATATCAATTTCAGTTACAATCAGATATCAATTTCAGTTACAATCAGATATCAATTTCAGTTACAATCAGATATCACCATCAGTTAAAATCAGATATCAATTTCAGTTACAATCAGATATCACCTCCAGTTACAATCAGATATCAATTTCAGTTACAATCAGATATCACCTTCAGTTACAGTCAGATATCACCTTCAGTTACAATCAGATATCACCTTCAGTTACAATCAGATATCAATTTCAGTTACAATCAGATATCACCTCCAGTTACAATCAGATATCAATTTCAGTTACAATCAGATATCACCTCCAGTTAAAATCAGATATCACCTTCAGTTACAGTCAGATATCACCTTCAGTTACAATCAGATATCACCATCAGTTAAAATCAGATATCACCTTCAGTTACAATCAGATATCACCATCAGTTAAAATCAGATATCAATTTCAGTTACAATCAGATATCACCTCCAGTTACAATCAGATATCAATTTCAGTTACAATCAGATATCACCTTCAGTTACAATCAGATATCACCATCAGTTAAAATCAGATATCAATTTCAGTTACAATCAGATATCACCTCCAGTTAAAATCAGATATCAATTTCAGTTACAATCAGATATCACCTTCAGTTACAATCAGATATCACCTTCAGTTACAATCAGATATCACCTCCAGTTAAAATCAGATATCAATTTCAGTTACAATCAGATATCACCTCCAGTTAAAATCAGATATCAATTTCAGTTACAATCAGATATCACCTTCAGTTACAATCAGATATCACCTCCAGTTAAAATCAGATATCACCTTCAGTTACAGTCAGATATCGCCTTCAGTTACAATCAGATATCACCTTCAGTTACAATCAGATATCACCTCCAGTTAAAATCAGATATCACCTTCAGTTACAATCAGATATCACCTTCAGTTACAATCAGATATCACCTCCAGTTAAAATCAGATATCACCTCCAGTTAAAATCAGATATCACCTTCAGTTACAGTCAGATATCGCCTTCTGTTACAATCAGATATCACCTTCAGTTACAATCAGATATCACCTCCAGTTAAAATCAGATATCACCTTCAGTTACAGTCAGATATCGCCTTCTGTTACAATCATATGTGACCTAAGTTTCTAGTATTTAAAAAAATATTTTTATGTCATGAAAGTTTAAGAGGAAGCCGATGCACGTTCTGCAGAATAACTTCACGACAAAAATTAGGACGTTTTCTAAACTGCGCAGGCGACTTTTCAGCCAAGCAAATCTCTTCAAGCAAAACAGTTCTTCTGCACTTTTTTATGACCCGGGCAGAAGCTAAAATGTCGAAAGGCTTTTTCGAGGACCGCGTAGAAAAAGAGAGTCAGGGGGTGGCGAGAGAGGAAAGGGCAAAGAGAAGCTGCAGAAAGTGCAGACCTTCCACCAGCACCGCACCAGCAGCTGTAAAATGGTTTAAACAGAAATCCCAGTTTTCCCCGAGCTCCCTCGAGGATTCATGGTTTGCACGCCAGTTGACTAGTGCAGTGCAAGATGGACAGTTTGGTCAACAGAAGCTGGGTTTTTTGTCTACTTGCTAACCGACCATATTTTTGTGGACGCAGAAAAGCAAGCAAGGGATGACCTGATTGGATTATAAGCAATCAAAAAAAGTTTGTGCGCAATATTTAATTTTGTTTGACAAGCTGCACTGGCTTCGGAGGCAAAAATGTGTCTGTGTTTGATGATCAGGTCGAGAAAATTGGCATTTGGTATTGCTAATTCCCTTTATTCTTCATCCCTTGGATACTTGGGTTCCAATAATGTTTACGTAGCAGAAAAATATTTGTTAGATTGAAGAAATATCAGACTCCAGACGAATACAATTGTTGTTCTACAAGTTGTTGTAGATGTTGATTCTGAAGCTACGCATACTTGTACATCCGCTGGCTCTCCAATCAGACTTGAACTTTTTAACCAAATATATTCTTCTGTTGGACTTTCACTTTCCCATCCGCTGGGCGCATTGGGTCTGTTTGGCGCCAAAGGAATTGCATTGCTGCGTTCTGTACCTATTTATAGCTCTGTTCACACCTTTGCCATCATGCCATTTATGCAGGAACATTTCTCCAGTTTCTAGGTCATAAACTTCTGGCGCTGTAAAAGCCCTACTTCTTCTTCTTCTTCTTCTAGAAGCGATTAATCAATAATTTTTATTAATTCGATCCATCTACGATCGAAGAACTTCTTGCAAACGTTAGAACAAAATTTTAGGTCAAATCAATTATGTGTAAAGCGTTCGTTCAGCAGCTAAGCGTTCTAGGCTCACCTATAGTGATAGTAATAGCGATTTTACAATACGTACATTGATATTCTATGCAAAAATCTGAATTACACTCGTACACAGTTACCTAATTAAAAGGAGAGGAGTTGTAGCCTAGTGGCTAGGGCGCCTGCCTAATGACCGGTAAGTCGTGGGTTCGAGTCCCAAGGAGACAATCTGTGCCCTTGAGCAAGGCACTTAATCCCGCATTGCTTCAGTCCACCCAGCTGAGATCGGGTACCAGTTTGAGCTGGGTAAATTTAGTGTGGGTGTTGCGGCCCCTCCAGCCCGTCAGGCTGTAAGCTGTACACAGCACTCGGATGCGCCGCGCAACTAGCTGGAGCTGTGCCGTTGGCTGTACATCAGATCGAAAGGTCGGGTGTCTAAATTTATTTATTTATTTATCTAATAAAAAATTTTATCCAGAAATTTCACCTGCAATGTCGCACTGCACCGCACTGTCTGCTGTGGCCACGGCGGCAGCAGCAGCAGCAGCCGGAGGAGCCCGATCTGGCAAGCCGTACAGACGCCGCCTCGTCCCGACGCTCAAGCCGCCGCTGCTGTCCAACGAGACCGGCTGAGCATCGTCAAAATCCTCGGCAAGGGAGGCGGGAATTCCCGCGGCGGCCGAGCTGAGTTGGCGCGTTTTCAAAAATTCCACCTCCAAGGTGGAGGAGGTCAGCGAGGCTTGGTCCTCGGCGCGGTTGGCGGCAGTGGACGGTGCGTAGAGCAGTCTGTAGATCTGGCTGTCTTCCGCCGCTGGGGTGTCCGCAGAGGAGGATTCTGCGATGGAGTTTGAGTTTTTTCAATTTAAAGTGTTACTTGAATTTGTATTCTTTATCAATATCATTGGTGATAGATCGCTATGTTTGACCTTCGATACGCAATCCTTGATTTTAGGGCATTTGTTGTCATTCTTAGATCCCAGTAAAAACTCTTAGATCCCAATCAAAAAACTCTTAGATCCCAATCACAAAACTCTTAGATCCCAGAAAAAACTTTTAGATCCCAGTAAAAACTCTTAGATCCCACTAAAAACTCACTAAAAACTCTTAGATCCCAATCAAAACTCTTAGATTCCGATCAAAACTCTTAGATCCCAATCACAAAACTCTTAGATTCCGATCAAAACTCTTAGATCCCAATCACAAAACTCTTAGATCCCAGTAAAAACTCTTAGATCCCACTAAAAACTCCTAGATCCCAATCAAAACTCTTAGATCCCAATCACAAAACTCTTAGATCTCAATCACAAAACTCTTAGATCCCAATCACAAAACTCTTAGATCCCAATCACAAAACTCTTAGATCCCAATCACAAAACTCTTGGATCCCAATCAAAACTCATATATTCTAATCATTAAGCTTTGAAATCTCAATCCAAGGTGCGAAAATCCCTCAATACTAATTCTCAATTCCCCTTCCTGATGTCAGATGGGATCAAAAACTCACTCCTGGAGCCGAAACTTCCTCGAGCAGCAGCGACAGCTTCACCCGAGCTTTCATCAACAACAGACGCTTCTGGTAGTCTCGCCTGCTGCTTGGCCTGATGTCGCTGTCGCCGATGTCGCCGCCTGTTTCGATGCTCCTCGCCGTCGCGGGCAGCCGACGCGAGCTCCGCCGCCTGCTGCTTTCGCTTCTCCTCGAGCGCTCGGCGTGGACTGTTCAACGCCCAAAAACCTTTATCGGACAGGTCGGCCAGGGGAAGTCGAGATTTCGCGGCCACGGTGGCAGCCGCTGCTTCAACCAGCCTGTCTTCGTCGCTGTCCGAATCTTCGTTGTCAGAGTCCGTGTCCGTGTTATTGCCAAAGTATCGACGGCTGGAACCTGGTGGTGGTGCTGCTGCTGCTGCGGTGGCTGCCGTGCTGGCGGATATTGGCGGCTCTTCTTCGGGCAGCGAGGCAAACAGCGGAAGCTTCGACCTGTATCGCACCTGGTTGAAGGGGGAATTTTCAATAGAAGCTGCTTGCGATGGTGACCTTGCGTGAAGGCTGGCCTAAAAACATGATGAACGACAGAGAGATACAGAGAGATCTACAAGATACAGAGAGACCTACAAGATACAGAGAGACCTACAAGATACAGAGAGACCTACAAGATACAAAGAGACCTTAAAGATACAGAGAGACCTTAAAGATACAGAGAGACCTTAAAGATACAGAGAGACCTTAAAGATACAGAGAGACCTTAAAGATACAGAGAGACCTTAAAGATACAGAGAGACCTACAAGATACAAAGAGCCCTACAAGATACAGAGAGACCTACAAGATACAAAGAGACCTACAAGATACAGAGAGATCTACAAGATACAGAGAGATCTACAAGATACAGAGAGACCTACAAGATACAAAGAAACCTTGAAATAAAAAACATGCAAGACACGGAGAGACCAATACAAGCGGGACAACTACTCAAAAGAGTGACAACTATGACCTACCTAGCTCGTACAGGACACAAAGAGACGTACAAGACACAGGGAGGCCTACAATACTTCGTACACAGAGACATAAAACAGAGATACCTAGAATACGTCGTACAAATAGAGATCTACAAGGCATAGACGGACCTAGAAGACTTCGGCAGTTCTACAAGACAAGCAGGAAACCTAATATACGAAAGACTAATCGAACTTAAATACACTCAGAGACCTAAAAGACATATAGGGACCTACAAGACAGGGAAACCTCCAGGACACAATGAGAGTTACATGACACACAGAGAGCAGGACAGAATGACCAACAAAGCAGACTGAGTGATTAAGTGAACTAAACTGACTACAGGACAGAATCCACAAGCATACGATACCCAATCAAAAAGCAAAAGTGCGCAACTTACCTGAAAGGTGGCGGATCTTAGCTTTATAACGGACGCAGCCTTCTCGTCGGACAGTTTCCTAATCTGCGCGCTGTCTGACAGGGTGATTCTCTCCTTGGCAGCTCGGTCCGCGGCCGCGCGAAGTCGTCTAGCTGCCGCCGCTGCTGCCGCCGCCGCAGCTGTGGCGTCGTTAATCCACACTGTCGAGTTGGCTTTGTCCATCAAGCTTCGCCTATCGCCGTCTAGATCGCCTACGGCCGACGTTCGACGAACTAAAACTGAACGGTTGGTCCCTCCGCTGCCTGCGGCGCCGCCTCCCTTGCCGTCAATAGACAGCGAGGCCATTTTTTGTCCGAATCTCTGTTCGAACTCGGCCGCGATATGGTTGTCCTGGTTGTTTTGTTGTTGGATGAGTTTTATGCTCTTCAATTAATCGGGTCGTAGGTGGAAGATACTGTAGACCGATCACGTGACCAGGTCCGATACGATACAAGTAAATATAGACGATTAATGAGATCTGGTCTTCAAGTAAATATAGATCGATCACGTGATATCAGGCCATAAACGAAACCACGTGATCAGAATCACGTGATCAGTCTGTCTACGAGAAGAAAATTTACAAACGGGTGACTTTATCTGATAAAAAATGTTTATTTCGATGGTGAAAGCACCTGTAAAAGCAGCCTTACCTGCAACAAAAGTTCTGCTCCTTTGAAACGACTTCGACAAAGAGCCGCAAATTGTGGTCTTTGTTCAGCTGGCAGTAGAAGAACAATTTCACGCAGCAGATTCAACTTTTTTGGCGAATCGAGTAGAGGCTCCAGTCGGTCAACCAGCTGCTCGGGAGTTTGCGTCGTCCGGAACACTTTCAAGGCTTCCTTGAATGTCTGGCATTCCTCAGATGTGAGCACTTGGTGAGCCACCTTTCTGAGGCTCACACTCCTGCGGCATACGAGAGTGATTGTCGCAGTGTACAGAAGTTTTCAATTGCTCAGTGAAGATTAATAGAGGACTATACGGCTGACTATTACGAACATTTAATTTTCAAATAAACTAGAGTTAATAAATGATAATTAAGTATGAGTAGAAATAGCTCGTATAATCCAATGACTGCTAAAAATAGCTAGAAACGTTGACGGTCTAAAATTTATGATTGAATTAAATTGGATTAAATTGGAAAATTAAATTGGAAAATAGCGAGTAATTAGACTAATAGAGGAACTGTGTTCCCTATCATGATTATTTTGGGAGCTATCTGACAGGATCTTTGGAGTAGAACGTGCAGTAGCACAGATCTCATGCTGGGGGAAGATTATCAATGCAAGACTGATGCCAACTCTGTGATCTCCACTATTGTTTTTTATCGCAAAAAGTACATGATTATTTAAGTTAACCAAAAAATAGTAGACAGGCTAGCTCAGTTGGGTGGACTGAAGCAATGCCGGAATTAACCGACTTGCTGAAGGGCAAAAATTATCTGCTATAGCTGGGAGCTAGAACGAAGGACCTTCAAGTTACGAGTGCGGTGGCCCAACTTTTTCCTTCTGACTAAATTTTAACAAAAATAAAATATTTAAAATGATTCTCCCAGATCACTGTCACTTACTGGCTGTAGTTTCTTCTATTCCGCGACGAAGACATTGGAATAATTCAAGACAGACCGCCAAGAGCCTCGGTTAAGTGGCGTCTGGAATAACTGAGGCCAAGGCCTACAATAAAAACGAAAGGTGACAAGAAAGCCAGAAAATATGTGAGCGGCCGAAGATGAAAGTCCCGAATTTCGAAAACTTAGAAACCGAAGTTCAGAGTTTGTCTGTCAAGCTGCTGTGCTTTTTATTGTCGACTAGAACTTTTTTTGCAATCTTTCCCTGCACGGTTCGCATTTGCGGTGCTTCGGCACTGATATTTGCGCGTCCGGTTCCTCTCTGGCCAATGGGATCAGCGGAACAAACGGCCAAATGTCTGCCTGCAATGTACGTTTTGCTTCCAGCTGGATCTGTTCTTTTTTGGCTGCTGCATCAACATTATCCCGCGCTTAGAACCTCTGTCCGCTCGCGCCTAAAACTCTATCCCCTTTTCCCATCCGCGTATGCGCTTTGCTGTTCCTCTATTTTTCTCTGCATATCTTTTTGTTTCCTAGGATTGCTGCGGGAAGTCCTAAGCCTTCAACTTTTCTGTCAGTGTCAGTGACATGGCCGTCAGCGTGAAGCCTTTGTACAGCTGGGCGGATCAACAACAAGCGACCTACTGAATGATGGACCTCAGCTATATATTAGTACTAATTGCGACCCTCTTTTTATCCCTGCAGTACTTTTGTCGCTCAGCCTGATTGTTTAACCAAAGATGAGAGCATAGGAAGAACCTGGATGAAGGATGATTGATTAGTTTAAATGCAGTACTACATAATGTATGCATCTCTTGATTGTTAGATTGTTAGATTGCATGAGTGACAGTAATTGTGGTTGGCGATGGCAGTCTGGCGCCAAGGATTTTATAGAATATGTTTATGTCTGTTCAAGTTATGAACAGTTGCTATTTATCCGTTTGAAAGTCTCCATAAGCTTGGAATTGCATGCAGAGCACTGCGAGAGTTTGATTCTGCGAGAGATATAATGTATATATACTAAAATGCTAGAGGCCTAGGATACATTTTGACGTATAATGTACGTTTTACCAATGTAACTTAAGATATTACTTTATATCTATGCATGCATGTATGGATGTTCTGTAGGTGCATATAATGTAGATGATACATGTGTATGTACATGGACATGCGCGTAAGGACAAGGTGGAGAGTTATAATGTATAAGATAATGAATGTAAGAGCTCCTTCTTAATTTAATTTAAGGCATGGAAGCTATATGATCATTTAATTAGCACTGAATTCCCTGAACTAATTTTTCGCGCTAGGGGGACTATTCTTTTGAAATCTATACAAGGACCACACATCGATACAAGGACAGTGGTCCTTGGATCTATAATAAAAGTTTCACTAAGTTTCGCAATCTAGGTTTTCGGAGGCAGTTAAGCTGAAATTTAATATAAAAACACTCGATAATAAAATGTCAAAGCAAATAGGAATTTTTCAAAGCTATTTACATCGAAATTAGAGCAAAATTTTATCAAACTTAAGCAAAGCAAACGGAAGTAATAGTAAAATAGTAATTAGAACTATAATAATACTTGTAGTACCGTTAATAATGACAATCGCTTTAACAAAGTTAAAATTTTATTTAAGAAAGGACGCCAAACCTGAATGCATGTAGCAGACATTAAATATGAAAAAAAAATTCCAGGAAAATATTTTACAATTCCTGCCATTTCAAACTACTATGAAAGGACAACGCCCCGAAAATTATTGGGTACTATTTTAAAAAAGACCATAAAAATTTCATTAAGCTATACCGTAGACGTAAACGTCTGATTTGATGCCAATTGCGTGCAAGCAGTATTGTGTCGGAAGTTACTTTATCTAATTTATGCAAAATAAAGCTTCTTTTATACTTTATTTTTTATTAAACGGACCGAGAACTTGCCTAGTTCCTTAAAAAACACTTGATTGTTTTGAAAACATTTGACAATTTTTGTTGTGGTGTACAAGTTGCTTTGATAATTAATATTTAATCACTATTAATTTTACAAAATTGTCATTCCAACATATAGCTAAAGTTTGAAATGACATAAAAGTATTCATTGGTAAATATATAAATATTGTTGTGTATCTATATTGAGGCACTATAGTAAAATTTACCTATCTTTGTAAATATATATACATCCTAGGTAATTGATTGCAAAATAGTCATCAACATTTTATGAACCTTTTTAATTACTTTATTTATTACTACTTTGAAAAGATGCAAAAAATCAGACTAATTGATAAAATCTGTTAACAAAGCAATGATGTTATGCCCTTTAAACCTAGGTTAGTGATAATTTACGTATTTGATAAATAAGTAAATGTGTAAAATAATGGTTACATGCCACTTAGCCATCATATATTGGCATCTTAAAGATAATAATATTCTTTTTTTAATGTATGTAAGTAAACACACTTTTAGCAGCATTTTAGGCCTTAATTAGCATTTTAGCATTGTTTCTTTTAAAGACCTAGACCTTATTATTTTATTATAAAATATTTTAAATAAAAGAAAGTTGCTGAAAATACCAAAATGAGGTGTAGTATAATTTGAACCTTATGATAAATCAATTTGTAGGATTAAACAAACAAAATTATCTTATGCATATGTAGCCCCAATTTTTACATCATGGCCATTGCAGCTATCATTCAAATAGGCCAACTGTTAGATGGCCACCTTAGACAGCGTGGCCAAGGGCAGTCCACCAGCTGACGACAACGAGACGCTGTCAGCAGCCGCCAATGATATCAACCGTCGCCGACAAGAAGCTCAACGACGTCAGGCTGAGGCAGATTTTCTTGGCGGAGCTCTGCGAGAATCTGAGCGGCTTCGCGCCCTGACTGTTGGCGGCGCCGCGGGCCGAGACAATCCGGCATTCGACGCCGATGCTTTCGATAGTCACGATGGTCCGGAGTTCGATTCCGCAGCGGTACTACTCGACTCGCCGGCCGCTCCAGTTGACGATGAACTTGACAAAGAGGACGACTACGACGAAGATGAAATCGGCGATATCGGCGACTTTCTTCGTCAACTTCGCAACGAAGATCCCGAAGGTTACGATGATGATGATACTAATGATGACGAGGACGTCAGAGAAGGCACTGACGCTGACAGGGAGCAGCGGCGGCTGGTGCCTGCGTGGCTTGGCCAGTTCCTCACCTCGGCCAGCTTCTCTGCCGTCTACGGCCTCACCAGGCGAGTCGCCGACGCCGTGAATGTCGCCGTGTTTGGCGACGACATCGCTTTTAGGGGAGCCGCCGCTCTGACCAGCTCGGAGGCGGTTATTGCCGCGCTCAACGACGATGCGGCCAAATTTGAAAACAGCGCTGGCGACCGGCAGGAACTGCTGCGCCTGCTGAGCGAGCCGCATCTCATCGGATTGATGAGGACTCACGATCAGGCGGCCGTCTGCGTGGTGCCACCGGAATTGCAGCCTAGCATAGCAGCGGTTAGTGTCTGTCTGTCTGCCTGTCTGTCTGTCTGCCTGCCTGTCTGTCTGTCTGTCTGTCTGTCTCTCTTTCTGTCTGTCTGTCTGCCTGTCTGTCTGCCTGTCTGTCTGTCTGTCTGTCTGTCTGTCTGTCTGTCTGTCTGTCTGTCTGTCTGTCTATCTGCCTGTCTGTCTGTCTGTCTGTCTGTCTGTCTGTCTATCTGCCTGTCTGTCTGTCTGTGTGTCTGTCTGTCTGTCTGTCTGTCTGTCTGTCTGTCTGTCTGTCTGTCTGTCTGTCTTTCTGTCTGTCTGTCTGTCTGCCTGTCTGTCTGTCTGTCTGTCTGTCGGTCTGCCTGTCTGTCTGTCTGTCTGTCTGTCTGTCTGTCTGTCTGTCTATCTGTCTGTCTGTCTGTCTGTCTGTCTGTCTGTCTGTCTGTCTGTCTGTCTGTCTGTCTGTCTATCTGCCTGTCTGTCTGTCTGTCTGTCTGTCTGTCTGCCTGTGTCTCTCTGTCTGTCTGTCTGCCTGTCTTTCTGCCTAGTTCTACTCATTCTCACCCTCTGGTCTGTAACCCCGCGCTTCCCGATCCCTAAAAATCAGGCCAGCCCCGAACCTGACGCAGCAACTGCCAGCAGTTCAGCTCCGCCCTGGCCATGCCCAGCCCCTGAGTCCGACTCAGCGCCGCCGTCTCCGCCGCCGCCAACTGAACCCAAGCCTGGCAGCGGCGTTGGCATTTCGCTGGACAACAATTCTCCAACTCGGACAACCGAAGCCCTACTGTCGGCAGCCAACATCCGCGTGTTGGTCACCGCGCCAACGCCCAGTCCCTCAATGTCTCCGTCGGCTCGTTCAGCCAAATCGGCGGCTAGCTCGTCTACTGGTGACAGCGACTTGGCTGAGGCTGACGTTGCGAGCGAGTGTCGGGCTGAAACTGTCCTGCAGGATGGTGTTCAGTTTCGGAGGGTGACGCTGGTTAAAAGAGACTCGCCGCTGGTAAGATTCCCAAGGTTTTTGGACTTGAAAACCCTTAGATTCTGGTCTTGAGATTCTCAAGGTTTGATACTCAGGATCCTCTAGGCTTGAGACTTGAGATCCCCAAGGTTTGATACCTAAAATCCCCTAGGTTTGAGACTTGAGATCCCCAGGGTTTGATACCTGAAATTCCCTAGGTTTGAGACTTGAGATCCCCAAGGTTTGATACCTAAAATCCCCTAGGTTTGAGACTTGAGATCCCCAAGGTTTGAGACTTAGGATCCCCAAGGTTTGAGACTTGAAATCCCCAAGGTTTGAGACTTAGGATCCCCAAGGTTTGAGACTTAGGATCCCCAAGGTTTGAGACTTGAGATCCCCAAGGTTTGAGACTTAGGATCCCCAAGGTTTGAGACTTGAAATCCCCAAGGTTTGATACTTAAAATCCTCTGGGTTTGAGACTTGAGATCCCCTAGGTTTTGATACTTGAGATCCCTATCTAGATCTTAAACTTGGTATCCCCTCTGGTTGCAGACTTAAGAGACCCAATTCGGCCTTGAACTTACATTTACTCCAAGATTATTTTAAAATAGCTCGTATATCTGCAAACATCTAGACAGTAAAATTCCGCAAACTTCCAGGGCGCCACAGTGAAGAACATCGGCGACTCCGTAGTGGTTGGGCGTATAGTGTGCGGCGGACTTCTGGACCGGGTCCCAGGCCTACTTGGCGAAGGGGACGAGCTAATCTCGGTTAATGGGATCGGATTGACTGGGAAGCACGTAAACGAGGTGTACGAGCTGCTGGTGAGTTTGCTTGCTGACTGACTGACATGCGTAAATAGACAGGCGACAGACAGACAGACAGACAGACAAACAGACAAACAGACAGACAGACAGACAGACAGACAGACAGACATGCAGACAGACAGACAGACAGACAGACAGACAGACAGACAGACACACAGACAGTCAGACAGACAGACAGGGACAGAGAGACAGGCAGACAGGCAGGGACAGAGAGACAGACAGACAGACAGGCAAGCAGACAGACAGACGGACAGACAGACAGACAGACAGACAGACAGACAGACAGACAGACAGACAGACAGATGGACGGACGGACAGACAAACAGTCAGACAGACAGACAGACGGACCGACAGACAGAAAGACAGACAGATAGAAATACAGTATTAAAAGCTCCACACATATCGGCAATTTTTTTTCCATACTTTCCTCTCGCTTTCAGCATGGACTTTCCGGTTCTTTAATATTTCTGACGGTTCCATGCACAGAGTACCGCCCCACTGAGCGAAACAACAATATTAGCGGTAACCATGGCAACAACACCAATAACAACAATAACAATGTAGAAGAGCCGCTTGTTCTGCGAGCTTTGTTCACTTACGAGCCTGCCGAGGATTTGTATAATCCCTGCCGCGAGGCTGGATTAGCGTTTCAAGTTGGCGATCTGATCAGGGTGCTCAGCACTAAGGACCCCAACTGGTGGCAGGGATGCAAGGAGTTCGAGGCCGGTTCTGGGATGCCATTGGTAAGTTCACTGAATCCGAAGTACACACTTGTAGAATCCCATGTCCCCAAACCTACAGAATCCCATATCCCAAACCTGCAGAATCCCATACCCTCAAACCTACAGAATCCCATCTCCCCAAACCTACACAATCCGATATCCTCAAACCTACAGAATCCCATATCCTCAAACCTACAGAATCCCATATCCCAAACCTGCAGAATCCCATACCCTCAAACCTACAGAATCCCATCTCCCCAAACCTACACAATCCGATATCCTCAAACCTACAGAATCCCATATCCTCAAACCTATAGAATCCCATATCCCCAAACTTACAGAATCCCATATCCCCAAACCTACAGAATTCCATATCCTCAAACCTACAGAATCCCATATCCTCAAACCTACATAATCCCACATCCCAAACCTACGGAATCCCATATCCCCAAACCTACAGAATCCCATATCCTCAAACCTACAGAATCCCATATCCTCAAACCTACAGAATCCCATATCCCAAATCTACAGAATCCCATATCCCAAATCTACAGAATCCCATATCCCAAATCTACAGAATCCCATATCCCAAATCTACAGAATCCCATATCCCAAACCTGTAGAATCCTAAATCAAATATAAATGGTCAGAAAAGTAAAAATGAATGTATTTCTTTAAGCTGTATTTCTCTATACATTGGAGCTCTCAATGCACCAACTGGTGTTATGGGTAAATGTTGTACGTGGTTTGGAATTAGACAAGCATAAATTAATTAAATCACCAGCGTTTCATAGGGTGAAGTAGTGTCCTCAGATAGTCTGTGCTAGTGGCTTGTGTTTGCCTAAGTTATAACTAATTCTCACGGCGCTATAAGCAATATTGTATTACACTTGCTATTCCTAGAAAATTCTAAGAGCTCTTATAAGCTATGCGGAATACATATAGTCTGTGTATTTCTATGCAAAGTTTCCATATGTTTTCACTTACTTTAATGAATAATTGTCAGATTGAGCCATTAATCAGGATTAACATAATGATACGATTAACATTAATCAGGCATCGAATAGCCATCAGGCTAATCCCCATGATCCTCAAAATCTGGCTAATCCCCGTGATTTTCAAAATCAGGCTTATCCCCATGATCCTCAAAATCTGGCAAATCCCCGTGATTTTCAAAATCAGGCTTATCCCCATGATCCTCAAAATCTGGCAAATCCCCGTGATCCTCAAAATTAGGCTTATCCCCATGATCCTCAAAATCTGGCAATCCCCATGATCCTCAAAATCTGGCTAATCCCATGATCCTCAAAATCTGGCTAATCCCCATGATCCTCAAAATCTGGCGAATCCCCATGATCCTCAAAATCTGGCTAATCCCCATGATCCTCAAAATCTGGCTAATCCCCATGATACTCAAAATCTGGCTAATCTCATGATCCTCAAAATCTGGCTAATCCCCATGATCCTCAAAATCTGGCGAATCCCCATGATCCTCAAAATCTGGCGAATCCCCATGATCCTCAAAATCTGGCGAATCCCCATGATCCTCAAAATCTGGCTAATCCCCATGATCCTCAAAATCTGGCTAATCCCCATGATCCTCAAAATCTGGCGAATCCCCATGATCCTCAAAATCTGGCTAATCCCCATGATCCTCAAAATCTGGCTAATCCCCATGATCCTCAAAATCTGGCTAATCCCCATGATACTCAAAATCTGGCTAATCTCATGATCCTCAAAATCTGGCTAATCTCATGATCCTCAAAATCTGGCTAATCCTCATGATCCTAATCTTCTCGCTAATTCCCATTCCTCAAAATCCGAATAATCTTCATAATCTTAATAATCTCACTAATCCCCTGCCGAAATTGAGCTAATCCCAGTAGTCCCTGAAATGTCGCTAACCCTTTTCAAGTGTAGAGATCTCCCTAATCCCAATAATCCCCTCCATCCCGGCACCCGCAGCGAGAGCCGGCGTCGCCCGCCCGCAGTCTAGCCGGGATTTTCCCTTCGCCAGATTTCCAACGCCGACGCCAGCTGATGCTGTCGATGGCCGCCGACGCGGAGGCGTCTCAAACCGGCGCGTCCAACGATTTTGGCTCCTCCTCGTGCGGCTGCTGGCGCCGGTGCCAGCGCTGCTGCCTGCCGTTGAAACGATTTCAACCGAGGCTTCTTGGTCGTCGGCGAAGGGACAGCCGCTATTCGCCAGCCGATTTTTCGACGAGGGAGGGCGATTCCTCGGGCGGGGAGACGTCTGAAGGGGAGTCCGACGTTATTATTGAGGCTGAGGTCGGACAAGAAGGTGAGTCGCTGTCCGCTTCTAGATTATTGTTTCCAAACTGTTATAGGTGAGTGACTGAGTGTTTCTATCGAGTTTAATGGGCGCATTTTTTAGAGTTTTACGCTGCATTTTTAAGTTGCTGTTGTTTAAAATTCTTTGGGAAGATGCCACCATTAAGAGAAGTAGTATGGCGAATTATGATAATTATTATAACTCCACACCGGCTTCAGCGCAAAGGGATAGGCGGACTGCCCTGGCTGTCTCCAGTGCTAACTCGGATAGGCCGCCTACCCGACCCCACCCTCACGCTTTACAGCCAGCCACCTCTTATCGCCATGCGTGCACCTTCAGAGCACGTCAGCCAAACACGCCCCCTCCTATCCTTTTACACTGCTGCCTATCTCTCAAGTGCAAGTGCGGCAGACTTGTATTTTTCTTTTATTTACATTTCCATCCCCGGTCATACCAAAAATTTGAGTTCCACTCATTGGCATAGAGCTATAGAGTGTACAGACCTCTAACGACAAAAAAATTCTTCAGTGTTAGCAGGCTCAAGTGCAAGGCACGGATAGGGTACGCTCGTGTCGTGACACAGGGTGTTAACTCGTTCGGCCGCCTGCCTGCCCGCCTACCTTACCTATACTCACGACTAATTTCACCCCAGCCAGCCACCTCTTATCGCACAGTGCGCACCCTCGCACCCCCATGCTCCCCATAGGCCGGCCAGCCAGCCAGACAGCCAAAACCACGCTTTCCTATCCTTTTACACTGCCGCCTATCTCCGCAGTGCTAATGCGGCAGAATCATAGTTCGCCATACTACTAAGAGAGTCAGAGACGCCACCATTAAGAGTCAGAGACGCCACTATTAAGAGAGTCAGAGACGCCACCATTAAGAGAGTCAGAGACGCCACTATTAAGAGAGTCAGAGACGCCACCATTAAGAGAGAGTCAGAGACGCCACTATTAAGAGAGTCAGAGGCGCCACTATTCAGAGAGAGTCAGAGGCGCCACTATTAAGAGAGTCAGAGGCGCCACTATTCAGAGAGAGTCAGAGGCGCCACTATTAAGAGAGTCAGAGGCGCCACTATTAAGAGGGAGTCAGAGACGCCACTATTAAGAGGGAGTCAGAGACGCCACTATTAAGAGAGTCAGAGGCGCCACTATCAAGAGGGAGTCAGAGACGCCACTATTAAGAGAGTCAGAGACGCCACTATTAAGAGAGTCAGAGGCGCCACTATTAAGAGAGAGTCAGAGGCGCCACTATTCAGAGAGAGTCAGAGGCGCCACTATTAAGAGAGTCAGAGGCGCCACTATTAAGAGGGAGTCAGAGACGCCACTATTAAGAGGGAGTCAGAGACGCCACTATTAAGAGGGAGTCAGAGACGCCACTATTAAGAGAGTCAGAGGCGCCACTATCAAGAGGGAGTCAGAGACGCCACTATTAAGAGAGTCAGAGACGCCACTATTAAGAGAGTCAGAGGCGCCACTATCAAGAGCTAAGGTGCCGCTATCTGTTCTCTTCCATCCTAGCTGGCAGCAGTCGCGGTCTCCGCCGCCGCAACAAACGACATCGTCCGCGAAGATTCTTTGAGCCGCAGGCGCTACTGCAGCCGCAGTCGCGTCGCGGACGTCCCCGACCGCTGGTGCTGGTGGGGCCGCCCGGCGTGGGTCGTCACGAGCTCCGGGTCGGCCTGATCGAGTCGGATCCGGGCAGATTCGCGCCAGCCCTGCTGCACACAACTCGACAACCGCGACCGGACGAAACTGACGGCGTTGATTTCCAATTTGTCTCGCGATCGGAGTTCCAACGTCGCCAACGCGAGATTGGATATTTCTTAGAAACTGGACAATTTAACGGCGACCTGTACGGCACCAGCGCGTCTAGCGTTGTCAACGTGCTCGAGGCCGGTTTGGTCTGCGTTCTCACCATGCAGCCGGCCGGCCTGAGGGCCATCAGACGACATCCGGCCCGGCTGATGCCCTACTGCGTGTTCGTCAGTCCGCCTCAGAGTCTGAACGGACTGCGCGCCTTGCGCAGGAAATTGGCGCCGAATAGCGAGGCGGCGCCGGAGGATAGCGTGAGTTATTGTGGGCTTGTCAGGAGTGCGACTATAGCTTTTCAGGGGCGAGATTATAGGTTTTAAGGTATGAGATTTAGGCTTGTAAGGGATAAGATTTTAGCTCATCTGCTTGAGATTCTATCTATGAAGTGAGATTTTATTTCGTTTTGGGTGAGATTCTAACTCGTTTGGGTGAGATTTTATCTCGCTTGGGTGAGATTCTATTTCGTTTGGGTGAGATTATGTCTCGTTTGGGTAAGATTGCGTCTCGTTTTGGGTGAGATTCTAACTCGATTTGGGTGGCATTCTAACTCGTTTAGGCTGAAATTCTAGCTGCTGGGGTGAGATTTAAGTCCACAGGGGTGAGATTCTAGCTCATCTGGACTGAGATTCCTTGGATTAGTTTAGTCGTCTTAAAAAAGCTAAGATTCTAGGAATTTAGTGGTACGGTGTTGGGGAACTCAAACTGGGGTGTTTAACTGGGTGAGATTCCAGTTAGTGGCTTAGCTAATCTTACGGTGGAAGAAGATTCTGCATGTGTTTACTTGTCTAAGTGTCTCGTTACTATGAAATTTCAACCAGTCAAACATTTCAAACCTTCAGGACGCCGAATTGCGACAAATAATCGATTTGAGTCGTCGAATGGAAGAATCCTGCGGCCACTTGGTCGACAGGGTGTTAGTCAACACCGATCCGAGTGCATCGGTGGCCCAGCTGGTTGGCATGGCAACCAGACTGGAACGGGAGCCGCAATGGGTGCCGGCGAGGTGGCTGAAGCCAGCAGCGACTGGTGCCACCACGGCAGTAGGCAGCCGTCAGGCCGACACTTCCTGTTGAGACTTCTGCATGCTAGGGATCAAGTGCCGATTGTTAGAAATAGGATTTTGAAGCAAAATCCCAATCCCCAGAATTTTCAGTCTTTTCGTAGAAAGGAAAATGCGACTTCTAAGAATTAATGCCGAGATTTTAAGAATCTGCATTCAAAGGCTCCAATAATTAAAAAAAAATTTTATTATGCTTAGCAACCATCATTCTAAGAATAAGTAGAGCGATTCTAAGAAACATTATAAGATTCTAATATTCTAAGAATTTCCCATTCTTAGAAACAAGGTATAAACATGCAGTCAAAGAATGGAGATAACCATTTTTTAGGAAAAAACCCAGATTTGCTTTCCATGAATCAGTATTGCTATTCTAAGAAACCAGATCTCCGATTTAAAAATCAATATGTCTATTCTACTTAACAAAAAACAATGCTCCTCATTCTAATAAATAATATCTGTATTTTTAGTGTTAAAAGTATAATCACTGTTCTAAGAATTAAAGACCTTAAATGAAAAAGAGATGCGTCAAAATTTCTAAAATTACTTTAAACAACTACATGTTGTATCATTAGAGAAATTAATATTAAATTATTGAATTAATTATCTACTCATTTTTTTATTTTCGTTTATAAAATTAGAAAAATATGCTTCGTAAACTAACGTTTAATTAAAATTATTGTAGATTTAATTGAATCAACTGCATTCCACCTTACTGTACTTAAATATTTAGTTTAAAACAGCAGTCATTTTTCTTGCACTTTTTGCAGCTATTTTTTATTATGTAGCCTTGGTGTTTTTCCTTGTTTATTCCATACATTGAGTAGTGAGTTTAGTGCAATAATGCTTTTTTTACTTTTTTATTAAAAAAGTGCAACATTGCTAATTTTTCTCTGCTTCAAGAGCCGATCAGTTTGCTCTGTGATTTTGCTGTGCCATTTATTTTATTTTAAGGCCTGTGAGATTTTTTGCACTTTTATCACGTGTATTTTCTCGTTCTTTGGAAAAAAATTTTTGAAAAAAAAATTTTTGGAATTGAATTGTTTACCTACTTTGCGGATTTTGAATCTCAGAACTGTTTTTCCATTCCCCTTATATCTCCTTGGAATTTATTTTTAAGATTTTTCATCTTGATTTAAACTAAATGAACTCAGTGTTTGTTTTTTAGATCATTTCTGGTTATTAACCATTAAAATTTCTCTATTTTTTATGTAAAAAGTTTTCACTTCGATTCACTGATTGGTTGTTGCATGCTTTAAATTATTTTGTTATCGTATATGATTTTTGGTATATTAAATTTAGAAAAAATGCCTTGATACTTTAGCGGTTATTCTTAACACCGTTTAGAGACTATTCTCACATTGTTTTGAGGCGATTCTCAGGCTAGTCTAAAGGCGATTTTCAGGATAGTCTAGAGGCGATTCTCAGGCTAGTCTAGAGGCGATTCTCAGGATAGTCTAGAGGCGATTCTCAGGATAGTCTAGAGGCGATTTTTTGGCTAGTCTAGAGGCGTTTCTCAGGCTAGTCTAGAGGCGATTCTAAGATTGGTCTAAAGGCGATTCTAAGATTGGTCTAGAGGCGATTCTAAGATTGTCCTAGAGGCGATTCTAAGATTGGTCTAGAGGCGATTTTTTAAGCTAGTCTAGAGGCGATTCTCAGGATAGTCTAAAGGCGACTCTCAGGCTAGTCTAGAGGCGATTCTCAGGATAGTCTAAAGGCGACTCTCAGGCTAGTCTAGAGGCGATTCTCAGGCTATGGTCTAGAGGCGATTCTAAGATTGGTCTAGAGGCGATTCTCAGACTAGTCTAGAGGCGATTGGAGGTGACCCTCAGCTTAGTTTAGTATAGTAATTAGAATATTCTCATTTCGTATTGATGTCGTACTTCGTACATTATTACAGCTCTCTGAGATATCATGTTATCGCGTTAATTCTATAGATCTCGCAACGTGCGATATTAATAGCTAATTGCTCAAATCAGTAATTACGAGAATCAACATTGATTTATTGCGATAAATTCCCGATATCTAAATTTTTGTTTTTTCTGATTTTGTACTTTTTTGCAATGACTTGCCTTCATATATCTGTCTTTATTTGTCATTGGTTTGGCTGTGCCAATTAGTAGCGAGACGATAATAAAACGTTGGCGGTTTTTGGTCGCTTTGGTATATATATATCTATTATAAAATATTATATATAATAAATTGTTATTGACAATTGGGGTCCGCCTTTATTGCTTTGCTTGTCTGAAATAAAGGATCGATATACTGCTGAGTTCAGGTAATGGTTGAGTCACGTCTGCAGCAAGTTTATCCTGTCTAGACTCTTGATTCTTACTTCAATCGGGTTCTTTGTTTAACGCTCTGCAATTTATTAGCAAGTGACTCATACTCAGTCACGTGAGTCGCAAACTCGCAATGCCTTGCTCGGATTATTTTAAACGTAAAAAGAGTTAACCGGTGCACATTTTTATTATACTAATTAGCTTATTTTTGTGTCTTGTGCGTGTGGTTTTTAGTGACTGCCTTCAGGTGTTAGGTAGGGTTGGAGAGGAGGTTAGCGTTTGTTACTTTGGAAGGCCAGGCCAGACAAAAAACCAAGCCATAAATGGCAATTAGGATTCAGATTCATCGCACTCCTGATCCGGCACAAACAGAAGAAAAGGGCGCTGAAACTTATAGGATTGCCCTGTACAGACGGCTTGGCTTGCCATCAGCAAGATCAGAAAGCTTCTCGCACACTGACTAATCGCTTGCCTTGTGCTGTATTCGCAACTAAAGGCGGGAAGGAAAGCATAAAGAAGGATTATCTTAACTTCACAGTAAAATGTGAAGGCCTGGGCTGACCCCCATTCCCAGACCAGGCCTTCGCGGCGCAGCGGGTAATGAAGTTCAGTCCACAAATTCCTTCCCTGTCCGATAGAGTGTACATTCTATCCAATAGAATCTGCGTACAATAAACCCCCGGGAAAGACGTCATCGGGCGCCCACAACCCCAATGGACGACCTAAAACTGGCCCCATCCAGTTCTGAACCATCTAGGCCCAGCCAACCAACCCGCAAGCGTTATTCAAATTAGCCAGTCTGTCTTCTCCATTGGGGAAGTCCCGGAGGACCCGTACTCTATTTAAACGCAGCAATTCCATCGGTTTTTAGGAAACTGGTTCCGTGAAATTTTATTGGAAGAATATTTCAGGAGGTAAAGAACGAGCAAATACTACATGGGCCTGCCTACACTTGCCTTGGCTCTATGCCTAGTCCTAGCTGCCAGCTTGTCCACAGGAGGCGAGGCCTTGCCGCAGCAGCAGCAGCCGCCGCAGTCACCGTCTGACACTGGCCTCATTCCCGCCAGTGGGGAAAAACATGCTGTGTAAGTTTCTCTAGACCAGAAGAGTCGATATAGAGACAGAGTTAGGCCTAACGCTAATTATTATTATAGAATACGAGACTCGTATAGCGTGTAGCATTCGATCAATCTGCAAAATTACAATCAATTATTTACTCCATTTATTTTTTTCTTAAGTCTACGCTTAATTTAGCTAGGAAATTTGTTTTAGTCGTGACTAGTTTTGCAGCATGCTTTTTAACTACTTGAATTTTCGTGCCTTTAATTGCCTGACAAGTTTTGAGCTATGTTTTCGCCTAGTCAAGCAGAAAAATATTGCAATATGCACTTTGTCTACTTATAGTAAAAGTAAGTAAGTTAAACGAATTTTTATTCAGGTGACAAAAAAATTTTTCTTGCAGTCAGCGCCAGCAGCCGGACTCAAATGCAGCCGATGCTCAGAAGTCGCAGACGGACGGCGGCTCAGCCGTACAGGGCGAGCGTCAGCGTCGCGGTCGTAAAGGTCGACGACGCAATCGTAAGGGCAGGCGCGGAGGCGAGGGCGCCGCCGGCAAGCGTAATCGTTGCCGCACGCCGGAGTGCAAAAAGGAGCGTCGCCTGCGTCGCAAGCAGCGCAGGGAGCAGCGCAGGGAGCGGCGCCGGCAGCAGCGCAGGAACGGGCGCGGCAAAGGCAAAGGCAAAAAAGGCGGCAGGGATGGCAAGCGCCGACGCAAGGATCGCAATAGGCAGCCCCAGCCTGACGAATCTCTGCAGTCGGCGCCGCAGCTTCCCGCCGCTCCCATGCCGGTTCGGTAGGGATTTCTGACTTAGTGATTGACAATTAACTAATCTCTTGTTAATCTGTACAATGGTTACAATACGTTCAGGCTATAGAATTTAATTGACAATACTCAATTTGAATTCGCGCCAAAAACAAACCGGAGCGATTGCATTATAACAAAATTGAAGTTTTATAACCACGCAAGCTATGTAAGCTGTTGGGATCGGATTTTTTGTTTAGAAAAAATCAAAATGGCCCCTCTTTTCTTACTACTGCCAGCAGTAGCATTGACGCTTTATCTTTTTATCATGTCTCGTACTTTTATCTAGTTGCTTAGGGGCGTATTTACAGACGCTTTCTATGTTAGTCTTTACTTTTAACGTAATAAGACATTATTGAAGCACTTGCAAAGGGCTAATTCGATTGTAAAAATACATGTTTTGTCTGACAAGAATTAGAAACAAAACGTAAGAGACATTTTTCAAAATGTCTTATTTCTGTATTTGTTGTTTCACTTGTGATAGACTGATACCAAGCCAGATAATCAAACACATGCATAATCACATGCTTTTGTAGTTACCGGCATGCATTGCATTACCTCAATGTTCTATTCGAGGTTGCTTGACCACACTGCTCTTACAACTCTCAATATAACCCAGGTGCTTTCATCAGCTCGAACAAGAACATATATCTCAGTGCTATTAGTGGGAACCTCTCTATCCTAAGGTGCTTCCATCAGTGGGAACCTCCATCCTAAAGTGCTCCCATCAGTGGGAACCTCTATCCCAAAGTGCTTACACCAGTGGGAACCTCTATCCCAAAGTGCTTCCGCCAGTGGGAACCTCTATCCCAAAGTGCTTCTATCAGTGGGAACCTCTATCCCAAAGTGCTTCTATCAGTGGGAACCTCTATCCTAAAGTGCTTCTATCAGTGGGAACCTCTATCCTAAAGTGCTTCTATCAGTGGGAACCTCTATCCTAAAGTGCTTCTATCAGTGGGAACCTCTATCCCAAAGTGCTTCTATCAGTGGGAACATCTATCCCGAAGTGCTTCCAGCAGCTACATTTCTGCCTACGAGAAGGGTGCTAGAAAAAAACAAAAAAAGTAATTTTATGAGCGCACAAGAGCCGCAAGAGCAACAAGGCGAAAATTTAGCTTCGCACAGAGCACAAATACTCGTATTTGCTTATATTAGCAAAGAATTATGATTCAAATGATTTTTGTATATTTTTAGATATTTTCTTTACATACAGGTGCCCGAACTCACGGACACAGGAACAAAATAACAAATATGACAATCAATCAACCACTATTACTTGGAGACACTTTCATTAATGTTGATGCAAATACGATTCTAACACTGCAGTATTAACTGCGTTTCAATTGTAGATAGTTGTTTGAATGCAGAGACAGTAATCTAATAGGCTCAGTTAGTAGATGTTAGGTTTAGCCAATAAAAAAAAATAAATACATCCTACTGACAATGAGTAGCCTGATTTGACTGTAATTTTTAGACGGAAATTAAAAACAAAATAAAATTTATCAAGCTGGAGAATTGGTCGCAGAGGACGCGGAGCTGAAGCTAGCTGAGAGAACACGGCACCTGCTCACGTGGTGAACAATAGTCACTTTTGCCTTTCGAATAACTCAGTAAAACAGACGCTGCAACAGGACTTCTCTCAATTGATAAGTAGCAGGCTCGATCAAGCTCTTCGTTGAGAATTGCAAAGGTTTTTACAGAAATTCTCATTTTAGTTTGGGGATCTAAGCTGTGGGATCCAAGTTTGGGGATCGGCATTGAAGGATCTTAGTTTGGGGATCAGTATTGAGGAATCCCATTTTGGGTATCGGCGTTGAGGAATCCCATTTTGGGGATCAGCACTGAGGAATGCCATTTTGGGGATCGGCACTGAGAAATCCCAGTTTGGGGATCGGCACTGAGAAATCCCAGTTTGGGGATCGGCACTGAGAAATCCCACTTTGGGGATCGGCACTGAGGGATCCCAGTTTTTGAGCTTAAGGATCTCAAAAGCAGTGTTCTAGCAATCAATAAAATCAACCTGAGCAAAGCCTCAAACGAAGAACAATCAAAAGCGCGCCAATGCGTTACCTTTTCAAACTTATATAAACAAAAATTTAAGCGAAGAAAATTTCATCATAAATAATAATTTAATAATTACCGACAGAAACAAGCAGCTGAATACGATCATAGATCTTAAAGCGAATTACGAAAACTGCAGGTGTCGGGGACAGAAAAAACTGTTGTCAAAAATAAACCAAGTTATAATAGGCTGTTTGCCAGGGATCTAGGGATCTTAGATGTTTCTGCTATTATATTGTACACCCACACAAACCGACACGAGAAAGCGTTAGTCAAGACACAAAAGAAAATGCTAAGCGAACACACACAAATTGAATTTCTCGACAAAAAATATTTTTTAAGAAACGACAGATAATGAATGAACAAACAAATATTGTTTTTTTTAAATAACAAATTTAAAACTATACCCGCTGGGTCCATTTTTTTAAATTGCTGAAGAATACTTGGTTGCCTGTTATAAAAATAATAATTAAGACTCATAGACGGTGTTAGCGATTGCTCAGTCGGACAATGGGTGTACACAAGGGCCAAAGGGGTCGCAGGGCGGAGCCGAATGGTCTACTTCGGGTGCAGGCGACGCCTGGCCTGAATTTTGCTGCGGTTTGGTCGATTCTGCGGCCCCGATGATGGCTGGGCGTTAAAGGGGTTGATGAGTCCGGCGCTGCAATTATAAATTGGGGGGGGGGGCTCAATAAAGTCTGAACCAGTCGAAAAGCGGCCATAGGCAATTAGATACTCAGATACTCACAATCAGTTAGTCGCTATAAACTATCAGATACCCAGTCAGACAGCGGCCATAGACAATCAGACACCCACATGCCTACAATCAGAAAGCAGCCATAGACAATCAGATGCCCGCATGCCTACAATCAGACAGCAGCCATAGACAATCAGACAGCCGCATGCCTACAATCAGAAAGCGGCCATAGACAATCAGACACCCGCATGCCTACAGTCAGAAAGCGGCCATAGACAATCAGACACCCGCATGCCTACAGTTAGAAAGCGGCCATAGACAATCAGACACCCGCATGCCTACAATCAGACAGCAGCCATAGACAATCAAATAGATATCCAAATAACCACAGCCAGATTCCCAGATATTCGCAATCAAAAGGCGGTTGTAGATATTTAAGCAAATAAAGACAAATAAAAATATCCTAGTAGAATAACATTAAACCCTACGCTAAAAACTATTATACTTAAATTGAAAATCAGCACTCACGTATTTGGCGGTCCATTCGATTGTTGTCCGGCAAGTAAAAGTGGCTGTTGCGGTTGTTGCTGCAGCATTGACAGTTGAGTTGCTGACTGCTGCTGCTGCTGCTGCGACGAAGAACCAAACACAAAAGCAGCGGCTCCAGCAGCTCCGGGCTGCTGACTGCCTGCACTGCCAAACACAAATGTCGTCGAGACTGGCGGCTTCGGCTCCGCATCTAAATCGACATTTGGCGCTGGCGCCGGAGCTTTGGCGCCAAACAGAGGCGTAGGCGCGCTGCCGCCGTTGGCGCCGCTGAACAAGCCGCCACTGCCGACACCACCTGCGCTAGTGCCATTTTCCGCGGCGCTGCCAATATTGCCAAAATTGAAGCCAGACGTTGACGAAGCCGAAAGCTTTGACAGTTTGTTGCCAGACGCATCAGTTAGCTGATTGCTCGAGTTGGCCGAGACGCCAAATGAAAACGGAGCCGCGCCAGCGCTAGCGCCAGAGCTACCACCAAAGTTAAAACTGGTTGGCGCCGAAGCAATCGAACCTGGCTCTTCTAAATTTAGCTTCCGTTTCGAATCTCTGGATGGCGCGTCGCTAGCGGGCTTGGCAGCGGTGAAGGAGAACAGCGAATTGGTTGACGAACCGGCAGCATTTGTCGACGATGGAGCAAACGTTAAGGATGGCTGACCGAGGCTAAACTTAGGCGCAGAATCTGTCGATATTGCCGTAGCAACTGTTGACAATGGAGTGGCTAAACTAGGCTTTGTCGAAAAATCAGCGGAAGCGGCTGAAGATGCAGCTCCGAAGCTTATTTTTGGCGCAGCATCTGTGGATGACGGAACTCCGAAACCAGTTTTTTGTCCAGAATCACTGGCAGCTCCTCCAAACAAGGAAGCTCCAAATCCAATTTTTGGCGCAGATTCACTTGAAGTTGCAGAAAGTGGAGTTTGAAAGCTGACAGTCGGTGCTGAAGCTCCAAACGATGGAGCACCAAAGCCAACCTTGGGTCCAGCATCACTTGAAGCTCCAGAAGATGGAGCGCCAAAACTAACCTTCGGTCCAGCATCACTCGTAGTTCCAGAAGATGGAGCGCCAAAACTAACCTTCGGTCCAGCATCACTCGTAGCTCCAGAAGATGGAGCGCCAAAACTAACCTTCGGTCCAGCATCACTCGTAGCTCCAGAAGATGGAGCGCCAAAACTAACCTTCGGTCCAGCATCACTCGTAGTTCCAGAAGATGGAGCGCCAAAACTAACCTTCGGTCCAGCATCACTCGTAGCTCCAGAAGATGGAGCGCCAAAACTAACCTTCGGTCCAGCATCACTCGTAGTTCCAGAAGATGGAGCGCCAAAACTAACCTTCGATCCAGCATCACTTGTAGTTCCAGAAGATGGAGTGCCAAAACTAACCTTCGGTCCAGCGTCACTCGAAGCTCCAGACGATGGAGCTCCAAAGGTTATCTTTGGTGCAGCATCACTAGATTCTGTAGATGCAGGCGCTCCAAAGCTGATTTTCAGTCCAGCATCACTAGAAGCACCAAGCGACGGAACGCCAAAGCTTACTTTCGGACCAGCATCGCTGGAACTAATAGCTGAAGAGGCTCCAAATCCGAAACTCGAATCTTTTGATGCCGGTTTAGACACAGCTCCGGGACGAGGCGATTCGCAAGCAACGCACCGACTAACAGACGCAACATTTTCAACTAGACACGTGTCACATTGCCATTTTGATGAAGCCTGACTAACTGACTGTTGAGCATTATGCTGATGCTGCTGTTGTTGAGAAAACATGGAGAAAATCGGGGCCGTAGCGGGACCGCGATCAATGAAACTCGGCCGCTTAGTCAATCCGGCGCCAGCGGTGTCAGCAGCAGCGGCAGCATCAGTTTTAGCAGCATTGCTGGCCGACAAATTGCTATCGGTTGCAGGCCGTTTCTCTTGGCAGACAACGCACACCTGAGAGCTAGCCGGACTAGTACACATACAGGTGCCGCAGCGCCACTCCCCACTGCCAGCTGATGCTGCTGTAGCCGCTGCAGCCGCCGGAGCTGTTGAAGCGGAAGAAGCAGTTGTCGAAACGGCGGCTGAGGCGGAAGCTGTAGCAATTGGTCGTTTCTCTTGACAGACAACGCACACCTGAGAGCTGACAGGGCTGGTACACATACAGGTGCCGCAGCGCCACTCGGAGCCAGAGGAAGATGCGGCGGCAGATGACAATGAAGCAGTCGTGACAGGCGGGACCAATTTTTGCTGCTCCTGCTGTCGTTGTTTATTAGAATCTGCAGCGGCGTTGGCGGCTGCGGCAGCTGTTTTAGCCGCACAACTTGCGCAAGTTTTCACCCCAGCTGGATTAGTAACCATGCAGGTGAGGCATTGCCAATCCGAATCAGACGCTTTAGTTGTAGCAGTACCTCGAAATATCGGCGCTGAGAATTGAAACTCCATGGCCTGTTCTTCATTAGAAGTCGCTAACTGAAATGCCTGCTGCGTTGTTGGCGGCACAGCCAAGCCGCGACTTCGATAACTATCAGCCGCTATGGAAGCTACAGCTGGCTGGTGCTGCTGTCCTCGAGTTGGTGGCGTCCCGGCCCCGCCGACACCGCCGCCTGTACGAAATCGACGTCGATAAGCTACGCGATAGGGTGGAGCAAAGTTGGCGGCTGCTGCTGACGTACTGCTATTGCTGTTGTTATTATTCGAGGCGGCAGTGGCGCCTGTCGGCGACGACACTGGCGGCGGCATTCGACGGGCGTCGGTCAAGGGGGTGGACAGTCGGTCTAAGGCGTCTAAGATTTTTTTAGCAGTCGGCGTTACCAGGTGCTGCTGCTGCTGTTGCGGCTGATGATGACTGGAGAAGCTGCTTTCTGACTGAGCCTCCAACTGCAACGGCGTTGCCCTGACCGACCTGCTGCTGCTGGACGCCTGCTGCACCATCGCGTTGAACCCGCCGCCGTAGCCAGTCCGACCTGGATAAAACAGCGACGCTGACGACGAAGGCGACATTAACGACATAGAAGAAGCCGAGGCTGGCGAGGTTGCCAGCATTGTTCTAGACCGCTTAGCCACCGAGCTGGTTAATCCGAATTCGTCGTCAAGGTAACGACGCTTGCCAGTAGTGAATGAAGTCGACCAGATTTGGCTGCGATTGCTGGCGGCTGCCTCGTCGGATGTCGCACCGCCTAGTCCGCGACTTCTCGTGCTCGCTGCTGCCGCTGCCGACTGCTGCTGCTGATGCTGTTGAGCCTGTAATCTAGTCGACTTATTAGGGGTAGGTGAGGACTGCTGCTGTGAAGGAATTGACGGATTGGGATTCGAGTTGGAACTGCCGGCGGCTAGGGAGGATTGTAGCGGCACTGCTCGACGCTGATTGGCTGATTCTTCGAATGGCTGGGTCGGACTCTGGCAAAGAATGTTGGGATTAGTTCTGTCCTCCTCTCCCTCAATGAATACGTCTCTCCCACGCGTGCTTACATTTTCAAGATTAGTAAAACATTCTTACCCTTCCATTGTTACTACTAGTAACATGATTGACATCCGACTGTCCATCAGCATCATCGCCACGTCTGCTCGGTGTCAAAGCGTTAGAAACAAAAGACGGGACCAGGAAAGAGGTTAGGCGCTTCATTATGTTCTAAAAATAAAGAGAATTATGAGAATTGAGACATATTGTCCGCTACTTATGATGGCGCCTAATATTAACTTTAAAGAGTCCATTTTCTTTACACAATTACTTAAGTAAAAACTTAATTTCATAGCCATTAAAGATAATTTAGGTATGCTACATACTCAATGTTTGGAAAGGGAATAAAATTAAGGGAATTAATATTAAAAAAATTAAATCCAAACGCTACTTTACTGCGATCTAAAGCTCAAATTTCTATCCACTACTTAATGGCTAAATTTAAAGATCTGTGAGAAAATATCTAGTTAGACACTGTATACTTATAAGTTAAGAAATTAAACTTTATTAACTCACACAAAAATATCTTAACAAAAGAATATTCTTAAGACATAATATCTGGGGCTTTTGCTATGAACTTCATTTATAATATTATAGGTCTGCTAATATAAAATTTGCATTGTATACAAGTACTATTATATTGAAACATTGATAATAAAATATTTATAATAGTAAAATTACTAATATTATATATTTATAAAAGGATTAAAAAAGCCAATGAACAAAATAGGCAATAAAATAACACTAAATCACTACTAAAAAATAAATTATGATTGAAATAAGCATACAAGCTAGGATCAAAAAATGAAAATTAAGAGCTAAATAAATTAGTAACTATTTGCATGAACTGTTCTTATAACCAGTGACTAGTAATAATAGCATCTATTAGTATTAGTTTTCTAACAATATTACAACTATAACTAGAGAAAATTAGAAGAATGTGGCACTTAAAGCCATTATTATTTTGGTAATTTCATTTCTAAATTTTAATAAAAAAACATTTACATTATGATTATGATTTATGAATTATATGTTCACTTTAGAAAATTCCAATATACTTATTAATGAAAAAATTAAGATTTTTAAAAGTGTGCATGCAAGTTGGCCATCTATCTAATTTTTGATAGTATGCATGGCAGCCATTCACCTAGTTTCAAAATTGCTTGCATAGCAAATGTGCAATGCTGCAGCTGCTACCTTTATATTTATTTTAAATATGGCCAATAAAATAAATATAAATTTTTAATATATATATATAATTTATTTAACAAATTGGTATATAGGGACAATTTTATTACATGTATCAATGTTTCTATATAGGCCCTTGCAGGATATTTTAAAGTAGTTAAATGCTTGCCCTAGACAACAAATTTAGATAAGATTCTTCCTATATATTATTTATTACTTTAATTATTTTTTGGATAAAAATATTTTTAAAACATTAACATGCTAAACTTACTATATTTCTATTCATTAATTTGTATTATTCTATGATCTAATACCATAATAATTTAAATTTCATCATTAAAAGTATTGCAAAACAACTATGCTACAATACTTGACATTTTTGCTATATTATTATCCAGATTCTAATCTATCAAACTAGGTTTAGCTATTTGCTAGGCACAGGATGCATTTGTAGATTATTTAAGATGTATTTTAATGTAAAGAATTAAAAAATCAAAATAAATATTGCATCCTATATCAAATTTTAGGATGCGATTCTTTAAGTCAAGATGCTAGCTTTAGCATCCCTATAGTAAAAATCAAGCTATCAATATTATAGTATTGAGACTTAAGAGTAAATCCAATATTAATATTGAGTCTAAGGCCACATGTATCTAAATCATGGATGGGTATATACCCAATTTTAAATCTAGGTGATTAGGTGCCATATCCACAATTTTTAAACTATATTGAGCCACCTAGCATAGGTAATAGCTACTACATAAATAATTTTAAACATAGGTTGATAGCCCCAATACTGTGATACATATATATATATATATAAGCTTTCTAAAAAAGGCTTAATTAAACAATAAAATAAAAAAATGTTGCTTAAAATGAAGTAGCCAAGTGGATTATATGTTATCAATAATTTGGCACTTCCACTTCACTATAGTATAGTAGGCCTATAGGCCTAATCTCCCATTTTTGGCAAACTTGGAAATCTGAAACTGTAAAATAACTCTATACAACCCCTCTTTTGTTCTTTATACCCATTGGAGCCAATTCAAAAATGTTGTGGACACCATTGCAGCCAAGGGTTTAAGCATGCTGCATGCCACTATCATTCCAACCACAACAACTCAGTCTTAGACAAATTGCTGATTTATGAATAGGGTTTATTGAAAATACATGCCTAGACCAGATTTGCCTCGCTATAGGCCCTATATTTACTATAACATATAGGTCTATGGTAAATAAATAGCTCCGAAAAATAATTTATATTTTACTGTAACTTGATAAATTAAAAGTTGCTGTTAGTGTTACTTTTATAGTTTACAGCCACATTATTTACGTGATGACCTACGCATAAAAAGAAGAAGCGCTACTTTGGACACATAGAATATATAATAATGATGTTACTTACATCGTCACCCATTGCAATCTGATGGCATACTAATTACAAATTTTTTGAATGAATTAATTAATACATTGATTAAATCAGTAAATAATATTTAGAAGTGGGCACATGCGTGACGTAAAAATGGTCTAAAAACAAGATTTTGAATATTTTAAAAATAAATTTAGTCAGATATTTTTGAAATAACACACAATAATAATAATAAAATAGTACTTAAGCTTAGAATAGAAGCAATTTACAGACTTAGCTAAAATTATTTTGTTTTGAAATTAAAAATTTCCATCTTCCGGCTTTATCATGATTGTTTAGCACTCAAGGTACCACTCTCCACCTAAAAGTATCCTGGCCTCCCACTCCTGACTCGAAGCCGGCCCCGATAGCTGATAGTAAAGAGATTGTGGTGAGCGGCTAGTAGGTCCTATAACGGTAGGAGACAGCGAAAGACGATTAAGGAGATAGAGGAAAGGTAAGAATTGAGGAGATAGAGGAAAGGTAAGAATTGGCAGCCCAGATATGAGACTGACAACCCCGCCGCCACCAGCTTGTGAGGACCGCATCACCAGACAGACCTGTCGAGATCAAGCTCCCGACTAATAGAGGCTTATTTCCACCTCCAATTAGTGTCTTTTAGCTGTCTACTACCCGTGTCATAGCCGTGTCAAGGGACAAGATCGCATGGCTAGGCAGGTACAGAGAGGACTTGCGCAAGTTCCTTGCTAGGCGGGTCATAGGGCCGGATTAACGTACTAGCCGGATTAGCCTCAATACGTCAACGAACGGATCCCTCAGCGATGAAATGGATAGCCCGAACTTCCAGAGACGCAAGCCTACTTATTACATTAATTTAGCCGCTTTTGCGCCGGGGCTGTGCTAAAATGCATCCCGGCGCCAATCTTATGCATTCCGGATACTGGGATCTGCGTGGCCATAGGTCCACCGTGGCCGAAGCCAAACTGTTTAGCCGCTCAGTGGCGCGCTCATATACATGTACATGTACGAAGTAGCTTAGCGCTGCGATAACGAAATAATCTTTTAAAAAGCTAATGAACTTAACTTGATATCTTAGCCGCTAATCCTGAATTGATTCGGAACCACTTAGATGCAGTTATATTTTTATTAATAGGCTGTCTTAATTATCCACATTTCCACGCTCATAAGCAAAAATCGAAATGTACTGAGTGCACACTGCAGTAAAAAAGGTAACCGACAACAATCGACTGACAAACATCGACCGGCAAACGTCGGCCGGCAAACGTCCGGCTGGCAAACGTCGGATGGCAAACTGCCCGCATGAAAAAATTCGTAGACCCATTGAGACGTACATATAGTTCGATAGAGTAAGAAGGCAGGAAACAAATATCAAATATGAGATTTGCATCTGCTTCCAATCGAGTGCAATCTTTAATTTTATGTCCAAATTCTGTAAATTTCCTATCTCGGTCGTGTATTTTTTCGCGAAAATCGGACCCTAAAAAATTTTCCAAGAAACAAAGTGTCTCGTCCTTCTACTTTAACTTAAGGTGTCCTTGATACTGCGCCTTGTGCGCAGTAGTCTAAATTTAAATGCTGTCGGGTTCTGTTTGAACCTCCAAAAAACATTTAAACCGCATTCTACTTTAGCGTACTGTATGAAATCTAATCTACTCAATGTAGGCACCTGGAACCTTTTAGGCACAAGTTTCTAAAAATAGCTACTGTACAACCCCACTCTGAGGGGGCGAGTGGCTCGGCGGTCTAGCGCGTCTGCCTTGCGTGCCACTGGTCCAGGTTCGACCTCGCGTTGTAGGTTGACTATTTTCCCTAGCGCGGTTTCGTGTGCAGGGTCACATTAATTTGGGGCCTTGTGCACGAATTGGTTGGGCTATGGGACAGTTGTGCAATTTGCGCCCATGAGGGCAACCCCCCAAGGCATAGAGAGTGTACATGCCTGGAATTACCGGTTTGTACGCCCTATGTGAGTGCGTGACTGGATGCCGGCTTGTGTGTGTCTATGCCTGTTTACCGTATTTAGTGTGACTGAACGCGCTTCAGGAGTCAGCGCAATGGACAGTCATGCCCAGTCGCTGGTTGTGGGACGATGTCGCTTTAAGCGTCAAAGTGCCTTCAGCCCTCCTGCAGATTTAGCTTTAGCTTAACCCCACTCTGCGCTCTGTCTCTTTCCATTTGTCCCTCTCCCCACTCCCTTCTAGAAATTTCTCAACGCATGACTTCAACGCGCACAACTGTTGCTTCTTCCCGAAAATTCTATTCTAGAAATTTCCTTAAGCTATTTAAGTAAGCACCCCCCCCCAAGTTTAATACTCTAAGTTTTGCTTTCCTATCCTATCCTATCCTATCCTATCTTATCTTTTTTATTTCTACGCAAATAAACGCAGCTGAGCGGCAAGGCTTAAACGCAACAGCCGCATTACTCAAATTCAATTTAATAAAATAAATAATAATCAGCTTCATTTACTTGTTGCGAATTCAACTTAGCGACAAATGCCATGCAGAAGACTGGCGTTAATTTTAGTCGGAGAAAGCTTGATCAAACCTGGAGCAATCGGATTAAAGTGTATCGTATGGGTGTTAAAAATGATTTAAAGATAAAATGGCGCAAAAACGTAGAAAGGTATTTTAATTGAAAGTCCACTGTGCCAAATATAAAACTCAATTTGCGTTCTTATAAAATGCAGCTCTTTTAAAGCTACACATTTTGGTAATAATTAAAGGAAAATGGACCTTTTCACGGCTTACGAATTACTAATAGATCACCATTTTGTGCGGTTGTGTATTTGCGAAATAGATGTACTTAAAGTATTTTTTTAGATTTTGCTTACACTACTCGGTTCATAAGTACTGTAACAGTTACTATCAAACAAATTTTGCATTAAAAATTTGCACCCAACCTGAAGTTGCTAACCACTCTAGAAAATTTGGTCAAGTTAAGAACGTACTCCGGCGTCTGGAGGCCACAGTTGCCCCAAATTGTACAGCTTTTGCGCATGTCGTGAATGGCAAAAACTGGTTGAGTTGAATCCGTGATCGAATCATAATTGAAGATATTCGAGCATAGCTGAGTCAGATTTTTTACTTGACGAAGATGTTGCATTCCTGGAACAGAGCTGGTTGCCAACCGATTGCAGGCAGTTCTGAGAACAAGTACTCGATAATCTTTAAATATCGGCGAAGAAAAGTTTAAAGAATTATTCTGATATGGATAGAAACTGTAAGATGGCGGCAGGTAAACTGTTGCTAGGGAATTATTAGTCAGCGGAAACTGATTAGCGTACTGGTCGAGTAGTTTTGTTAAACCAACTGGTCCAGCGAAACCAAGCACGTCACTGCGTGTCGGTTTGGTGACAGCCAGCTGCTGGAGCACAAATCTAAAGAATGGATGACCAGGTGCCGACATCATGAAGGCTGGACTAGCCATAGGCTTAATTGGCCAACTGGGTCCAAACATGGCCAGGGAATGCGCCTCCGGTTCCCTGGTCACCACGGCGGGGAAACAACGAAATTGGTCCAGACTGCGCGTTAGGCTGTAGTCGAGGTCAGCGTACGTTCCTCCGAACTTTTGACGGAAAATTTTATCATAGTTAATAAATTTTATTTTTCGCAACAATTTAAAGTAAAGTTATTGCTAGCCATGACATTGGGTGCCAAAGAATTGTGGCTTAAGGGTGCCAAAGGTGCTAACCAGGGGGCGCCAAAGCTACTGAAAAGGGGGCACCAAAGCTACTGGAAAGGGGGCACCAAAGCTACTGGAAAGGGGGGCGCCAAAGCTACTGAAAAGGGGGCGCCAAAGCTACTGAAAAGGGGGCACCAAAGCTACTGGAAAGGGGGCACCAAAGCTACTGGAAAGGGGGGCGCCAAAGCTACTGAAAAGGGGGCGCCAAAGCTACTGAAAAGGGGGCACCAAAGCTACTGGAAAGGGGGGCGCCAAAGCTACCGGAAAGGGGGCACCAAAGCTACTGGAAAGGGGGGCGCCAAAGCTACTGGAAAAGGGAGCGCCAAAGCTACTAAAAAGGTTATTGGAAAAAGAGGCGCCAAAGCTACTGAAAAGGGGGCACCAAAGCTACTGGAAAGGGGGGCGCCAAAGCTACCGGAAAGGGGGCACCAAAGCTACTGGAAAGGGGGGCGCCAAAGCTACCGGAAAGGGAGCACCAAAGCTACTGGAAAGGGGGGCGCCAAAGCTACTGGAAAAGGGGGGCGCCAAAGCTACTGGAAAGGGGGCGCCAAAGCTACTGAAAAGGGGGCGCCAAAGCTACTGAAAAGGGGGCACCAAAGCTACTGGAAAGGGGGGCGCCAAAGCTACTGGAAAAGGGAGCGCCAAAGCTACTGGAAAGGGGGCGCCAAAGCTACTGAAAAGGGGGCGCCAAAGCTACTGAAAAGGGGGCACCAAAGCTACTGGAAAGGGGGGCGCCAAAGCTACTGAAAAGGGGGCGCCAAAGCTACTGAAAAGGGGGCACCAAAGCTACTGGAAAGGGGGCACCAAAGCTACTGGAAAGGGGGGCGCCAAAGCTACTGAAAAGGGGGCGCCAAAGCTACTGAAAAGGGGGCACCAAAGCTACTGGAAAGGGGGGCGCCAAAGCTACCGGAAAGGGGGCACCAAAGCTACTGGAAAGGGGGGCGCCAAAGCTACTGGAAAAGGGAGCGCCAAAGCTACTAAAAAGGTTATTGGAAAAAGAGGCGCCAAAGCTACTGAAAAGGGGGCACCAAAGCTACTGGAAAGGGGGGCGCCAAAGCTACCGGAAAGGGGGCACCAAAGCTACTGGAAAGGGGGGCGCCAAAGCTACCGGAAAGGGAGCACCAAAGCTACTGGAAAGGGGGGCGCCAAAGCTACTGGAAAAGGGGGGCGCCAAAGCTACTGGAAAGGGGGCGCCAAAGCTACTGAAAAGGGGGCGCCAAAGCTACTGAAAAGGGGGCACCAAAGCTACTGGAAAGGGGGCACCAAAGCTACTGGAAAGGGGGGCGCCAAAGCTACTGGAAAAGGGAGCGCCAAAGCTACTAAAAAGGTTATTGGAAAAAGAGGCGCCAAAGCTACTGAAAAGGGGGCACCAAAGCTACTGGAAAGGGGGGCGCCAAAGCTACCGGAAAGGGGGCACCAAAGCTACTGGAAAGGGGGGCGCCAAAGCTACCGGAAAGGGAGCACCAAAGCTACTGGAAAGGGGGGCGCCAAAGCTACTGGAAAAGGGAGCGCCAAAGCTACTAAAAAGGTTATTGGAAAAAGAGGCGCCAAAGCTACTGAAAAGGGGGCTCCAAAGCTAGTGGCAACAGCTTGAAAGACTGACCTTATGCAGAATCATGTAGCGAATCATGTCAACACGCATGATGTGAGAACTTAACGACTTAAATTTGGCTAATAATGGGGCATAATTTGAAGCCACAAACGGTTCG